>SJYW01037327.1:35227-110152 GCA_006410735.1 Raphicerus campestris | reverse complement strand
GGTGAGAATCAATATCTATAAATACCTTTAACACATTCTAATGCACTGCTGCTGCTGCTAAGTCACTTCAGTCGTGTCCAACTCTGTGCGACCTCATAGACTGTAGCCCACCAGGCTCTGCTGTCCCTAGATTCTCCAGGCAAGAACACTGGTATGGGTTGCCATTTCCTTCTCCAATGCATGAAAGTGAAAAGTAAAAGTGAAGTTGCTCAGTTGTGTCTGTCTGACTCTTCGCGACCCCATGGACTGCAGCCTACCAGGCTTCTCTGTCCATGGGATTCTCCAGGCAAGAGTACTAGAGTGGGGTGCCATCGCCTTCTCCTCTAATGTACTAGGTACACTAAAATAGCTAACACTATATTTAGCACTTATTATTGCCACATTGTTCTAAAGTAAGGGTTTGCCATAAAGCAATCATTTAACCCTTACTATGTACTATTACTGCTCCCACTTTATAGTTGAAGAAACCTAAGGAGATAGAGGTTAAGTAACATGCCCAAGGTCATCAAGTTAGCAAGTAGTAGAGGCAGCAATTCAGCACACTGATTCCAGAGGCTAACTCCTAACCCCTGCATCACAGTTCTTCTCTTATACAAGATTGTAAGAGGGGGGAAGGAGGGAAAGGAATGTTTGATAATAAAAGCCCAGAGAACTGGGGCTTTCAAATATTAAACATTTTACAGGATTTTTTTTTTATAATGTCACTAGAGGAAAAAACTAGTTAATGGTAATTTTCTTTAACAAATAGCTTGATTATACATACCACTGATACAACAATGCAAGGTAACGAATACAGAATAATCTCTCAAGATCACACATTATATTCATGGCTTAAAAATATACAAGATTTTTCCAAGTTAGGGGCAAATACAGTGGAGGATTCCTTTCACCTGGACGAACCCCTTTCCATCTCTGAGAAGAACATAGGCATATATAAGCCAATGTCCTCTAAACTCACAGTTGAGGAGAGGTGAATTAGTCTCTTGTTTTGGGAGGCAACACTAATTTTTTTTTTGAAATTTAATAAAAGCCATAGCATGTCTTATTTCAAGATAATTTACTTATTTCCATAAAGTACTAAGGAGTATTCAGGATACGAGTAGCATTAGTTATGACCATAGACATAATAACCTGATGATGATTACTTGTGTCAAATAACAGGTCAGAAGAGTAGACACTAGAAGGTGAGTATGTGCTTACAAAAGCAGATGCACACACACACACACACACACACACACACACATTCCTGAGACCTTTAAGGGAACATCAAGTCTCACGGTATTCAGTTCAGTTCAGTTGCTCAGTCGTGTCCGACTCTTTGTGACCCCATGAACTGCAGCACATCAGGCCTCCCTGTCCATCACCAACTCCCGGAGTTCACTCAAACTCACGTCCATCGAGTCGGTGATGCCATCCAGCCATCTCATCCTCTGCCGTCCCCTTCTCCTCCTGCCCCTAATCCCTCCCAGCATCAGGGTCTTTTCCAATGAGTCAACTCTTCGCATGAGGGGGCCAAAGTACTGGAGTTTCAGCTTTAGCATCAGAAAAAAATGAATCGTGCTGGTCTACTGTTGGATTTCACATAGAAAAATAACACCTAGGGAAATGCTGCTCCTAAATAAAGGAGCTTCTCAGTAAGAGGTAATAAAAATACTAACTTGCTTTTTCTCTCTATGGGACTTCACAGTCTGGCACAAATTTTCAAGTCTCCTGACACTCCACTGCTCTGTATTACAACATTCATTCAATAATCTGTACTATTTGAACATGTGTACCTAGTTTTATAAAGGCCCAATTCTGGTCTAGGAATCTCAAAGCATGAGAAGGAATTACTCTTCCAGGCAGAGAAAATATCACAAAAGAAAAACAAAGCTAAGCCAGTGAAGGAGGTAGACGGATGCATCAAATGCAGGGCAGGAAGCTACAGATGAGCTGGAGAATCACAGCAGACTACAGACTGTGAGGCCGTGGATGACATGTTAAGGAGCTCAGGTTCTGTCTTTTAACTACTAGGAAATCTAAGCTGGGTTTTAAGCAGGGGTACAGCATTGTCAGAATTGCCTTTTTAAATGATTACAACAAGATGCATGGAAGATGGGTTTAAAAGGGCAAGACTGGAGGCAAGAAGTGAAGGAAATGAATGGATGAAAATGAAGTGGAAGCATGAATGGGTGGAAACGCCTAGATTCAAAAATATTTGGAAGTAAAATCAGCAGAAAATAAAGCAGAGGAAACCACCTAAAATCATTCCCAAATTCTTGCCTTGCACATCTGGGTATCTGACTAAGTGGGGGTGAGCAAGCAGACATGTAAGAAGAGATGAGTGTCAAGCACAGGGGAGACATCAAGACTACAGACACAGTGCTGGAGTGATCAGCACACAGATGGCAGGTAAACCATGGGAGTAGCTTAACTGCCCAGAAAGGCAGAAGGGTGGTGCGAGTTCCCTATCTTTATCCTTACAAGGCAGAGAAAGGAATGAAGAACACCAAGAAGAAACTCACAGGCACAGGAGGGCAAAAGAAGAGCATCAACAGGAAGGGTGGTCAACAACATCACAGGCAGTAGGTAAGAACTCTAAGGACTGGAGGGCGTGCTGGATTTAGTGCAGTAAGGGTTAATGGCTGCCTTGTCAGAGAAAGAAACAAAGTCAAACTGTAGGGAGAATGAGGAACAAATAAGAGGGAGAATTTCAGTCAACTCTTAAGACACTGGGTTGTGAAGAGAAATAAAAGGGGGCCATGGGTAAAAGTTTCTTTTTTTCCAATGGGAGAGACTTGAGCATGTTTAGAATGAAGAAAAGAAGCTAGTGGAAATGAATAGGTTGAAGTTACAGGAAAGAACAAGAATGATACAGCATGCTTCTGGAAAAGATGGAAAGACATGAGAATATGAAAAAGACAGGCGGCAAGACTGGCTTTCAAAAGAGGATGAAATTGAAGGAAAGTAGTATTAGAAAGAATTGTGCTAGGAAAATTTGGGAGTGGGGCAGGGTGGAAAGATGTCCAGAGAATTCACTGCTACATTGCCTCAAGTTCGGAGATAAAGCAGGAGATCAGACCAGTGTCTAAAAGTAAGAGGGAGATAACTGAGGAGAATGGTGAACCTATGGGATAATAACAAAATGAACAAGCAAAAGAGCTGAGAGAAAGTGATGAGTACGGTACAGATCACACACAATGAAAAAATGTGAGAAGACAGTGTTCAGGACTACATCCCCAGCACTCCAAATAATGCCTGGTATGTCACAGCTGTTCACTACAATTTTGTTGAATTAATGAATGGTAAAATGTGTATCATACTAAGGCAATTTTATGTAACACAAAAAGATACAGAAGATAAAAGACTTGGGTCTGAATCTGGGTTTATATTAATAGTGCTACCTTGGAGTTTCTTTTTAAGAAACCTCATCTTCCTTGTCTATAAAACAAAGCTCCCTTTCAGAGTTGCTACCAGGAATAAATAAAACAGGTTAAGTTTCATACAGGAACATAGGTGATAACTCCAAGTTGCTGCTGTTGAGTCACTAAGTCATGTCTGACTCTTTGGCTATGGACTGCAGCATGCCAGGCTTCCTTGTCCTTCACTATCGCCTGGAGTTTGCTCAAATTCATGTCCACTGAGATAACTCCAAGAGAGAAGGTTAACCTGTGACATGAATACTTCAGTGACCACCAAATTACTTTCGAGTTGCCGACATAGGATCCTTTCTGAAGCAACATACTAGGTTGAAGACGGCAATGTTCCAAGGTGGAGGTAAAAAAAATCCTGGATCATCTATTACTATGTAATGCTAAGTAACAAGAGAACCTGAATGCTGTAATGACCACATTCTAGTATGCACAGAAAATAAAAATAAGAGATTAATATGCAAAAATTGCAAAGGACTTACATTACTGTATTTCTTGTTTCTCCTCAAACATTAGTTTTGATTATATAAAACTTAAATGCAGTTTAAAGTTGGGTCCGCAAATACACTTTTCTCCTCTCTAAACATTAGTTTTGATCACACAGCTTAGGCAAACAGTTAAAAGCCTGACACGACAGCACACTGAGCAAAGCATGAATTACAGAATGCCATCGAAGCTCATCTCCTAAGAAGTAATCAGTGGCTTACATAACAGTACAGTCGACCCTTTACTATTTGCCAGGTGCTGTTTATGTGCTACAATATACTATTAAACCTTTAATTCTCACAAGAAATCTATCAGGTAATTAACAATACTATTCCCATTTTTCTTATGAGGAAAAAGTTAAATAACCTGCCCCGAATCACACAACTGGGAAGTGGCAGTCTGGGTTCCACCCTGCGGTCTGGTTCCAGAGCTCAGAAGCGTTATATTATACAACAAAGCAAGGCTTCTGGGATGGCCTGGCTCTACGTGCCTCTGTCACAGTTTCAGCTTGTAGGGACAACCAGCACTTCACATTTCAAAGTCTCACCTCTGACCCCAAGCACCTTCACACTATCATTTAAACTGATAGAAGCTGCTGTGAGAAGAGTTACCAGCTCACCGTGTGGTTGGAGAGGGCTTCTTTGGCACACCATCNTTCCACCCTGCGGTCTGGTTCCAGAGCTCAGAAGCGTTATATTATACAACAAAGCAAGGCTTCTGGGATGGCCTGGCTCTAGGTGCCTCTGTCACAGTTTCAGCTTGTAGGGACAACCAGCACTTCACATTTCAAAGTCTCATCTCTGACCCCAAGCACCTTCACACTATCATTTAAACTGATAGAAGCTGCTGTGAGAAGAGTTACCAGCTCACTGTGTGGTTGGAGAGGGCTTCTCCTGCACACCATCATATACCTATTTCTACAGGCACCTAGAAGGCCTGACTGTATGCAGGCTAACATACGGAAGTAAGAACTGAGGCTCCTTATATTCAAATGAACTGCTATATACATAATCCCAAACAGGAATTTTTATTCTAAAGGATAGTCCACCACAAGATAAATCACCTCTGCTTGCCATAAACATTCAGAGACCACATACGCAAATATAAAATTTACATTTATGTTACTAAACGTTTAAAATTTTTCTTTGGACTTTAAGATATAAATGCTCAAGACAAAGTAAACACACAAGGTTCTTATGAGGCTGCATAAGTGAAAACAAAAAACCCCTCAGCACTCCCTCCCCTGTTCCGGCCAATATCAAATGCTTCCGAAAGCTTCTAATTCTTCTACTAGTGTCCACAGTATGTAAGTACTTTAACATATCTCTAAAAGGAATACAAACATGTAGAAATCCCTTGTAATTTTTATCCTACCTAATATTACTTGATTTCAGACGCTCCTCTGATTTCAAGTTTCCGGTCCTCATCTGGGACTTAAATGAAACGTTTTCTCCCACAATGACTATCTGCAAGAACATCCAATTTCTCATAAGGTAGAATGGTTTAAGACATTCTAGATAGAGGAGAGGAGGAAAATATGAGTTAACCCACAATAACAGAGAACCTTCTTGAAGAAAGTTAAATTATTTTCTCTTTAAAATGATCAATGTCAAAGGCAAAAGGAAAGATACCATGGCTTTTTTCCTTTTTATATTTAGTTTCTGAGAGTACACATTTTAAAATTCTGTTTTGTATATATCTAAAACTCTAGTTTGGTATCCAACTGTTATTCTAATCTCCCTGCCTGAAAGCTGAGTGATCTCTAAAGGACAAACAGGTATCAGTTACCCAGAAAGGTTCTTGTGGTACCAAGGTTCAGGAGTAGATGGCTGGTCCAAACTGGACTACGTATGGAAGGAAAACCACGTAAAGCAATTAAACCACAATTATAGAAGGTACAAAAAAACCTTACATTCTGAGACCAGCCAAAAGGTAGGTATTTAGATTTTCAGTCACTCAATGAATAATGTATGCATGCTAAGTCGCTTTAGTCATGTCCAACTTTTTGCGACCCTATGGACTTGTGGCCGACTAAGCCCCTCTGTCCATGGGATTCTCCAGGCAAGAATATTTTTGTCATGCCCTTCTTCAAGGGATCTTCCCAACCCAGGGATTGAACCTGCGTCTCTTAGGTCTCCTGCATTGGCAGATGTGTTCTTTACCACTAGCACCATCTATGAACCCCTAATGAATAATAATTTGGTTACTTCTCTGTACTAAACAGTGTTAAGGACTAGGTAGACAATGATTAAAAAAACATAGCTCCTACCAGATTTAAATTCTAATGTGGAGACAGCCCAACAGGAAAGAGGAAGCAGCAGAAGGTAGTGGTTAAAGGCATGGACTTGGATATCACACTGTACTCAATGGCATGCTGGGAATAACTCAAGCCACTTGCACAATTTCTTTCAGACACCAATTTAACTTAAAGATTTGGGCAAAATAAATTGAGTAATTATTATTAAATACTGATAACTGCTTACATTTAAAATTATTAAGTGGCAGATTCTATACCAAATGCTTTACACATTGATCTCACAGAATGGGAAAATAAAATGTAACAGTTAAGTATCATATTCAGATTGCCTGGGTTCAAACCTCACTCTGCTATTTACTAGCTGTGTAACTTTAGGAAAATTACTTCTCTATGCCCTAATTTTATCAGCAGTAAGAAGGAGATAATAAAAGTACCCACTTCATTGCTATGTTTCGAGGATTAAATGAGGTAACAGAAATAAAACCTCTAGGATTGTTCCTTTATATAAGCCCTCAAAAACTGTTATTATTGTCATTATTATCATTATAGGTATTATTAATCTTCCCAACAATCCTAAGATGTAAATGCTATTATTATCTTCATTTTAAAATTAGGAAATTGAAGCTAAGACTGCACATTAATTGATTCTAGAATAGAAAACAAAGTTATTCATAATTTTAAACAATAAAACATCAATATTAAGAGAAATCTCAAACATGCAGGAGGTCTATGTAGACTCTGGCTCCATACTTCCAACACATATATTTAATCACCTGTGACTTTAGTTGTACTTTAATGGAAAAGACTAGGAAAAAATACCTCATGACAAAACCTAAGTTCACTGGTGCAGCATGTTAAGTCCCATAGCTTCCAACTATGTATGTTAGGACCCAATAAAACCAAATTACTTTTAGTTTCCTGCTATTTTGCCCCACTGCATCTTGATTCATGCTTTCACTCAGCCTGAAATGCCTTTCCCCTTCCTTCTTTGGCTGGTTAACCCCTTTTTGTATTTTAAGCTCAGCAACTCCTGTAAGAGGGACTTGGATTGGCCAAGCATTCCCAATGAATCTTAATGCCCATTTCTATAGCAGCACTCACAGCACTATGATAAAGTTATTCATTCACACATTTCCTGCACTAGAGATTATTCTNCAAAAAACCTTACATTCTGAGACCAGCCAAAAGGTAGGTATTTAGATTTTCAGTCACTCAATGAATAATGTATGCATGCTAAGTCGCTTTAGTCATGTCCAACTTTTTGCGACCCTATGGACTTGTGGCCGACTAAGCCCCTCTGTCCATGGGATTCTCCAGGCAAGAATATTTGTTGTCATGCCCTTCTTCAAGGGATCTTCCCAACCCAGGGATTGAACCTGGGTCTCTTAGGTCTCCTGCATTGGCAGATGTGTTCTTTACCACTAGCACCATCTATGAACCCCTAATGAATAATAATTTGGTTACTTCTCTGTACTAAACAGTGTTAAGGACTAGGTAGACAATGATTAAAAAAACATAGCTCCTACCAGATTTAAATTCTAATGTGGAGACAGCCCAACAGGAAAGAGGAAGCAGCAGAAGGTAGTGGTTAAAGGCATGGACTTGGATATCACACTGTACTCAATGGCATGCTGGGAATAACTCAAGCCACTTGCACAATTTCTTTCAGACACCAATTTAACTTAAAGATTTGGGCAAAATGAACTGAGTAATTATTATTAAATACTGATAACTGCTTACATTTAAAATTATTAAGTGGCAGATTCTATACTAAATGCTTTACACATTGATCTCACAGAATGGGAAAATAAAATGTCACAGTTAAGTATCATATTCAGATTGCCTGGGTTCAAACCTCACTCTGCTATTTACTAGCTGTGTAACTTTAGGAAAATTACTTCTCTATGCCCTAATTTTATCAGCAGTAAGAAGGAGATAATAAAAGTACCCACTTCATTGCTATGTTTTGAGGATTAAATGAGGTAACAGAAATAAAACCTCTAGGATTGTTCCTTTATATAAGCCCTCAAAAACTGTTATTACTATCATTATTATCATTATAGGTATTATTAATCTTCCCAACAATCCTAAGATGTAAATGCTATTATTATCTTCATTTTAAAATTAGGAAATTGAAGCTAAGACTGCACATTAATTGATTCTAGAATAGAAAACAAAGTTATTCATAATTTTAAACAATAAAACATCAATATTAAGAGAAATCTCAAACATGCAGGAGGTCTATGTAGACTCTGGCTCCATACTTCCAACACATATATTTAATCACCTGTGACTTTAGTTGTACTTTAATGGAAAAGACTAGGAAAAAATACCTCATGACAAAACCTAAGTTCACTGGTGCAGCATGTTAAGTCCCATAGCTTCCAACTATGTATGTTAGGACCCAATAAAACCAAATTACTTTTAGTTCCCTGCTATTTTGCCCCACTGCATCTTGATTCATGCTTTCACTCAGCCTGAAATGCCTTTCCCCTTCCTTCTTTGGCTGGTTAACCCCTTTTTGTATTTTAAGACTCAGCAACTCCTGTAAGAGGGACTTGGATTGGCCAAGCATTCCCAATGAATCTTAATGCCCATTTCTATAGCAGCACTCACAGCACTATGATAAAGTTATTCATTCACACATTTCCTGCACTAGAGATTATTCTATTAGATGATGTAGGCCAGGATGGTGGTTTTCAACACTATTGGATTCAACCCTTAAAAAAAAAAAAAGACATTCTTTGCAACAATGCTTTTATCTTCCTGAAATAAAATACAAGATGATATAAACTATTTAACACATTAAAATGAATAACTAAATGCCTTCTACAAGGAAAAATAAAGAAATTTTTAATAAAACCAGTATCACAATAAACAAATGGTCAGGTAAGACTATTCTGTAAGAAATAATGAAGTTATCAATGCTTGTACATACATGTGGCTTGTGGTATCTCAGTCTCCCAGACCAGAGACTGAAGCAGGGTCGATGGCAGTGAAAGTGCCAAGTCTTAATCACTGGCCCACTAGGAGCTCCTATATATACTTTTAAGAGAAGGTTAACAGAATTCCAAAGATAGGGAAATGAAAGTAAAAATCTGAGTGGACATTAGAATTAAAATGAGTTGCAATGTAAGTAACAGCAAATCAAATTTACTGGAAATGCTAAGAGAAAAATAACCTGACATGGGGAGAGCATGACAAGACAAAGTATAAAGAGCTGACCTGAAGAAAATAAGGGTGTGACTATATCCCTTGACAGGCAAGCAGGAAACTAATATTATCCNGCAAATCAAATTTACTGGAAATGCTAAGAGTAAAATAACCTGACATGGGGACAGCATGACAAGACAAAGTATAAAGAGCTGACCTGAAGAAAATAAGGGTGTGACTATATCCCTTGACAGGTAAGCGGGAAACTAATATTATCTTGGAAAAAGAAACAGTAACAGTCCTTTATGTAAAACACCATATAAATTTAGGTTAGGGGAAAGTAAAGAACAACTTCCCAATCTGGAGTGTAACATGGGATATGGACAACTTAATTAACTCAGCCAGCAACAGTATTAAGATAGTATCTGATTTAACGGAATAAAATAATCTGTACATTATTATGGTATATCTAGAAATTTCTACTCCTGTGGTCTCCGAAATTTAAGAAATATAAAAAAAGTCAAATTTGACTTTTCCACCCAAGAACCATTATTTAACCTGTACTTCCAGACATCAGTTCATCTAGTCAGGTTCCTTTTTTCTTTATTATTTACCTATTTGTCTAAAGAAAGGGGTGATGCATTATAATCAAGTAATCTAACAAATCTGATACAAATCATAGAGGGCCTATAGCAGACATGAATCATACAGCTCTTGGCGTCTGCACCACTGTGAACTCTCTTCATACAGTGACCTTGGGGATGGCCGTGTGACTTACTCTGGCCAACACTTTAGGAAGTGAGACACAAATGGAAGCCTGACAAGCACTTGTACATTTGGGCTTGCCCTTCTGTAACGCCTTCACAATGTTACAAAGCAGAGGAGACAGACGACTTGAAAAGGAGACCCCATTTTTCCACCTATCACAGGCATCCCAGTTGACAGTTCAGACATTTGAGTGAGGCCATCTTGGACTATTCAGGACACTGAGCCACTGGATGACCAGTCATCCAACTTCACCTAGATAGTCTGAGAGAGAGGACACCTTTGGACATTTTGAGCAAAGAAGCTCTATGACCTAACCTCGATTTTAACATGTTTCACTGAGCCACTATGCCAAGAATTTACTGGCTTGAACCAGTAGGCAGCAATGGAGAGAATAAAATGTGATTGGACTTTGACCAACAGGGTTTGCTGAGTGAAATTTTAAACAGAGAGAGAGAGGCAGGAATCAAAAATGATTAATGAGCATTTGTCATTTACTAGCTAAAGATAAAAGTAGGCATAAGGTAAGAGTTCATTTTGGACAACAATGCTTGGCACATGGTGTTATATAAACCACTTGCTATTGTTTTTTACGATGACGATAGCTTTAAGACATTATACATCCATGTGAATGTATACTAGCACTTATTAAAGAATCTGACATTTAAAGGAAAGATATGTAACCACAGAAATCCATCTTGGGAGTCATCAGCACAAGGCAATAAATGACAAGGGAATAATAAAATGACAATTAATGATCACAGAGAAAGAAGGGAAACTTGTTGAAGTTTTACAGTGTAGTGAAAGCCAAATGAAGAAAGAGCTTCAAGAAAAAAAGGTAAAATCAGTTAAGTGCTGCTCATGCAGCAAGTAAAATGAGGTCTGAGAACTGACTACTAGATTCAGTATGTGGAAGTCACTGTGGATCTCATTAGGAACAATGTGGGCAGTGAAGTGGGAGCATCAGCCCATGGACTGACTTTAATGGAAAATAGGAGGAAAGGAACAGAGACTAAAACTGAGTTTAGATACGTTTTTCTAGGCAGGAGAGGCAACAGAGTGAGGGTCACAAGTTTTTAAGATGGAATATATGTTCTTTTATGGGATGGAATAGGATAAATAACAAGAGGAGGATTCAGTGGACGGGAAAAAAAAAAAAAAAACGGCTGAAAACAAAGTCTCAGGAGTGCCAGAGGGGGTTATACGAGTTTGTTTAAATATAATACATTTAAAAGGCAAAAAGACCCCTGAATCAAAGAATAAAACTTGAAGTGAATTATATAAAGAAAGACAACTAATAATCAGTGACTAGGGTGAATGAATGGCAAGTGGATTACAGAAAGTGAAAGTAAAGTCACTAAGTCGTGCCCGACTCTTAGCGACCCCACGGAAAGCAGCCTACCAGGCTCCTCCGTCCACGGGGTTTTCTGGGCAAGAGTAATGGAGTGGGTTGTCATTGCCTTCTCCGGAGGGGCCTCTAGGGAGGCCTGAATAACTTCAGGACAGGGACTGGATTACATAAACCATTCTCAATTTAACTTTCATAGCAATCTGAAGTAACTACTATTTTCTCAGTTTTACAAAGAAACAAAAAGACTCAGAGATATTAGGAAACTTGCCCAAGATCACAAAGGTAGTAAATGCTAGGGCTGAAGTTCAAATCCAAGTGTGTCAGAATTCCAGAACCTTGCTGTTGCTATTCAGTCGCTAAGTCGTGTCCAACTCTTTGTGATCCCATGGACTGCAGCATGCCAGTCTCCTCGGTCCTCCACAGAGTGTGCTCAAATTCATGTCCATTTGAGTTGGTGATCAAACCATTTCATCTTTTGCTNACAAAAAGACTCAGAGATATTAGGAAACTTGCCCAAGATCACAAAGGTAGTAAATGCTAGGGCTGAAGTTCAAATCCAAGTATATCAGAATTCCAGAACCTTGCTGTTGCTATTCAGTCGCTAAGTCATGTCCAACTCTTTGTGATCCCATGGACTGCAGCATGCCAGTCTCCTCGGTCCTCCACAGAGTGTGCTCAAATTCATATCCATTTGAGTTGGTGATCAAACCATTTCATCTTTTGCTTTCAGTATTTCCCAGTATCAGGGTCTTTTCCAAAGAGTCAGCTCTTCATATCAGGTGGCCAAATTATTGGAGCTTCAGCCTGAGTCCTTCCAATGAATATCCAAGGTTGACTTACTTTAGGATTCAGTTCGGTTCAGTTGCTCAGTCATGTCCAACTCTCTGAGACCCCATGGACTGCGGCACGCCAGGCTTTCCTGTCCATCACCAACTCCCAGAGCTTGCTCAAACTCATGTCCATCAAGTCACTGATGCCATCCAACCATCTCATCCTCTCTGATCCCCTTCTCCTTCTGCCTTCAATCTTTCCCAGCATCAGGGTCTTTTCTAATGAATCCATTCTTCACAGCAGGTGGCCAAAGTACTGGAGTTTCAGCTTCAGCATCAGTCCTTCCAATGAATATTCAGGACTGATTTCCTTTAGGATGAACTGGTTTGACCTCTTTGCAGTCCAAGGGGCTCTTAAAAGGTCTTCTCCAACACCACAGTTCAAAAGCATCAGTTCTTTAGCACTCGGCTTTCTTTATAATTCATCTCTCACATCCATATATGACTACTGGAAAAACCATAGCTTTGACTAGATGGATCTCTGTCAGCAAAGTAACATCTCTGCTTTTTAATATGCTGTCTAGGTTGGTCATAGCTTTTCTTCCAAGGAGCAAGTATATTTTAATTTCATGACTGCAGTCACCATCTACAGTGATTTTGGAGCCCCTCAAAATAAAGTTTGCCACTGTTCCCACTGTTTCCCCGTCTATTTGCCATGAAATGATGGGGCCAGATGCCATGATTTAAGTTTTTTGAATGTTGAGTTTTAAGCCAACTTTTTCACTCTCCTCTTTCACTTTCATCAAGAGACTCTTTAGTTCTTCTTCGCTTTCTGCCATAAGGGTGGTGTCATCTGCATATCTGAGGTTACTGCTATTTCTCCCAGCAAATGTGATTCCAGCTTGTGCTTCATCCAGCCCGGCATTTTGCATGATGTATTCTGCAAGCAAGTTAAATAAGTAGGGTGACAATATATAGCCTTGACATACTCCTTTCCTGATTTGGAACCAGTCTGTTGTTCATGTCCGGTTCTAACTGTTGTTTCTTGACCTGCATACAGATTTCTTAGGAGGCAGGTAAGGTGGTCTGGTATTCCCACCTCTTGAAGAATTTTCCACAGTTTGTTGCGATCCACATAGTCAAAGGCTTTGGCATAGTCAATAAAGTAGAAGTAGATATTTTTCTGGAACTCATCTTGCTTTTTTGATGATCCAATGGATTTTGGCAAAATCCTTGAGGACTGACTGGTTTAATCTCCTTGCAGTCCAAGGAACTCTTAAAGCACTAGAGTCTTCTCCAGCACCACAATCTGAAAGCATCAATTCTTCAGCACTCAGACTTCTTTATGGTTCAACTCTCACATCCGAATATGACCACTGGAAAAACCATAGTTTTGACTATACATACCTTTGTTGGCAAAGCTTTTTAATACACTGTCTACGTTTGACATAAGTTTCCTTCCAAGGAACAAGCATCTTTTAATTTCATGGCTTCAGTAACTGCCCACAGTGGTTTTGGAGCCCAAGAAAGTAAAATCTGTCACTGCTTCCACATTTTGCCCTTCTATTTGCCATGAAGGGATGAGACCAGATGCCATGACCTTAGTCTTTTTTAATGCTGAGTTTCAAGCCAGTTTTTTCACTCTTCTCTTTCACCCTCATCAGGAGGCTCTTTAGTTCCTCTTTACTTTCTGCCATTAGAGTGGTATCATCTGCCTATCTGATAACCTAAACTTCACTTATTCATTATTCCATAATACAATACAGACCTCAATTTTCAAAAATTCACATATTCAAAGTTAAATTGTGAATATATTATTGCTTATGATTTTATTCAGTTTGCCTTTTTAATAGTTTTAATTTTTAAAGCTTCTACTATTCAACATAGACCATTTTTAAAAAGTGAGAAAGCAAGCTAATGTGTATGTTTATACATAAACACATACAAAGGCTTTACATTCAAAACATATTAAAGAGAACTCAGTAATAATAAGACTGGAGGAGGAAATGGCAACCCACTCCAGTGTTCTTGCCTGGAGAATCTCAGGAACGGAGAGCCTGGTGCGCTGCTGCGGTCTATGCGATCACACAGAGTCAGACACGACTGAAGTGATTTAGCAGCAGCAGCAGCAGCAGCAGTAATAAGACAATCCAATTTGAAAAATGGGCTAATGATTTAGATACTACAAAAGAAGATACACAAATTGCCAATAATCACATGAAAAGGTGCTCAACATCTTCAGTCATCTGCAAATGCGTCTACGAGATACCAATGCATGTGCATTAGAATGGTGAAAATCAAAGAGATTATCAATACCAAATATTGAAGGAAAGGATGTGGAATAATTAGAACCCTTATAAAACTGCTGCTGCTGCTAAGTTGCTTCATTCGTGTCCGACTCTGTGTGACCCCATAGATGGCAGCCCACCAGGCTCTGCCGTCCCCGGGATTCCCCAGGCAAGAACACTGGAGTGGGTTATAACACTGCTACTAAGAGTAAAAGAATGCTATAATTGTGTTGGGAAACAGTTTGGTAATTTTCATAAAGTTGTACATGTACTTACTATATGACCTAGCAATTCCACTTCTAGGTATTTACCAAAAGTAATGAAAACATGTCCATGAAAAGACTTTTATATTACATTCCTAAAGCTTTATTCACAGTAACAGAAAAGTAGACACAACCCAAAGGCTCATTAAAAGGTGAATGGATAAACTGTGGCAGTCATATGATGAAACAGTTGTTGTTCAGTCACTCAGTCATGTCTGCCTCTCTGCGACCCCACTGACTACAGCACATCAGGCTTCTCTATCCATCACCATCTC
Source organism: Raphicerus campestris (assembly GCA_006410735.1). Lineage (NCBI taxonomy): Eukaryota > Metazoa > Chordata > Mammalia > Artiodactyla > Bovidae > Raphicerus > Raphicerus campestris. The sequence continues at coordinate 95,134 of SJYW01037327.1, read as the reverse complement.
TGGGAGCTTGCTCAAACTCATGTCCATTGAGTCAGTGGTGCCATCCAACCATCTCGTCTCTGTTGTCCCCTTTTCCTCCTGCCTTCAATCTTTCCCAGCATCAGGGTCTTTTCAAATGAGTCAGTTCTTCACAGCAGGTGGCCAAAGTATTGGAGTTTCAGCTTCAGCATCAGTCCCTTCAATGAATATTCAGGACTGATTTCCTTTAGGATGGTCTGGTTAGACCTCCTTCCTGTCCAAGGGACTCTCAAGAGTCCTCTCCAACACCACAGTTCAAAAGCATCACTTCTTCAATGCTCAGCTTTCCTTATGGTCCAACTCTCACATCCATATATGACTACTGGAGAAACCACAGCTTTGACTATATGGACCTTTGTCGGCAAAGTAATGCCTCTGCTTTTTAACATGCTGTCTAGGTTGGTCATAGATTTTCTTCCAAGGAGCAAGCATATTTTAATTTCACGGCTGCAGTCACCATATGCAGTGATTCTGGAGGCCCCAAAATAAAGTTTGTCACTGTTTTCACTGTTTCTCCATCTATTTGCCATGAAGTGATGCCATGATCTTAGTTTTTTAAGCCAGCTTTTTCACTCTCTTCTTTCACCTTCACCAAGAGGCTTTCTTAGTTCCTCTGCTTTTTGCTGTAAGGGTGGTATCATCTGCATATCTGAGGTTATTGATATTTCTCCCAGCAATCTTGATTCCAGCTTGTGCTTCTCAACAATAAATAGGAACAAACTATTGATTCATTCTACAAAGAGGATTATTCTCAAAAATATTACGACGAAAGAATTTGGACACAACAAGAGTATGTACTGTACTATTTCATTTATGAAGTTCTGGAACAAGCAAACGTAATCTTTTGTGATAAAGGTTAAAATAATGATGGCCTGAGACACAGAGAAACAAGTAGGGGTAGGGGTAGGACTGACTAAAAAGGGGCCTGGGTGAACTTATTTCAGGATTTGGAAATGTTCTATATCTTAGCTAGGGCAGTGGTTAGAGGTATATATTCATCAAAATTCATGACTGTGCACTTGAAATGAGTGTATTTTCATTATATATAATGAGTACCTCAATTAACGTGATTTAAAACAGTATACACATGATCATAATCTGATTAAATTCATTACCTATATATGCATAAAATGTATATCATATATTTAAAAAGATTGGACAGTGTGAACAATGCTGGTGGCAATTTAATATTACAGTTTTTTATTGTAACATTTTAATTTTACTCAATGTATAATACCTTTACAACAATAAATGACTACTAAATATACCAATGTTCTAATAAGCCAATTATTAAGTATTTTAAGGTTTCTGCATAGAAAGCTTTCACTGATGGGCTTCCCTGGTGGCTCAGACGGTAAAGCATCTGCCTGCAGTGCGGGAGACCCGGGTTCGATTCCTGGGTCGGGAAGATCCCCTGGAGAAGGAAATGGCAATCCACTCCAGCACTCTTGCCTGGAAAAATCCCATGGACGGAGGAGCCTGGAAGGCTGCAATCCATGGAGTTGCTGAGGGTCGGACACGACTGAGCGACTTCACTTGCCTTCATTTTAGTCTGACTATAATACCTTTACAACTATAAATGACTACTAAATATATCAATGTTCTAATAAGCCAATTATTAAATATTTTAAGGTTAGAATGCTTTCTGCATAGAAAGCTTTCACTAGTCAGACTAAAATAATTTCTAATAAATAAATATCCTTCCCCATTAAGTTTAAAAGTACTTCATTTCTTCCAATCTAAATTTCCTTTGATCCTGCTATTCCCCTCAAGCATCCACCCTAATTTTTGCCTCTAAACTTTGTTAAAAGACAATATGTAAATACTGAGTTCACTTTCCCATCACCCGTCACTTTTAAACTTTCAATTAGGTGTCCATCTGTACCACTGTAACAAATTTCTCAAGAGTTAACAATGACTTTGCCCAATCTAGGGGCCTTTTCTCAGTCCTCATGTTCCCTGAACTCTGCAGTATTTCTCAATACTATATTGTATCAGCATTCTTTCAAACTTTAGCCCACATCATCAAAATCACTAAGAGATTTATAAAATGATTGCTGGACCTTATGCTCAAAGTTTCTGATTCAGCGGGTCTGAGACAGGACACAGAATTTGTATTTCTAATAAGTTCCCAGGTAATGAAGGCTGCTCTTAATCTGGAGACCACTCTTTGAGAACTACTCTATTAGCGTAAGCCTTCATTAAAGCTTTCTGCACACTTAGCTGACCATTCTTCTGCACAGTTTCCTGACCCTTCCTACCTTTTGGATAGATCATTTCTTGCCTCTTTCTGCTTCCACTCGTCTAGATTAACAAAATCATTAAGAATTAAAGTTAAGCTTTATTATCACTTTGTACCTGTTCCCTAAGTGTCTAATACCTTATGCTTCTATAATTCCTTCCCATATCTAATATCATACACAATGAAAAGCTAAAAGCACTCTGATTACTTTTATTCAACCCAGTATTGAATGTCCCAGCTGCAGCAATCAGACAAGAAAAAGAAATGAAAGGAATCCAAATTGGAAAGGAAGAAGTAAAACTGTGCAGGTCACATGCATGATATTATACATAAAAAACATGAAGGAAACCACTAAAAAAAACCAGGAGAGCCCATCAATGAATTCCATAAAGTTGCAGGACACAAAATTAATATACAGAAATCTGTTGCACTTCTAGACACTAACAATGAATTATAAGAAAGTGAAATTAAGGAAACAATTTCATTTATAATTGCATCAAGAAGAATAAAATACCTAGGAATAAGCCTACCCAAGAAGGTAAAAGACTTCTTGGAAAACTGAAAAAACTGATTAAAGAAACTGAAGACGACATAAACAGATGGAAAGAATTAGTATTGTCAAAATGACCATACAGTTCAAGGCAAGCTACAGATACAGTGCAATCCCTATCAAAATACCAATGGCATTTGTCATAGGACTAGACCAAATAACATAAAAATTTGTACAGAAACATGTAACACCCTGAAAAGCCAAAGCAATCTTGAGAAAGAACAGAGCTGGAGGTATCATGCACCCTGATTTCAACTATATGACAAAGCCACAGTAATCAAAACAGTATGGAATTGGCATAAAAATAGTCACACAGATCAATGGAACAGAATAGAGAGCCCAGTAACAAGCTTACACACTTACGGTCAGTTAACCAACAAGTAGTGCTGGAAAAATCGGACAGCTACATGTAGAAGAATAAAAGTAGAACATTTCCTCATGCCACATACAAAAATAAACTCAAAGTGGATTAAAGACCTAAATGTAAGACTGGAAATCAGAAAATGCTTAGAAGAAAACATAGGCAGAACACTTTACATAAATTATGGCACTATTTTTTTAGATATGCCTCCTAAGGTAAAGGAAACAAAAATAAGTAAAATGGGATCTAATTAAACTTAACACATTATTGACCAGAAACATATCAATACATTTCTTGTTACCCAAATACCACTTATTGGAGTGTTTCAATATTCACCAGCTACAGGAGCTAGCTTCTGCAAAAATCCTCTGGTCAACAATGTGTTAAAAGCTTTGCACAGCAAGGGAAACCATCAACAAAATGAAAAGGCAACATACAAACTGGGAGAAAATATTTGCAAACGATGTGACCCACAAGAGGTTAATTTTCAAAATAAACAAACAGCTCATACAACTCAATATCCAAAAAACAAAAACAAGAACAAAACCACCCTAAAAAATGGACATAAAACTTGAATAGACATTTTTCCAAAGAAGAGATATGGCTGCCAACAGGCACATGAGAAGAGGTTCAAACAACACTGCTCATCATCAAAGAAATGCAAACCAACCCACAGTGCGAAATCACCTAATATCTGTCAGAACGGCTCCCATCAGAAAGACTTCAAATAACGAAGGCTGGTGAGGATGTGGGAATTCATATCCCCATTTCTGGTGGGAATGTAAACTGGTACAGCCACTGTGGAAAACAACATGGAAGTTCTTCAAAAGGTTAAAAATAGAGCTACCACAGGATCCAGCAATCCCACTCCTGGGTATATATCCCAACAGAGCAAAAACTCTAATTGTGAAAAGATAAATACATCCCAATGTTCATAGCAGCATTATTTATAATAGCCAAGATATGAAAGCAACCTAAAAAGTGTCCATCAACAAGCGAATGGGTAAAGAACATGTAGTATAAACAAACACACACACATATTAGAAAACTATTCAGCCATCAAGAAGAGTGAAATTCTGCCATTCACAACAACATGAATGGACTTTACAAAGTCTATGCTCCGTAAAATAAGTCAGAGAAAGACAAACATTGTATGTTATCACTTACATGTACATCTAAAAAAATCAAACAGACTAGTGAATATAACAAAAAATAAACAGACTCACATATTAGAGAACAAACCAGTGGTTACCAAAGAAGAGAACAGGAAGAAGATGGGTGTGGGGATTAAGAGGTACAAACTACTATGCATAAAATAAACTACAGGATATACTATACAGCATGGGGAATATAGTCAATATTTTATACACAGAGCATAAACTTTAAAAACTGAGGACCACAATGTTGTACACCTGGAATTATATAATACAAATCAACTACACCTCAATAAAAAAATTAAATGCTGGTAATAAGCAGGATCTCATATGTTACTAGTTAGCATTTACTGAGTGTTGGTACTGCTCTAAAGTTGTACCAGGACAATTAAGAGAAAGCACTTCCCTCAAATGCTATCAGGGAATGGTGAGCAAACATAAAGTAATCTGATCAATGAAAGACTGAGAATAAAAAGAAACATCTTGTCATTTATCTGACAAAATTCTATGATGACTCAAAGATTTTCTGCAAGGAGGGACTTTTCAAAGACAATGTGAAGTAACGTGAAAGAAAAAGTTCATACTGTGAGTTAATAGAGGAAGGTTGCCCTTTTTCTTGAGTAAACCAGTCTTACTCACTTTCAGATGACTATGTGTTTAAGAAGAAGAAAAATGGTTAATTCAAAGATGTCAGACCACATATGAAATTTTCAGGAATCAGGCTTTAGAATCCATGTTTTTAACTATGTATCATATAGACTCTCAGTAACCTGTTACTGTTTTTAAAAGTCACACTGAATTTTTCTTTTAAAGTAACTTATCCAAGGTTTGAATTTTGTACATGCAAAACTATGTTCCTTAGTATCAGAAGCTAACATCTGAATATATCTATGTAACAACAATATAAAGTCAATAAGGAAAAGGCAACTCCAATTTTCTTTACTTAAGTTGCCAAAACTGGCAAGTCATTTTCCACTTGTCTGATTAGCTCAGGTGGGTCAGAACTATTTTTACCCATAATAGCTGGTTCTCAGTATCTCCAAGGTCCCAGGAAATACTGTATTTAAGTAGCAATACTGAAGAGGGGAACTGAAGAAAGAACAGCTATAATTGAGAGAAGAGCGGCAGACCAACTAGTCAGTCCTAGTTCATTAGTTTATTAGTAAATTAATTTCAAATATAGAAGAAAAATAATCTTCCCTACTGTTCCCCTTCGTAAGCACTCTGAGAAATTAACCTGCCCTCTTTCTTATATTTCACACACAAAAAGTGCATTAGGAAGCTTGAAATTGATGAGATCAGTTTGTTCAGACTATATATTCATATTTAAAATATGTATATTTTATGTAAGCATACAATAATAATCATAAATAAAACAAAAATAAAAGCAAAATCCTATAATCTCAGGCAAATAGGAAAAAAAAACTATAGAAGTAGAGTTTATATGATACATAGTTAAAAACATGGATTCTAAAGTCTGATTCCTAGGTTCAAATCATGGTTCTGCTACTCTATGTATGACCTTGGACTTAACTATTCTGCCTGTCTCTTTGATTTGCTATAAAATGAAGCTAATAATATACACCTCATAGGGTTGCCCTGAGGATTCACAACTGAAGAATGTTTAGAACAGTATCTAACACCAAATACAACTGTTGGCTTATTATTAATCAGGTCAAAAGCACAAATCAAAAGTCTCTCTAAAGTTATCACACCTTACAGCTATTCTACCAAATCTTCAATATTAAAGGTGAAGAAACAAAAAGTACATCAGCACTGCCAGATTACAGGCGACTGGGAGTCAGGCCAGAACCCATAGGCAGAGCGTCTAGGGCATAATCATTAACCTCTGACACTAAGTTGTGTCCAACTCTTTGTGACCCCATGGACTGTAGCTCACCAGGCTCCTCTCTCCATGGGATTTTCTGGAGATGACTGCCATTTCCCTCTCCAAGGCATCATCCTGGCCCCGGGGATTGAACCCCTGTCTCCTATGTCTCCTGAACTGTACACAGATTCTTTACCCACTGAGCCATCAGGAAGCCTGCATAATCATTAAGATGCCCTTCAAAAACAATAAACAGATCAAAATGATTCCTAAAAACTTTTTATAAAATCATAAAATAACAAACAAAAACAATAAAGGGTATATGTATATAGCCACAAAAATCAGGACAGACTGTACGTATTTCCTAAATATTAGTACAACACAAACACAAGTATCTCCTCACACAATAGAAAGCAATTCCCTGTTAGCATTTAAAGTGAGAGAAATACTTATGATAATAAATTTCTGAGCACTTCCATCACTTGTAGCATCACACCAGCTGCCAAAAATAGTGGAGAGGAAAGAAAGTCATCTTAGGTATGAAAAAACAGTGGAGTAACAGGTATAGGAAAGCAGGAAACTTGGAGATTTTATTAGCTTGGTATTGCATTATAAGATTTTCTAACTCCTTTCATAGTACATGGCTGTCATTCGCAAATTCTAAATGTTTTTCTCGTTTTGTTTTACCTCACTTAGGAATCTGGATATCTGAAATAACTAACATAAAGGAAGGAATTATGGGACTTCCCTGATGGTCCAGTGGTTAGGAATCCATTGCCAAATGTAGATGACCATAGGTTCGATCCCTGGTCTGGAAAGACCCCACAAGCCTCAGAGCAACTAAGCCCATGCGCCTCAACTAATGCAGCCTGTGTGCCCAGCGCCTGTGCTCCGCAGCACCAGATGCCACTGTAATGGGAACCCCTGCACTGCAACTAGAGAGCAGCCCGCTCGCCACGAGAGACAGACCAGGTGCAGCGAACAAAGGCCCAGTGCGGCCTTAAATAAATGAATAAAGATCTCTTAAAAGAAATTATGTCCACACTCAGGTCTAAATTTTTTAAAAGTAACTCATAATCATCTTCCACCTGATCACCTCTCTAGCCTATGTCCTACCATTCCTCCACATACACCCCTCACATTAGTGTGTAGGTCACAATACGTTTGCAAAAATGTACCTTTCATTGGAAATGATCCTATGAATAGTCTTCAAGGCTCTTGGAATTTTCCCCATAAAACACTTTATAACACCTATCATAGTATCCTCAGTAACCCCGTTTCCTTAAAACCAATCATCTAAATAAACTGCTACAATTAAGTTCTGTTTCTAATTCTCTGAGAAGATTAAAATGGCCAGAATTCTCTGGTGATCCAAAAGTGAGGACTCAGAACTTTTACTGCCAAGAGTGTGGTTCAATCCCTCGTCTGAGACTAGGTATAAGCCTCATGGCACAGCCCTCCCCAAAAAAGTAAACAAATAGATAGATTAAATAATAAAATTATAAAATGGCCATAAGTCCAATGCACTTGTATTCACAGAACTGTCCCTGATCCAGTGATCTATTGTAGTTCCAGAACTCACTATGTGCTGCGCTTAGTTGCTCTGCCATGTCTAACCCTCTGCGATCCACGCACTATAGACCACCAGGCTCCTCTGCCCATGGGGATCCTCCAGGCAAGAATACTGGAGTGGGTAGTCTATCCCTTCTCCAGGGGAACTTCCCAACCCAGGAATCAAGCCGGGGTCTCCTGCATTGCAGGTGGATTTTTCACCAGCTGAGTTACTAGGGAAGCCCACAACTTGGTATATGTAAGTTCAAATAAAGTTTAAAAAAAAAAAAAAAAACAACTAATGAAATTCATTAAAAATAATTTAGGACAACTCCGTAAGAATGTGAGGTTTTTATATACAAACAATGCACTGCTACTACTAATCATTAATAGCTCAATTTACCGCTTCTTTTTTTAACCCAGGTATAAGGCACCATGCTAAGAACGTTTACTATGTTATCTAATTTATTCCTTGTCAAACCCTGCTGCTAAGTTGCTTCAGTTGTGTCCAACTCTGTGCGACCCCACAGACGGAAGCCCACCAGGCTCCCCCGTCCCTGGGATTCTCCAGGCAAGAATACTGGAGTGGGTTGCCATTTCCTTCTCCAATGAATGAAAGTGAAAAGTGAAAGTGAAGTCACTCAGTCGTGCCCGACTCTTAGCAACCCCATGGACTGCAGCCTACCAGGCTCCTCCGCCCATGGGATTTTCCAGGCAAGAGTACTGGAGTGGGTTGCCATTGCCTTCTCCATCTCAAACCCTAGGAAACATATTATATCCACTCCACCACTGAGGAAACTGGAATCAAAACAATAGGTAACTTACCGAAGATCATATAACCAGTTTTTAAACCCAGGGCTGCCAGAAAGTAAAGGCCTTGCTCTTAAATCACCATACTGTTAAGTGCTATACTTGGCTAATGCTCATATTTGGAGTATCATGCTAAACTTTTTGATAATACAGCTCCATTTTAAAAGTAAAGTAACACACTGACAGGATACAATTTTTCAATATAAGGATCAGTCTTTACGTAACAAGAAAAAGCAGAAAAAACCCAAATTTAAACAGAGTTAAAAAACAAAACAAAGCCACGGGAACACATAAAGACAGAAACAAGGCCAGAGCAGAGAGTCGTAACAGACGGGAGTAAACTGAAGTACATTCATGCATCCACTGAATGAACACTCATCAAACATGCAAAGATTCCACCATGTGCCAGGCACCTAGAGGCCTTAGGGATACAGTTATTAGCCAAATAGTCCCTGAGCTCAATTTAAAAAATAAGTAAGAGTCTACAGAATTAAAACCAGAGAAGCCTTTGGTGACCTGACCAAGCACAGTTTCAGTGGAAAGGCAGAGGCCAGAGAACACTGGGTTGAGGAAGTCAGCACAGGTCATGCTTTAAGATGATAAACAGGGAAGAGAAATGACAGAACACACACCAGGGGAGGACAGGTGAAGGGAAGCTTGCGCAAATGTTGACAACAAAACAAAGTTCCAGTAAAGAGGGAAAGGGTTGGATATAAAAACAAGGATGAGATCCAAATCACACACACAAAGGCCCACCTTAATAAGGAGGATGAGAACCTTTCCCTTTCTAAGAGGGACAGCAGCAAGAACTAGTACAAGGAATAGGAAGCAGATCGGTCCCACCAGAAGGCTTTTGTAGTTATGTTCACATAGAGGCCATCTGCTACAAGTTGTAAAACTTCAAGGAAAAACACTAAAAGTTTAAATTAAAAGTACTGGGAAGAAACTAGCAAAACAGAGGAAAAAAACAATAGATATTAAAGTGGTAATCTATGCATTTCAACAACTGGCCAGTCTATAATTTTGTTTTCCCCAGCAATGCTATCAATTATACCCAAAGAGGTTTATTTTCATAATCATTCAGAGAGAATTTTCCTAGACTGGGAGAACAAGGAGACTGAGGACACTGGTAAGACAGTTAAAGTAGTGNTAAAACTTCAAGGAAAAACACTAAAAGTTTAAATTAAAAGTACTGGGAAGAAACTAGCAAAACAGAGGGAAAAAACAATAGATATTAAAGTGGTAGTCTATGCATTTCAACAATTGGCCAGTCTGTAATTTTGTTTTCCCCAGCAATGCTATCAATTATACCCAAAGAAGTTTATTTTCATAATCATTCAGAGAGAATTTTCCTAGACTGGGAGAACAGGAGCCTGAGGACACTGGTAAGACAGTTAAAGTAGTGTCTATAAAAGGGCAGAAGAGAAAAACAGGAGGAGAAAGGAAAGAAAAAACCAGGAAGTGACTAATAGCGAATAAGTCTGGAATCTACACTGCAAGTCCTGAACAGGAGCAGCTGGATTAGAGCAGGTCAGGATGTGGTCAAAGTGAAATGGTCGAATGCAGGACTTGAGAAGGACAAGAATCCTGAAGAATAACAAAGTCTGAGGTATAACATGGGCATACATGAAAGTTAATATATTAAAGAGAAATAAGAGATCAAAGAAGAGGAAAAGGACTGCTGCATCTTAAATGAGTGTTCCAAGAAAACGGCAGTCCTATGAGACGTGACGTAGCTTTGGAAACACCAATCTCTATCCCCCTCTTGAAGGTTCATAATACATATTAGCATATTATAAGCTATGAGAAGTCCTAAATAAAGAATCCAGTTTAATTCTGTATTCTTAATTTGCCTCGGAAATACTGAGAATCCTAACACACATGAATTTGCCACATTCAGCAGAACACACTCTGGGAAATGCTAGAGTACCGGATAGGCTTGTCTGTGTGTGAGCTTAGTCACTCAGTCGTGTCTGACTCTTTGCCACCCCAGGGACTCTAGCCCGCCAGGTTCCTTTCTAGGGAAGAACCTGAGTTTGGGCTTCTTCCTGGTTCTTGAGACTACGTGCATTCTTTGGTGTAGGACCTGCTTCATTCCAACAGGATGCGCTCTCTCTGGTTCTGACTCTTCTGCATCTTTCTTCCATAGTTAAAGGGTTCCTGTGATTATACTGGGCCCACCAAATAATCCATGATAATCTCTTTATTTCAAAATTGGCTGATTAGCAATCTGAATCCCGCCCCCGCCCCCATAACATACTATATTCTATGTTTGGGGGGTCAGGATGCAGATGTCTTCTGGGAGGCTCATTATTCTGCCCACCACACTTAAAGCATGCATATCCTGTCATTCGTATGTGTGTACCAGGATGCTCATTACAGTATTTTTTTAAATAATAATAAAATACTAGAAACAATATACATTTTCATTGTTAGGAAATCAGCTTAGAAAATTATGGCACTCCCTATAATTTTCAGCATGCTGAGGTTTCCAATGATGTTATAGACATGTAATTATGAACACATCTTTGATACAATGTTCAGTGAAAAAAAATTATAAAACTATTTGGTTTAGCCCAATCCCTGTTGTTAAAACTATATATACACATACATATATACAAGTATATGAAGGTTAATATACAAATAAACTGAAAGGCTACACAACCCTGCATGGTAGGGTGACTATATGCCTGCAACACAAGAACTCAAACTGTGTATGTGTGTGGAAGTGCGAAACTTACGCCCTAAGAAACGTTTTATACCCAAATTCATCCTATGGTGGTTCTCTTAACACTACGCTTTTTATCTTTTTCCACCACCAACAAATAAGTCTTCAAGTAAGCATACCTCTAACTCACTTTCCCTTTGAAGCATACCTCTAACTCATTTTTTCTTGGAATATCATCTTCTAGTTGCACTTTACTGATTATCTTACATTTCATCACCACAAAGTATCTTAAAGAAAATCTGGTTAAGTTGTTGCCTGATGAAAAACAAAATAAGTAAGAGGCAGTAGTAGTAAAACACATTCTAATATACTGTATTCCAACTAAGCACTGAGATACTAGGCCTTTGGGAAGAGAAGAGATGGGAAAAGGACTCAGTGCGGTCAGCGAGCCCATGGAGTTTTTGGAAACAGACTGAGAATATTAATGCATCAATACAGCAATTCTTTAAATACAATGGATTTTAGAATGATGCTTCTCACTTAAGACAGACACTACAGAAGGGAAATGCCATCAAGAACAGTGAGAAAAAGACGTTAATCATCAAAAAGGGTCTACTTTATTTTTCTAAAGACAGACTTGAAAAAGTTAAATCCAAAGATACTGTACTTAATATTCCGATCTCTACCCACATCCCCTTCCTGCCAACGCTACAGAACATTTTCCCTCTCCTTCACTTCCGTTCCATGTCTGATCTCAACAGGTGAGGAGTCTATAATGTAAGTCCTATCCACCCAAAGTTATTTTCAGAATTACACGTATTCACTAAAACTTCCCCCTACATAATAATTTTATGATGTTCCACACAACTAATTTTTGCCTGAGACTACTTTCAAAAATATGGAAAGGAAATTTAAATCTTTATGTATATCAAAGGAAGTACTAAAAGCATAACAAAAACTTCTCTTTTGTCTTCATATTATGGTAGAAACACATACAACAAACACCAGCCACCTAAATATAAATTATTCCTGCAAGACTAATGACCACGTTCATTGAACGAGAATGTAAACTCCCAAAGGAAACACAGAATGAGACTGAGAGCTCCTCCAGCACACTGTCCGCAAGCATATGCTCATTCTGCTCCTCTGCCTGCTGCACTCTACCATTCTTTCTTCACCTGACTAACCCTACTCAGCCTTTAAGACTGAGCTCAAGCGCTCAACTCCAGAAGCTTTCTCTGAACTCCCAGGTAGTAAAAGTTCCACCTCCCTCAGCATGGCAACCCACTCCAGTATTTTTGCCTGGAAAATCCCGTGGACGGAGCAACCTGGTAGGCATGGGGTTGCAAGGAGTAGGACACAACTGAGCGACTTCACTTTCACTTTCAGTATACTCATGGCATCCCTTGAAAACATTTACCTTGGTATTTACCACATATAAATACCCCTCAGTATCAGAGGGGAATGATCCCCAAATGCTCAAGTCACTTATATATTAATAAAATGGTATAGTGCTTGCATACAGCTTTTGCACATCATCCTCATCCTCTTGTATATTTCAAATCATCTTTAGATTACTTAGAATACCTCATTCAACGTAAATGCTATGTTGTCTAGTCACTAAATCATGTCTGACTCTTTGCGACCCCATGAACTGTAGCCCACCAGGCTCCTGTGTCCATGGGATTTGCCAGCCAAGTATTCTCGAGTGGGTTGCCATTTCCTTCCCCAAGGGATCTTTCTGACCCAGGGACTGAAGCCATGTCTCCTGCTCAGCAGGCCGGCGGATTCTTTACCACTGAGCCACCAGGGAAGCCCAAATGCTATGTAAATAGCTATTAATACAATGTAAATATTATGTACACAGTTGCCTATGCTTGGCAAATTCACATTTTGCTTTCTGAACTTTCTGAAATTGCAGCCCCCCATACTTTCCATCCACAGTCAGCTGTATCTGCCAGCGGGGAACCCACAGGTACGAAGGACCAACTGTATATTGAAATACCTGTGCAACATCCCCACCCAGGAGGCCACTAGCCTCAAGATCAAACTTCAGTTTATTTGCTTTTATAATCTTAGAGCCTACCACCGGCATTCATAAGTATTCCATAAATGTTTTGCAAAAATAAAACAGAAACATAAAAGTTCTATTTAAAATCCGTTATGTACATTGTACATTCAAAAACTGCTGAGACACGATCCCTATCTAACTATGTCACTTATATTAAAAAAAAAAAAAGTCTTTACAAATTTAAGAAATTGTATGTACCAGATGACTGAAAGACATGAAATGCTACAAAAAGTAAATGACTGCAGAAATCACCAGGGTGGACAAGAAATTTTCACAGAGAAGGTGAAACTTGAGAGTGGAGGATAGTATCTCCTACAAGTGAAATGGCTTTGGAAGACAGATTAAAGCAGGAGTGGATAAACGATGTTTAGAAGACAATGAGTAGATAAGATTACTCTGGCTTGGGATGGCTGATTCTTTTAAAAAAGTAAGGAGATACCATGTGGCAGAGTCAGAAGAGGGTCACTTTATGGAAGGCCAAGAATGCTGAACTAGGAGCTGCAGCAAGGGAAAGCCACATACAAATGCTTTTCAGGAATAATAACACAGAAGCAACGCAAGAGATTAACTGGCAAGGGGACAGGTGGTAGGGCCTGAAGGAGAACCATAATTTAGTAAACATACATAAATCTGCTTTTTAAAAACACTGACCACAATTTTATGAGATCAATGTCCAATTTAAAGACAAAGAAATCAACACCCAGAGATGCTGTTAGTTCAAAAACGGAAAGTAGTGGGCACTGCTTAAAATCCCGAAGTCCGTGCTTTTTTCTTGCTACTCGCAAGAACTGCAGGCCTAGGTATCAAATGACGACTGTTTCAAGAGTATGCATATCAACTGACAACCCTGGAAAGGAAGAAAGAAAGAAAAGACAACAGAAAGGCAGCATTTTCCAAAGTGGTTTATGTGTGGAAGAGGGTGAGGAAAACTGGGAGAACTCAAAGATGACTGCCAGGTCTTAAACCTGAATGGGAAGATGGGGAGCAGCAGCATGAATGGCGAAGAATGAGAAAGCATTGGGGGGAGGGCCGGTAAGGAGCAAGAGTTTACCTTTAAGAGTGTTCAGTTCGCTATGACAGCAAGACTTCTGAAATGAGCAATGGCCAGAAGGCAGCGGCGAAAAATTATCAGATTAGTCAGTGCCGGGGGCTAATTTTCAGGCATCATACGCAGCTAAAACTTATATGCTTACTGTATGCCAGAACTATCCCAAGCACTTTACACGTGAACTCATTTGACCTTTATAACTCCAAGGGACAGATGCTGTTAACTATCCTCACTTTTCAGATGTGGAAACTGAGATATAGAAAACTTCAGCAGGTTGCCCAAGGCAGCACAGCTGTAAGTGGTAGACCTGTGTTCTGAAAACAGGCAGCTGTGTCCCAGAGACCACACTCAACCACTGTACCCACCTGCACTTTGTTCTGTATTATTTTGCATTTATGCCTGTTGCATTAGTTTATAAGCTCTCTGAACGGCGGGTGTGGTCTCTTTCACCAATCTGTCTCCATAGGACATAGGAGTATACTAAGTAGGTGCTTGATAGGTTTTAAACAATGATGATGGAAGATGCAAAAGTACTGCGATTTCTGAGGGGAAAAAGAACATTGAAAGGAAACAGAGGAGTAGGGCTATGTCTTTCGTTTTGTCCCAAGTTGGGTGAGGCGGACCACGAAAGGAAAATAAGAGGTAGGGTAATCATAATCTCAGCACAAAACCCCACAGAGCTCACCAAGTTCCCATAAGGCCCCAGAGTGTGCATCATAGTAGCTCTGAACTATGTGGGAGTTGTGTACTTACCTGTGGGCCTGGTGCGCGCGTGTGCTAAGGCGCTTCAGTCGCATCCGGCTCTTTGCAGCCTTATGCACTGCAGGCCACCAGGCTCCTGAATCCATGGGACTCTCCCGGAAGGAGTACTGCAGTGGGTTGCCATGCCTCCTCCAGGTGTCCTTCTCAACGCAGGGACTGAACCCACACCTCTGGTGTCTCCTGCCCCGGCAGGTGGGTTCTCTACCACTAGCGCTACCTGGGAAGCCCCTAGGTGGCCTGGTAAAACTACTTAGGAGTATATTCTCTTCATCCTCCAGAGATCTGGGATACATCTTGGTCCAAACTGAATGTTTGCTGATGGGATGGATGGACAGATATGAGAAGAACACAGAAAGACTGAGGAAAAGGAAAGCAAAAGTCTGAGTGAGTAAGAGAGGAAAACAACCAATGGGTGAATCTGGCCATTAGGTCTCTGGCACCTTTGGAAAGGTCAAATACAACAAAGTGCTAAAGAAAAATAGCTGCATTACAAGGGATTATGGTAAAGAAGATGGTAAATAAAAGGAAAAACAGAGCATAGGGCAAACCTGAAATTGTTAGACTAAAGAAAAGCCAAGGACGGACAGAGCTTAAAGGGAAAATGGGAACAGGCAAGAACTTTTAAGAGAAAGCTGAGTTTGGTCCACAAAACAGAAAACTTGTAAAGGCAGTGATTAAAAAGATTAAAAGAAGGAACACAGCACATCTGAAATAAGGTTCTAGAGAGAGTAATACACAATCAAGAACAGAGTCAAGGAAGGGATTCTGCAGGACCCCACTGCCAAATGGCTTTTCCCTTTTCAAGACCTCTACTAGCCACCAAGTCTTCAGAACTAACACTTCACATGTCTAATTCTCTGTCCATAACAGAAAACTTAGAAAGGCCTGGCTAGAATTCTAATGTTATACACTGAATGAGTTAATAAAATTTTTTTAAATGTATTTGGAATAAAGGAGACATGAGATGTTCTTCTTGCCTGAAATGTCAATTTAATCAATAACTACTTTTAAAAGTCCCAACCATATTTAAAAACCCAGACCAAATCTCACCTTCTTCAAGATACCTTCCTCATCCCAACTCTGTTAAAATAAAGTTCCTTTCCCTTAAACTTGCACAGTACGTGTTTATCAATTCACTCATTAATAACCTTTCTCTAGTGTCTTTGAATTTCCCAGAGGAAAAGCCCCTGTAATTGTGATCTGCCCATTAGTATTCAGTAATTGCCAGTAAAATAAAACACAATTTTTTAATAAATACATTTAAAACTTGTACAGGTATAGGTAAACTCTAAACATGGTAACTAGCCTATTACTACCAAAAACCAAACTGCTAAGAGAAGCCTTAGCCTTATTTGTAACCTGCAGTTTGAAGGAGGTGGGAAAAAATAAACCTAAGTCAATCTGCACCCACAGGGAACTTCTGGCAATGTGCTCAAACAGTTTCGGTTGTCACGAATGGGGTTGAATGATACTGGCATCTAGTGGGGAGAAGCCAAGGATGCTGTTAAACATTCCATGATGCACAGAATTGCTCCCCACAACAAGGAATTATCTACAGTACAAACTCTGAGCAAAACTGTTACCTAATCTACCAGAGAATCGTAACATTTTTCTTAACATAGCCACTTACACTTAAAAACTGGGCCTCAGGGAAGGTGAAAACAATCTGTCTAAGCAGCTCTGCTTACCTGTTAACAAGAAAGGAGCTGGTTACTTCTCCCTTACCGTGTGACATGCTGGCGAAAATGCCACCACGGTATTTTTCTGTAACCGTTGATTAAGTCCTTCTAAGTTGTAACTTCTCAGGCCATTGACAAGTCTATTCACAACAATTCAAATACAGCTTGATTACAAAATTTAAATGGCAATGTGTGATAACCACCTGCCATAATACCCACACACAGATGAACAATCCACTGTCCAGAAGACATGTGCTTAACAGTCTATTCTCTGAAAAAGATCAGTTAAACAAACCCACCTAAACTTTCATGTACTTATTCATGCCACCAGTAACAAAAATCTGAAAGGCTAGCCAGGGTTAGAGATACAGTTACAGGCTGCAAATGGTATTTCTCCACCATGGATCAAAACAGCCCTTTTTAAGTCTGAACTTTCATGCATCACAAAATTGCCTCATGACAAACTTGCTACATACACTACAGGGTCCAGATCTTAATATAACATATCTTAAAATAATACAAAACAAAAACTCAGCAAGTGCTTCATCGACCATGAAGGTAAAACAGAGCAGCTGTTAGAAAGCAATGAAACACAGGATGGAACAGGAAGTATGCATTTTGAGTCCAACTGAAACCACAAGTGAGGCAGAAATTAACTGCTAAAATAATTTAGCCACTTAATACTCAAGTAGGTAAAACGCTGTTAACACTACTCCAACAAAAAATAGACTTATAAGCAGCAAGAGAGGGTAATTTTTTTCAAACAATTTCACCACGTTTGGTAAATCAGCCACATTTGGCTGTATTTCTGGGACCAATGCTATTTTTAAATCTCCAGCATGAGAATGGGGAGGTGGGTGAATGGGTAAGGGGAAGACTTCTTGACCATATGAATTAGCATCAGTACATGCTAGAGGACTTCTTGAGCCTTCCAGGAACACAGACTATCCAGTCCTGCATTACCAGATTCTTCCAGAATCTGGAGCCCACCCTATTTAGTGTTCGTATTTCCCCCAAACGATCCCATGACCTAGTTCTCCTCTCCAGGCTAGAAAAAGACTCTGCTTGCTACTTTATCCAGTCTCATCCCTTCCCTTNCACAGAAAGACTGAGGAAAAGGAAAGCAAAAGTCTGAGTGAGTAAGAGAGGAAAACAACCAATGGGTGAATCTGGCCATTAGGTCTCTGGCACCTTTGGAAAGGTCAAATACAACAAAGTGCTAAAGAAAAATAGCTGCATTACAAGGGATTATGGTAAAGAAGATGGTAAATAAAAGGAAAAACAGAGCATAGGGCAAACCTGAAATTGTCAGACTAAAGAAAAGCCAAGGACGGACAGAGCTTAAAGGGAAAATGGGAACAGGCAAGAACTTTTAAGAGAAAGCTGAGTTTGGTCCACAAAACAGAAAACTTGTAAAGGCAGTGATTAAAAAGATTAAAAGAAGGAACACAGCACATCTGAAATAAGGTTCTAGAGAGAGTAATACACAATCAAGAACAGAGTCAAGGAAGGGATTCTGCAGGACCCCACTGCCAAATGGCTTTTCCCTTTTCAAGACCTCTACTAGCCACCAAGTCTTCAGAACTAACACTTCACATGTCTAATTCTCTGTCCATAACAGAAAACTTAGAAAGGCCTGGCTAGAATTCTAATGTTATACACTGAAATGAGTTAATAAAATTTTTAAAAATGTATTTGGAATAAAGGAGACATGAGATGTTCTTCTTGCCTGAAATGTCAGTTTAATCAATAACTACTTTTAAAAGTCCCAACCATATTTAAAAACCCAGACCAAATCTCACCTTCTTCAAGATACCTTCCTCATCCCAACTCTGTTAAAATAAAGTTCCTTTCCCTTAAACTTGCACAGTACGTGTTTATCAATTCACTCATTAATAACCTTTCTCTAGTGTCTTTGAATTTCCCAGAGGAAAAGCCCCTGTAATTGTGATCTGCCCATTAGTATTCAGTAATTGCCAGTAAAATAAAACACAATTTTTTAATAAATACATTTAAAACTTGTACAGGTATAGGTAAACTCTAAACATGGTAACTAGCCTATTACTACCAAAAACCAAACTGCTAAGAGAAGCCTTAGCCTTATTTGTAACCTGCAGTTTGAAGGAGGTGGGAAAAAATAAACCTAAGTCAATCTGCACCCACAGGGAACTTCTGGCAATGTGCTCAAACAGTTTCGGTTGTCACGAATGGGGTTGAATGATACTGGCATCTAGTGGGGAGAAGCCAAGGATGCTGTTAAACATTCCATGATGCACAGAATTGCTCCCCACAACAAGGAATTATCTACAGTACAAACTCTGAGCAAAACTGTTACCTAATCTACCAGAGAATCGTAACATTTTTCTTAACATAGCCACTTACACTTAAAAACTGGGCCTCAGGGAAGGTGAAAACAATCTGTCTAAGCAGCTCTGCTTACCTGTTAACAAGAAAGGAGCTGGTTACTTCTCCCTTACCGTGTGACATGCTGGCGAAAATGCCACCACGGTATTTTTCTGTAACCGTTGATTAAGTCCTTCTAAGTTGTAACTTCTCAGGCCATTGACAAGTCTATTCACAACAATTCAAATACAGCTTGATTACAAAATTTAAATGGCAATGTGTGATAACCACCTGCCATAATACCCACACACAGATGAACAATCCACTGTCCAGAAGACATGTGCTTAACAGTCTATTCTCTGAAAAAGATCAGTTAAACAAACCCACCTAAACTTTCATGTACTTATTCATGCCACCAGTAACAAAAATCTGAAAGGCTAGCCAGGGTTAGAGATACAGTTACAGGCTGCAAATGGTATTTCTCCACCATGGATCAAAACAGCCCTTTTTAAGTCTGAACTTTCATGCATCACAAAATTGCCTCATGACAAACTTGCTACATACACTACAGGGTCCAGATCTTAATATAACATATCTTAAAATAATACAAAACAAAAACTCAGCAAGTGCTTCATCGACCATGAAGGTAAAACAGAGCAGCTGTTAGAAAGCAATGAAACACAGGATGGAACAGGAAGTATGCATTTTGAGTCCAACTGAAACCACAAGTGAGGCAGAAATTAACTGCTAAAATAATTTAGCCACTTAATACTCAAGTAGGTAAAACGCTGTTAACACTACTCCAACAAAAAATAGACTTATAAGCAGCAAGAGAGGGTAATTTTTTTCAAACAATTTCACCACGTTTGGTAAATCAGCCACATTTGGCTGTATTTCTGGGACCAATGCTATTTTTAAATCTCCAGCATGAGAATGGGGAGGTGGGTGAATGGATAAGGGGAAGACTTCTTGACCATATGAATTAGCATCAGTACATGCTAGAGGACTTCTTGAGCCTTCCAGGAACACAGACTATCCAGTCCTGCATTACCAGATTCTTCCAGAATCTGGAGCCCACCCTATTTAGTGTTCGTATTTCCCCCAAACGATCCCATGACCTAGTTCTCCTCTCCAGGCTAGAAAAAGACTCTGCTTGCTACTTTATCCAGTCTCATCCCTTCCCTTTATCTCCCTCTGTCTCAAGGTTTAAAGTGACAAAGTTGATCTTACAACATACTGGATGTTTTAATTAGTATTTAAATGACACTCATTTTTCTGCTATCTCAGAAAAAAAACCTTGTGGCTGCTGTAGATCTCTCCTTCTGGTAACAAAGTTTCTGACAAAGAATATGCTACTGGAATGCACCTCTCCACCCACAGAAGTATTATTCAGAAAACTTCTACAGAACAGGTAAGTTGTAGTCCTTTCCTGTGAAGTGGTCTAACACCAGGGATCAACTTCAGGTGGATCCCACTGGAAGACCTTCAGCATAAAAAGAAATTAAAGACCAAAAAATAAAAAAGGAGACTACTGAAGGAAAGATGGAGGGGAGTATGAACAGTTGCCTCCCACAACCACAGTAGGTGTCATTCAGAAGCATCAGCGGCCACCTTTTACAACCAGATTTGACCTGATATTCCCTATGGCTATGATTATTCTATGTACTCATCTTCCAAAACAACTTCAATGATGTCCTCCCTGTCTGGTACTTTAATACTTACCCAGCTCCATTTTTCCAACCTTGACATGTTAATTTCCGTATTTCTATTCTTTCAAAGCACGATATTATACCTCACCTACTGTCTCCTCTATGGCCTATTCCCACCCTTGCCTACCCTTCTCAAATGAACTATCTTCAATACACCTTTTTCTTTTATTCAACAAAGATGGTAAAGTCTTTAAAAATCTTTCCATTTTTTCATAAATCAAAAAAGAAAACACTGAATTCTTTGAGTATTAAATTTCCAGTGTTTTCAGTCTAAAAGCCCCATATTTAAGACCATTTATTTTTATAAAATATAAAAATGTATTCTCAACTTAATCATTTGGATAGGGCTCTAATTGGTCTATTTTAAAAAGTGATACTCCCTTCCCCTTTTAACAATAAAACAATCATCTTTCTGTCTTGCCCAGAACATCACCCATACAGAGGATAGGTTTATCTTTCATCTGCACACTATTTCTACAACTCAAGACTAATTCAGTCCCTGTGATGCTGACTTCCCTCTCTTTGTCATACTGAGGTTTCTTACCTCATATCCTCACTTCTCACTTTTGAAACTGCCACCTTATCCCTTGATTTGCCACTACCCCACCATTTCAACACCAGCTCATTTACTCTGACAAATTAACTCAGCTGAGACAGAACTAATTTTCATCCACATGAGGAAGATCTGTAGCTGTATAGTCTAAAGACTGCCCAGTCATGGTCTTACACCCCTGACAAAGACAGACGGCAACACTCTTCCTAAAATGAAAGTCACAAAGAATAACTGCTACATCTACAACCACACTCACTCAGCATCCTCCCCAAGTTGTCTACAAAAACCAATGGTTCCATATTCATCAAAGGAAAGAAGTGAATATAATGCTTCCCTGAAGACATTCTCTAGACTCTCACAGCAGATTTAATTTTTAATTTTTAATACAATGTTTAAAGGTTACTGCCCATTTACAGTAATTATAAAATACTGGCTACATTTCCTGTGTTGTGCAATACATCTTTGAGTCTCTCTTACACCCAACAGTTCATACCTCCCACTCTTGCACCCCTATACTGCATCCCACTCCGTCCCCACTGGTAACCACTAGTTACCAGCACACTTCAAATGGAGTGAGTATCTAAAGAAGAGAAAGAGGGAAATTCTGGCTGGTGCACATCTTATTTTATCACCTCTTCCCATGTCTGTCGACTACTAGCCCCAAGATTTGCTTTTATTTACNGTTAATTTCCGTATTTCTATTCTTTCAAAGCACGATATTATACCTCACCTACTGTCTCCTCTATGGCCTATTCCCACCCTTGCCTACCCTTCTCAAATGAACTATCTTCAATACACCTTTTTCTTTTATTCAACAAAGATGGTAAAGTCTTTAAAAATCTTTCCATTTTTTCATAAATCAAAAAAGAAAACACTGAATTCTTTGAGTATTAAATTTCCAGTGTTTTCAGTCTAAAAGCCCCATATTTAAGACCATTTATTTTTATAAAATATAAAAATGTATTCTCAACTTAATCATTTGGATAGGGCTCTAATTGGTCTATTTTAAAAAGTGATACTCCCTTCCCCTTTTAACAATAAAACAATCATCTTTCTGTCTTGCCCAGAACATCACCCATACAGAGGATAGGTTTATCTTTCATCTGTACACTATTTCTACAACTCAAGACTAATTCAGTCCCTGTGATGCTGACTTCCCTCTCTTTGTCATACTGAGGTTTCTTACCTCATATCCTCACTTCTCACTTTTGAAACTGCCACCTTATCCCTTGATTTGCCACTACCCCACCATTTCAACACCAGCTCATTTACTCTGACAAATTAACTCAGCTGAGACAGAACTAATTTTCATCCACATGAGGAAGATCTGTAGCTGTATAGTCTAAAGACTGCCCAGTCATGGTCTTACACCCCTGACAAAGACAGACGGCAACACTCTTCCTAAAATGAAAGTCACAAAGAATAACTGCTACATCTACAACCACACTCACTCAGCATCCTCCCCAAGTTGTCTACAAAAACCAATGGTTCCATATTCATCAAAGGAAAGAAGTGAATATAATGCTTCCCTGAAGACATTCTCTAGACTCTCACAGCAGATTTAATTTTTAATTTTTAATACAATGTTTAAAGGTTACTGCCCATTTACAGTAATTATAAAATACTGGCTACATTTCCTGTGTTGTGCAATACATCTTTGAGTCTCTCTTACACCCAACAGTTCATACCTCCCACTCTTGCACCCCTATACTGCATCCCACTCCGTCCCCACTGGTAACCACTAGTTACCAGCACACTTCAAATGGAGTGAGTATCTAAAGAAGAGAAAGAGGGAAATTCTGGCTGGTGCACATCTTATTTTATCACCTCTTCCCATGTCTGTCGACTACTAGCCCCAAGATTTGCTTTTATTTACTTAAGACAAATGAGCAAGACTGAGAAAAGACTGGCTTTCAGGAATCTTTATGTGATTTCAAGTCCTACATCTATTCAATTTTGCCTGTTCAACTTTAGCTGGGAAATTTAGGCTATTTAAACATGTGTTCACTCTACTTTTCTCCCTTCTTTAAGAAACTAAATTCATTGCCAGGTGTCTACTATTGATTCCACAACCCAAGGATAAGACTGAGCAACTTCACTTACTTACTTACCATGCTAACTTTAAAAACACAAGATACATTAACACAGAAGCCTCTCAAAGCCAACTGATCTTCCCATTAAAAATACCACTGTGGAACTTCCTTGGTGGTCCAGCGGCTAAGACTCCAAGCTCCCACTGCAGGGAGCCTGGGTTAGAAGTCTGGTCAGGGAACAAGATCGCAACAAAGACCAAGTGCAGCCAAATAAATAAATAGTTTAAAAAACTGGGCTTTTCAATCATCATTCATCATCATTAAAAAAAATTACCACCATACCACCACTCTCCCGATCTGCTTTTCACCATACCTTTCTAGTCTTACTGACACCACCTTATTTCTGGTCCTTAACTGCCCACCACACAGACACACCTTCCTAATACAAAGCTATGAACATGTGATTTGCCTTCTAAACAAACTGTCTCAGTCTCCACTGTCCACTCATTTTAACGATACACTACAGGTCAAAGTATTCAAGGTTTTTTCTCTGTGGGCACTTAATCAAATAGACTTTCCCTTACCACTCTGTCTATATAAAACAGCACATCCCTGTCTTACTTTATTTTTCTTGCTAGTACTTATCACCATGTGATGAACATATTTATCTGTTCCTAAGTTTATTTGTTGCATCCTTCCATCAGAAAATACTTTCCCATGTTCACTGTTAATCATTCACCACTGAATCCTCAGTGCCTAGAATACAGCAACCTCTCAAGACATATCTGTGGAAAGAATGGGTGAATTCAGACATGCTGCACACACAGCATAGCTGGTCTGGAGTCAGAAGACCTATATTTGAGCTTTAGCTTCCACAAACCAATTATATGATCCTCAATAAGTTTAACTTCTGGGGGCTATGCTCTCTTCATCTGTAAAAAAAAGGAGTCAAACTTAATCTATGAACCAACCTGTTAAGTTTTTCCAGCTGCATCACCTTATACTTATGTTTAACTGGACTGGATACTTCCCCCAGAGCCCAATCCTCCTTTCTATATCTCTGCTCAGTTTCCTTCATATGGATTCCTCCTTCGCAATGCACACTTCTCAGAATACTGTTTATCCTTAAGGTCCAATTTAAGTGCTGTTTTCTCCTTGAAGCCTAGCAAACTGCAAACTCTGTAAGAGGGTGGAGTTTTACCTTTATACTCTAAGTAGTTAGTACAACGCCTCCCATATAGGTTATCACCAAAATGACTGATGAATCATGTGTATGAATGAGGAAATAAACAAAGGAAGCTTTTCCTGATTCACCCCAATTGCTCGCATACTCTGCCTTTGGACTCATGACACTTGGTATCTTTTATGATCCTTACCATAGTTTACTTGCCTAATATATACTAACCTGCAAATTCCTTAAAATTAAGGACTGTCCTGACAGTTTCCATAATCTCTCCTCTACAGCATCCATCATACATCTTCACCACGGTTTCATTTATTAAGCTTATCTGACACGTTAAACAACAAAGGGATAATAAAGGAGAAAAAGGACCTTGAAATACCCCTATAATTCCACCTACCTACCATGCAGTCATTGGACATACATGCTGTCAGTTAAACTCAGGCATTCTACCATACTTGAAAGATCTCATCCTTCTCTACACGCTGCTTAATAAAATGATCACTAATTTCATAAGCAGAATAGCTACCCTCATGCAGCACTTAACTACAAACCTTTTCTTGCAGGGATCCACTCACACACCAATACTTTCACTTCACTAAATGGCTAAAATGACTTTTCTGCTCATTTCAGACTACTACCCCATCCAATTCCCTCCTCCACAAGGTATGAAACCACTTTTTATATCATTTTACCGTAAGCTTGCCATTCTTAGTTTTGCTACTAAAAGACTTGTTTCAGGGTCTCCCTTCCCCTTTTCTAAACAGTGGTAACTCCCCACTTAAGTCTTAGGCTCTTAACAATCTCACTTTCCTGTGCCATCAGGATTTTGACCCCCGTTTACCTCTACCTTCAAGCTCTTATTCTGCTTCCATGGAACCTTCCAAGCTGCACAATAGCTGGTGCAATACGCTCTCGCCACCATGTACTTGGTTCCAATCTGCATCTTCCTTCTCCCAGTGTGTATTAATCGCCCCCTTAACCTCCCCTGATACACATCACTCTCTCACACTCTGCACCCATGCGTCACTCTACCTCGACATACAAGTTCTTTACACCACTCTTAATGGATCTACACGACTCTCCGAATGGTATCTTCCGACGGATTCTAACCCAGTTTCTTCTGGGGCATCCAACCCCGACCGTAGTACCTCCCTTTTTCTTCACTTCCACATCCATTCCCTTCTTTATGCCCCCTACCCCCACCCCACCAGCTAACTACAGATGACATTATTTCTCAGTACTTCCAACCCCAGAACGATGAACAAACTCGTTTCCGGCGGCGTCCCCCTCCTCTAGGCCTCCCCCCACACCCCAGGTGTGCAGACTTCCACCTGGCCTTCTCNAAAGGAGTCAAACTTAATCTATGAACCAACCTGTTAAGTTTTTCCAGCTGCATCACCTTATACTTATGTTTAACTGGACTGGATACTTCCCCCAGAGCCCAATCCTCCTTTCTATATCTCTGCTCAGTTTCCTTCATATGGATTCCTCCTTCGCAATGCACACTTCTCAGAATACTGTTTATCCTTAAGGTCCAATTTAAGTGCTGTTTTCTCCTTGAAGCCTAGCAAACTGCAAACTCTGTAAGAGGGTGGAGTTTTACCTTTATACTCTAAGTAGTTAGTACAACGCCTCCCATATAGGTTATCACCAAAATGACTGATGAATCATGTGTATGAATGAGGAAATAAACAAAGGAAGCTTTTCCTGATTCACCCCAATTGCTCGCATACTCTGCCTTTGGACTCATGACACTTGGTATCTTTTATGATCCTTACCATAGTTTACTTGCCTAATATATACTAACCTGCAAATTCCTTAAAATTAAGGACTGTCCTGACAGTTTCCATAATCTCTCCTCTACAGCATCCATCATACATCTTCACCACGGTTTCATTTATTAAGCTTATCTGACACGTTAAACAACAAAGGGATAATAAAGGAGAAAAAGGACCTTGAAATACCCCTATAATTCCACCTACCTACCATGCAGTCATTGGGCATACATGCTGTCAGTTAAACTCAGGCATTCTACCATACTTGAAAGATCTCATCCTTCTCTACACGCTGCTTAATAAAATGATCACTAATTTCATAAGCAGAATAGCTACCCTCATGCAGCACTTAACTACAAACCTTTTCTTGCAGGGATCCACTCACACACCAATACTTTCACTTCACTAAATGGCTAAAATGACTTTTCTGCTCATTTCAGACTACTACCCCATCCAATTCCCTCCTCCACAAGGTATGAAACCACTTTTTATATCATTTTACCATAAGCTTGCCATTCTTAGTTTTGCTACTAAAAGACTTGTTTCAGGGTCTCCCTTACCCTTTTCTAAACAGTGGTAACTCCCCACTTAAGTCTTAGGCTCTTAACAATCTCATTTTCCTGTGCCATCAGGATTTTGACCCCCGTTTACCTCTACCTTCAAGCTCTTATTCTGCTTCCATGGAACCTTCCAAGCTGCACAATAGCTGGTGCAATACGCTCTCGCCACCATGTACTTGGTTCCAATCTGCATCTTCCTTCTCCCAGTGTGTATTAATCGCCCCCTTAACCTCCCCTGATACACATCACTCTCTCACACTCTGCACCCATGCGTCACTCTACCTCGACATACAAGTTCTTTACACCACTCTTAATGGATCTACACGACTCTCCGAATGGTATCTTCCGACGGATTCTAACCCAGTTTCTTCTGGGGCATCCAACCCCGACCGTAGTACCTCCCTTTTTCTTCACTTCCTCATCCATTCCCTTCTTTATGCCCCCTACCCCCACCCCACCAGCTAACTACAGATGACATTATTTCTCAGTACTTCCAACCCCAGAACGATGAACAAACTCGTTTCCGGCGGCGTCCCCCTCCTCTAGGCCTCCCCCCACACCCCAGGTGTGCAGACTTCCACCTGGCCTTCTCCCCAGCCATCGCTCCAGCCCCACAACCACACCACGTTTCCCCGCCGCAGGGATCAGACTCCTCCACACCCACCTCCATTCGGGGTCGCCGCCGCCTCCCCGGGCGCCTCCCCGCCCCGACTCGCCAGCGAGCCCCGGGCGCGCGCGCACACACACACGTTCTCACGCTTCCCTAACCTCCTTCCCCGCACCGGGAGCAGCCAGCTCCGCGGGAACTCAGCCCGGCCCGCGGAGGGGGACAGGTACCCGAGTGTGCCCGCTCCGCCCCCTCCCGCCGANAAATGATTTGTCAATTGCAGTACTCAAGGACACAATGTATAGGAATCTGGCCCGTGTTCTCTTCAGTACCACACCTCAGACATGGAACTAAGTGATTCAATCAAGTGAGTAATTCGTTCTCTTCAAATAGTGAGTCGGATACAAGTTGATTGAACTCACTCACAGCCTTTCTCAAACAGTTCATCTATTTCTCAAACACTGTAAATTTATTCATTCATTTCCAAGAAGGAGTCACTGAGCCTCCAGAACAGTCAGGAAGCATTGCAGTTCAAGATTTAAGAGGAGAAACTTCTGGTTTGGGAGACAGTGAGATGGCAGCGGTAGTGAGAGCTTGCTCTCTCCTCCTTCACTCCTAATAATTCCTGGAGGAAACCCTATTAATCTTCAAGAGTTCCTCTTAAGTCCCAGTAAGAAAACACTTCTGCTAAAGAACCCAACCTTAAAATCCTATCTGCTGTTTTCATGGATGTAGACCATCTGGAGAAGACAGGAAAAAATGCCCATAGGGAAGACTGAAGAGTATTAAAAAAGAAAATTAAAACCTTGGCCTCTTATACTTTATGTTGTCCAAAGGCCTTTGTGTTCATGGATTTCTTTACTACTCCAAGAACAGTATTATGGAAACCAGCATGGGGTCCCTAGTCTAAAATCAATGTATTTCATGTCAAAATATGTTGTATTACCCAGAAGCTGCCTTTCTTTTTTTTTCTTAAAACACCCAAATAAAAGGAAAACAATTTTTTTCACTGTTTTATAGTCACCTCTTTCTGGAGCATAGTCAACTATTTTTGAGCATGGAGAATGTGAAACTGATACTGCTCTTCTTCAAAACCATGGGAAACCACACGTGTGCACACATGCTCATACACACATGCACACAGTCCTCTTTTCCCCGCCTCTATTATTTTACCACTTCCATTTTCAGTTGAAGTTAAAATGTGATATAGATAAAGGGCAAAGCAGCTCATGACATGCATTTGTTACTCCAAGGCTTACTGTTCTGCTTTGCTTAACTCTCCTAGGATGTTTCCTATTCACAGAAAAATTCTACATGTTATAAACCTAGATAGTTTGTCTTGCATTTATAAAAATTCTTAATATCATTGGATTACAAGATATGAGAGCATGTCCCAGAAGAAATCAGTAAATTAACATATTCTTATAGTCTATATTTTAGCCATGTTAATCTTTAAAGTTTTTATTTTAAATTCTTGGCTTGAATTTTCCATTGGCTTTCCATCACTCTTAGAATAAAGTCCCCAGTCCTTAGGATGACCTACATGATCTGGTCCTTGCCTGCCTTTTCGCTAACATTTCCTGAAGTCAGCACTTTAGCCACAGTGACCTTCCTTTCAGTTCAGTTCTGTTCAGTCACTCAGTCGTGTCCGACTCTTTGTGACCCCATGAATCGCAGCACTCCAGGCCTCCCTGTCCATCACCAACTCCCGGAGTTCACTCAGATTCGAGTCCATCAAGTCCATGATGCCATCCAGCCATCTTATCCTCGGTCGTCCCCTTCTCCTCCTGCCCCCAATCCCTCCCAGCATCAAAGTCTTTTCCAGTGAGTCAACTCTTCACATGAGGTGGCCAAAGTACTGGAGTTTCAGCTTTAGCATCATTCTTTCCGAAGAAATCCCATTGTTGATCTCCTTCAGAATGGACTGGTTAGATCTCCTTGAGTCTTCTCCAGCACCACAGTTCAAAAGCATTCTTCGGCACTCAGCCTTCTTCACAGTCCAACTCTCACATCCGTACATGACTACTGGAAAAACCTTCCTTTAGGTCCTTAAATAAGTGGTATTGTTTTCTACTCAGAGCCTTTACACCAGCTGTTTCCTTATTTATATAACTTTTCTCCCTTCTTATGCTTCAAGCCTAAACTGGAACATCTTTGGAAAAGTCTTCCTTGCCCCACACCCCATCAAGCTAGGTTAGCTACACCTACTACATACTCCCGTAGCACCCTGCTCATCTTCGTGGCATTTGTCATATTTGTAATTCTTTATTCAATGTCTGTTGCCTCCAGTTGGCTATAAACTGTAAGTGCAGACACTACCTGTTTTTTGCTTGCTGCTGTTTATCACTCCCCCAGCAGGTTGCCTGATACAAGGATGCTCATAAATGTTTGTAGAATCAATCAATCTTGGGAAAATTTTTAAATTTGGACCCTGACTTTTCATACAAATGCTTAAAATTCCTGACCATCTTTCTATGGAATATTGAAGTCTAAGCAATAAGAGAAGCATTACTAAGCAATAAGAGAAGAAATTTTCTGGGCCTTCAGCCTGTCTGAGAAATTGAAATTGTTAAATGTAATTTACTTAGGCAGCACACTTATAAGATTATGGATAACTCAAAAATTATCTAACAGCAAAGTCTCATACTCCAATGTAGGACAAAGGTCTTCGGTGTCCAAATTCTTTTTATTTAACTTTTATATTTTCTACTTTAGGGATAGGGGAACCAGTTAATCCTCTTATCATGTGGCAAAAGAAAAGCACACTTCTGGAGAAGATGGCAAGAGAGAAGATAGGCAATCAGCTAGGTTGGAAATAGGATAGAAAATTTAGATGTAAAAAATCAGGAAGAAAATTGAGTCACAGTATAGTACAGAAAACTCAGTGGTCTTTATATTGCTCACTGGAAAGACGTTTATAAATTCTGGCATTATTATTGTTATTTTTTTCTCCTATAGTAGGACTAAATAATGTATGTTTCCTAAGGAGAGGGTCATATGCAATTTCAAAGTAAATGAGATATTTATAAAATATTTAAGTTATATTTCTAGAGACAGGCATGTTATCTAAGTTCATGGTGGCTAAGTGGTAAAGAATCTGCCTACAATGCAGGAGATGCGGGTTTGATCCCTGGGTCAAGGAGATCCCTGGAGAAGGAAATGGCATCCCACTCTGGTATTTTTGCCACGAAAATCCCATGAACAGAGAAGCCTTGTGGGCCACAGTCCACAGGGTTGTAGAAGAGCTGGAAACAACTTAGTGACTAAACAGGTAGCGACCTAACAACTGGATAATGCACCTAGCAACGCCAGGCACTCGGTAGGCACTCAACAGGAGGTGCTGCTCTTGTTACACACACTCAACTTCACATTCTAAATAATGTAGATTAAAAAAAAAATAATGTAAAATTGCATTTGGAGAGAGAGGTACACAGCACGCTGCCTTAATACTCTATGACCAGCTGGATCACGTGACCAAGTATAAACTGCCAAGAGAGAAAACTGCTTTCATCTACCTACAGAGGATGTCTCAGTTCATTAGGAGTTTTATATTTGAATGAGATGAGGTCCAAGATCTGTCAAAACTGAAGAGGATAAGGAGGCTTAGAAGGAGCAAAACCACCTGTTTGTACTTTCCCTGCCCTTTTTCAGTCTGACGTTTCTGGAAGGCTCTCTGGCTCACTCTCCCATTGTCTTGCTCTCTCTCAGCCAGTGGCTTTGAGCTTTCCTTTATGGTATCCAAAGTCATCCGACCCTTTGTTCAAGAAGATGTTCAAGGGTTTAGTTCTTCTTGAAAAATAACCTTGTGGTAAACCTATAAGGCATGCCAACTTGGAATACCAATATTTCCAAAATGTAGGCAGCAGTGGCCTAGATGTTACAGAAGGTAGAAAGAGAAGTTGAAGTCCTTTTCTCTGTAAGTATTTGTTGGACAGCTAAATTGTAGCATTATAGTGCAATAGGAATTTTAGGTGAAAACATTAGAGTCCATAGGGAGTGTTCAACTGATGATCCATTCCTATCTTTCTCTGCTCTTTAAAGACAAATCTCAACCAATCCTTTACTTCTCAGAGCCTTAATCTGGGTATAGTTAATACTAAGGAGAAAGCTTAATGAGTTATGGGTCCTCTAGAATTTTAGTGTTTAGTTATTCAGTTTTTTCATCCACTCAATCCTCAGAAACATATTGAGAATTTTCTGTGTGTTGGGCCATATGCTAGTCACTGGGGTGCAAATGTGAACAATACAGTCTTGCTCTCAAGGGTNAATGGACTGGGTTAGATCTCCTTGAATCTTCTCCAGCACCACAGTTCAAAAGCATTCTTCGGCACTCAGCCTTCTTCACAGTCCAACTCTCACATCCGTACATGACTACTGGAAAAACCTTCCTTTAGGTCCTTAAATAAGTGGTATTGTTTTCTACTCAAAGAGCCTTTACACCAGCTGTTTCCTTATTTATATAACTTTTCTCCCTTCTTATGCTTCAAGCCTAAACTGGAACATCTTTGGAAAAGTCTTCCTTGCCCCACACCCCATCAAGCTAGGTTAGCTACACCTACTACATACTCCCGTAGCACCCTGCTCATCTTCGTGGCATTTGTCATATTTGTAATTCTTTATTCAATGTCTGTTGCCTCCAGTTGGCTATAAACTGTAAGTGCAGACACTACCTGTTTTTTGCTTGCTGCTGTTTATCACTCCTCCCCCAGCAGGTTGCCTGATACAAGGATGCTCATAAATGTTTGTAGAATCAATCAATCTTGGGAAAATTTTTAAATTTGGACCCTGACTTTTCATACAAATGCTTAAAATTCCTGACCATCTTTCTATGGAATATTGAAGTCTAAGCAATAAGAGAAGCATTACTAAGCAATAAGAGAAGAAATTTTCTGGGCCTTCAGCCTGTCTGAGAAATTGAAATTGTTAAATGTAATTTACTTAGGCAGCACACTTATAAGATTATGGATAACTCAAAAATTATCTAACAGCAAAGTCTCATACTCCAATGTAGGACAAAGGTCTTCGGTGTCCAAATTCTTTTTATTTAACTTTTATATTTTCTACTTTAGGGATAGGGGAACCAGTTAATCCTCTTATCATGTGGCAAAAGAAAAGCACACTTCTGGAGAAGATGGCAAGAGAGAAGACAGGCAATCAGCTAGGTTGGAAATAGGATAGAAAATTTAGATGTAAAAAATCAGAAAGAAAATTGAGTCACAGTATAGTACAGAAAACTCAGTGGTCTTTATATTGCTCACTGGAAAGACGTTTATAAATTCTGGCATTATTATTGTTATTTTTTTCTCCTATAGTAGGACTAAATAATGTATGTTTCCTAAGGAGAGGGTCATATGCAATTTCAAAGTAAATGAGATATTTATAAAATATTTAAGTTATATTTCTAGAGACAGGCATGTTATCTAAGTTCATGGTGGCTAAGTGGTAAAGAATCTGCCTACAATGCAGGAGATGCGGGTTTGATCCCTGGGTCAAGGAGATCCCTGGAGAAGGAAATGGCATCCCACTCTGGTATTTTTGCCACGAAAATCCCATGAACAGAGAAGCCTTGTGGGCCACAGTCCACAGGGTTGCAGAAGAGCTGGAAACAACTTAGTGACTAAACAGGTAGCGACCTAACAACTGGATAATGCACCTAGCAACGCCAGGCACTTGGTAGGCACTCAACAGGAGGTGCTGCTCTTGTTACACACACTCAACTTCACATTCTAAATAATGTAGATTAAAAAAAAAATAATGTAAAATTGCATTTGGAGAGAGAGGTACACAGCACGCTGCCTTAATACTCTATGACCAGCTGGATCACGTGACCAAGTATAAACTGCCAAGAGAGAAAACCGCTTTCATCTACCTACAGAGGATGTCTCAGTTCATTAGGAGTTTTATATTTGAATGAGATGAGGTCCAAGATCTGTCAAAACTGAAGAGGATAAGGAGGCTTAGAAGGAGCAAAACCACCTGTTTGTACTTTCCCTGCCCTTTTTCAGTCTGACGTTTCTGGAAGGCTCTCTGGCTCACTCTCCCATTGTCTTGCTCTCTCTCAGCCAGTGGCTTTGAGCTTTCCTTTATGGTATCCAAAGTCANTCTGGCATTATTATTGTTATTTTTTTCTCCTATAGTAGGACTAAATAATGTATGTTTCCTAAGGAGAGGGTCATATGCAATTTCAAAGTAAATGAGATATTTATAAAATATTTAAGTTATATTTCTAGA
Source organism: Raphicerus campestris (assembly GCA_006410735.1). NCBI lineage: Eukaryota > Metazoa > Chordata > Mammalia > Artiodactyla > Bovidae > Raphicerus > Raphicerus campestris. Next base: position 61,398 of record SJYW01037327.1, on the reverse strand, counting down.
GACAGGCATGTTATCTAAGTTCATGGTGGCTAAGTGGTAAAGAATCTGCCTACAATGCAGGAGATGCGGGTTTGATCCCTGGGTCAAGGAGACCCCTGGAGAAGGAAATGGCAACCCACTCTGGTATTTTTGCCACGAAAATCCCATGAACAGAGAAGCCTTGTGGGCCACAGTCCACAGGGTTGTAGAAGAGCTGGAAACAACTTAGTGACTAAACAGGTAGCGACCTAACAACTGGATAATGCACCTAGCAACGCCAGGCACTCGGTAGGCACTCAACAGGAGGTGCTGCTCTTGTTACACACACTCAACTTCACATTCTAAATAATGTAGATTAAAAAAAAAATAATGTAAAATTGCATTTGGAGAGAGAGGTACACAGCACGCTGCCTTAATACTCTATGACCAGCTGGATCACGTGACCAAGTATAAACTGCCAAGAGAGAAAACTGCTTTCATCTACCTACAGAGGATGTCTCAGTTCATTAGGAGTTTTATATTTGAATGAGATGAGGTCCAAGATCTGTCAAAACTGAAGAGGATAAGGAGGCTTAGAAGGAGCAAAACCACCTGTTTGTACTTTCCCTGCCCTTTTTCAGTCTGACGTTTCTGGAAGGCTCTCTGGCTCACTCTCCCATTGTCTTGCTCTCTCTCAGCCAGTGGCTTTGAGCTTTCCTTTATGGTATCCAAAGTCATCCGACCCTTTGTTCAAGAAGATGTTCAAGGGTTTAGTTCTTCTTGAAAAATAACCTTGTGGTAAACCTATAAGGCATGCCAACTTGGAATACCAATATTTCCAAAATGTAGGCAGCAGTGGCCTAGATGTTACAGAAGGTAGAAAGAGAAGTTGAAGTCCTTTTCTCTGTAAGTATTTGTTGGACAGCTAAATTGTAGCATTATAGTGCAATAGGAATTTTAGGTGAAAACATTAGAGTCCATAGGGAGTGTTCAACTGATGATCCATTCCTATCTTTCTCTGCTCTTTAAAGACAAATCTCAACCAATCCTTTACTTCTCAGAGNTTTATGGGGTCACACAGAGTCAGATACGACTGATGTGACTTAGTAGTACAGCAAAATGATTGTCTTTTTTTTTTCAGATTTTTTTCCCATTATAGGTTGTTACAAGATTTTGAATGCTCTACAGTAAGGACCTTGTTGTATATCTACTTTATATATAGTAGTGTGTATCTGTTAATTCCAAACTCTTAATTTACTCCTCCCCTTTCTCCTTGGATAGCCATAAGTTTGTTTTCTATGTCTGTGAGTCTATTTCTGTTTTGTAAATAAGTTCATTTGTATCATTTTTTAACATTTCACATATAAGTGATGTCATATATTTGTCTTTCTCTATATGATTTATTTTACTTAGTGTGATAATCTCTAGGCAAATCCATGTTTCTGCAAATGGTAATACTTCATTCTTTTTATGGCTGAATACTCTTCTTTTGTATATGTACGCCATATTCTTTATCCATTCATCTGTTGATACAGATGTTGAGGTTGCTTCTGTGTCTTGGCTATTGTAAATAGTGCTATGAACATTGGGATGCATGTCTTTCTGAATTAGAGTTTTTGTGTTTTCTGGATATGTGCCCAGGAGTGGATCATATAATAAGTATATTTTTAGTTTTTTAAGGAACCTCCATACTGTTTTGCATAGTAGCTGTATCTATTTAACATTCCCACTAACAGTATAGGAGGGTTTACTTTTCTCCATACCCTCTCCAGCACTTATTATTTGTAAAATTTTTGATGATGGCCATTCTGACCAGTGCTAGGTGATACCTCATTGTAGTTTTGATTGGCACTTCTCTCTCATTTTTTATTTGCATTAGTAATATTGAACATCTTTTTATGTGCTCATAGTTACTCCTTGGAAGGAAAGTTGTGACCAACCTAGATAGCATATTAAAAAGCAGAGACATTACTTTGCCAACAAAGGTCCGTCTAGGCAAGGCTATGGTTTTTCCAGTGGTCATGTATGGATGTGAAGAAAGCTGAGTGCCAAAGAATTGAAGTTTTTGAACTGTGGTGTTGGAGAAGACTCTTGAGAGTCCCTTGGACTGCAAGGAGGTCCAACCAGTCCATCCTAAAGGAGATCAGTCCTGGGTGTTCATTGGAAGAACTGATGCTAAAGCTGAAACTCCAATACTTTGGCCACCTCATGCGAAGAGTTAAAAGACCCTGATGCTGGGAGGGATTAGGGGCAGGAGAAGAAGGGGACGACAGAGGATGAGATGGCTGGATGGCATCACTGACTCGATGGATGTGAGTCTGAGTGAACTCCGAGAGATGGTGATGGACAGGGAGGCCTGGTGTGCTGCGATTCAGGGGGTCACAAAGAGTCGGACATGACTGAGCAACTGAACTGAACTGAGGCCATCTGTATGTATTCTTTGGAGAATAATATATACCTAAATATATAAAAACCCTCCACCTAACAAATAGAGAATTCATGCTCTTAAAAACATTTAAAAAATTTGACCAGGCTAGATATTTTNCATTAAAATGTCAAGGACTATAAAAACAAAATCTCTTACATAACAAAAATATTATACCGAGTCTATAATGAACATCATATTTAATTATGAGACTAGAAAAGTATTCCCATTAAATTTGAGAACATGACACGCCTCCTATAACCTCTGTAATTAAACATAATACTGCCAGTTCTACTCCTTTATATTTAAGAGGAAGAAAAAAAAAGGGTGCATTCATTAGCAAGGAAGAGAGCAAAATATTTGTGGGTATCATTTTTTTAAGTAGAATCTCCAAGAAGCTATTCAAGGGAAAAAAAAAAAACAGCCTAAGTGTTCAGCAGCCTTGCTAAATCACAATCAATGTGAAAAATCAATATCAATTCTATATACNCGAATAACTCATGATTTAAATAAAATTTACACACCATTTAGGGAAGAATAACAAAGAAAATGGGCTTTCCTGGTGGCTCAGTGGTAAAGAGTCTGCCTGCAATGCAGGAGACAGAGATGTAGGTTCAGTCCCTAGGTGAGGAAGATCCCCTGGAGGAGGAAATTGCAACCAACTCCAGTATTCTTGCCTGGAAAATCCCATGGACAATTGAGCCTGATGGGCTGCAGTCCATAAGGTCATAAAGAGTCAGATGCAGCTGAGTGACTGAACACAACAATAGCAAAGAAAAATACATGATAAAACTTGGCTAATGCAACACCTTGAGAACTACTGCTTTAAATTAACCTGACTTGGTTAATTTTGGTTGGTTCATTTTGTTGTACAGCAGAAACTAACATAACATTGAAAAACAATTATATTCCAATAATAATATTTTTACNCCTGGTGGCTCAGTGGTAAAGAGTCTGCCTGCAATGCAGGAGACAGAGATGTAGGTTCAGTCCCTAGGTGAGGAAGATCCCCTGGAGGAGGAAATTGCAACCAACTCCAGTATTCTTGCCTGGAAAATCCCATGGACAATTGAGCCTGATGGGCTGCAGTCCATAAGGTCATAAAGAGTCAGATGCAGCTGAGTGACTGAACACAACAATAGCAAAGAAAAATACATGATAAAACTTGGCTAATGCAACACCTTGAGAACTACTGCTTTAAATTAACCTGACTTGGTTAATTTTGGTTGGTTCATTTTGTTGTACAGCAGAAACTAACATAACATTGAAAAACAATTATATTCCAATAATATTTTTACAGATGAAGTTAATAAAACATAATATTTAAAAAAATAAAAGTCTAAAAAATACTTGAGTAATGCAGGTAAATTGAAGGAAATTTATGGCAATAAATGGACTTATTAAAAATTATTTCAAATGAATGAGCTAAGCATCCACTTTAAGAACTTGGGAAGTGAATAGAGTCAGCCTCCTCAAAATACAACTGATCAGTGAATCCAAACTTGATTCTTTGAGAAGACCAATAAAATACATTTCTAGCAAGCCACACTGAAGAGAAGATAGGATAAATAATACTATTTTTTCAAATGATAGAATTTTTTGAATAAGATATTCAAAAGGGGACATAATTAGAGATTTAGTAGAGATTAAGAATATCATTGTTTATGCTATACAATTTATAATACTAAGCAGCTTTATGTGAATAAATTGAAAACCTACAATTTATCAGAAGAGCATAAATTTAAGAAATAGAAAATCTGAATAAATCAATAATCAACAAAATAGATCAGTAGTCCAAAGTCTCCCTACCCATCCTTATATCCGTTGCCAAATAAACAATGCCAAATGGTTTTATAGGTAAGTTTTACCATATTTAATGGAACAGACAGTCCCATACTCTATAATTGTTCCGGACAATAGGAGTAAACATAGTCCATCTTATTTCATGAAGTTACTAAGCTGTCAATACCAAAATAGAAGAACTCTGCAAGCAAAGGAAATTATAGATGAATCTCATTTTTTTAACATTGTAATGAAAAGTAATTAGAAAATCAAACGCAGAAGTGTATTCAAAGCAATACATCAGGCAAAAATAAAGTTTACCTCAAATATAGATGTGGCTCAGTGGTAAAGAATCTGCCTGCAATGCAGGAGATGCAGGTTCAATCCTTGGGTTAGGAAGATCTCCTGGAGAAGGATATGGCAACCCACCCCAGTATTCTTTCCTGGGAAATCTCACAGACGGAGGAGCCTGACAGGTTGCAGTCCATGGGGTCGCAAAGACTTAGGCGTGACTTAGTGACTAAACAACGACAATAATTTTAAATGCATCTGTAATCTGTTTATTATCAGATTAAGGAAAAGGCCCATATGCTCATCTCTGTGGCTACAAAAAAGCATTAAAATGTCAAGGACTATAAAAACAAAATCTCTTACATAACAAAAATATTATACCGAGTCTATAATGAACATCATATTTAATTATGAGACTAGAAAAGTATTCCCATTAAATTTGAGAACATGACACGCCTCCTATAACCTCTGTAATTAAACATAATACTGCCAGTTCTACTTTATATTTAAGAGGAAGAAAAAAAAAGGGTGCATTCATTAGCAAGGAAGAGAGCAAAATATTTGTGGGTATCATTTTTTTAAGTAGAATCTCCAAGAAGCTATTCAAGGGAAAAAAAAAAAACAGCCTAAGTGTTCAGCAGCCTTGCTAAATCACAATCAATGTGAAAAATCAATATCAATTCTATATATCTAATAGGAAATCCATACACCTATGTAATGATGGAGTGGTGGTGATGGTGGTAAACATCCCATTTACAGTTGCGATAGAAATAAGATGCTCAGGAATAAATCTTACAAAAATGTGCAAGATCTTTATGGCTAAATGCCAAATGGCAAAAAAGAAAGATTTTAATAAAAATTTATGTCATACTAAATTCACAGAAAAATCAATTCCTCAAGTATTATGATACTCCACAATTAAATGGAATTTCAAAGTCCTAACAAAACTTTTTGTGGAATTTGACAAACTAATTCTAAAGATAATTATAAAGAGAAAAGGTCTAAAAAGAGCCAAGAAAATTCTAGAAGCCCAAGGAAGTGTGATTTTCTTCCTCTAGATAGGAAGATTCCTCATAGAGCTATGGTAATTAGATGAAGCAGTGTTGTAATACGAAGGAGAGTGCTGAAGTAGCCACAACTGCGTGTGGGACCTTGGCATATGATAGAGGAAACATTAGTGAATTTGAGGGCTACTGACTTTCTGGTCTGAAAAAAAAGGAGATTAGATCACTATCTCATACCTTATGCCAGCAGTTCTTAAAATGTTTTGGTCTCAGAACTCATTTACACTGTTAAAAATTATTGAAGATGTCTGAGTTTTTGTTTATGTGGGTTGTATCTGTTGATATTTACTATATGCTATAATCTGAATGTTTGTGTCCTCCCAAAATTCCTGTGTTGAAATCCTAATTGATGGCCTTAGTAGGTGGGGTGATTAGGTCAGGGGGTGGAACTTTCCTGGATGAATTTAGTGTTCTTGTAGGAGATCCCACAAAGCTTTATATAGCCCCTTCCTCAATGTGAGAATACAATGAAAAGCCTGTGACCAGAAAGAGGGGCCTCAAGCAATCATGTTAGCACCCTGACTTCATATTTCCAGCTTCTAGAACTGTGAGCAATAAATGTTTGCTCTATGAGCTACCCAGTCTGGGATATTTTATTATAACAGCCTGAACCAACTACGACACTATATTAGAAATCAAAATTAAGAAATGTGAAAAACACATGAACAGATAAGCACACATTCCATTAGCCGTCAGAGGGATGGCATCATCACGTCATGTAGCCCCTGGAGAACTCCCCTGCTCAATGAGAAAATGAGAGTGAAAGAAAGTAAAGAATGTCTTAATATTATTACAAAAAATTTTTTGGTCTTCCAAGTCTCCTAAAAATGTCTTGGGGACCCCCGGGGTATCCCCATACCACTGTTTGAGAACCACGGCTATAAACTAAACTCCAGATGAATTAAGGATCTAAACCTGGGACAAAATAAAAATTTTACAACTATTGAAAGAGATTATAGGTGAACACATTATGGCCACAGGGGAAGAAAGGATTATTTAAGTGTAGTCAAAAGCACAAATTATAATAAAGGAAAAGCTTTATAAATTTGAATACTCCAAATTTAATACTTCTCTTTGGTAAAATATCTCATGTGTGTGTATGTGTGTTAGCCGTCAGTTGTGTCTGACTCTTTGCGACCCCATGAACTGTAGCCTGCCAGGCTCCACTGTCCATGGGTTTCTCCAGGCAAGAATACTGGAGTTGGTTGCCAATTCCCTTCTCCAGGGGATCTTCCCAAGCCAGGTATTGAACTCAGGTCTCCTGCATTGCAGGCAGATTCTTTACCACCTGAGGCACCAGAAAGCTCAAAATATCTCACACACAGTCTTAAAAGGAAGGCCACAGTCTGGGTGAAAATAGTTGTAGCATATCTATGCAACAAAGGATTAATATTCAAACAATATAAATTCCTTATATAAATAAGAGAAAGACAATCTCACAGAAAAATATGGGGAAAGAAAATATGCTCAACCTCCCTAGTAATTTGAGAAATACAAATTAAAGAGTCCATCAGATTGGGAACTATTTCTAAATTTCACAATACCAAGTGTTGACTATTAATTACATGGAAACGAGAAATCTTACGTACTGCTGGTGGAAGTGTGAATTGGTAAGGCCACTTAGGAGAGCAGTTTAGAAATGCCTTGCCCAGTTGAAAATGTGCACATCCTATGATCCAAAACTCCACCTCCAGATATATAATTTAAAAGAAATGGTGAAAAATGCATGAGATAACATTAACTCATTGATTGAATAAATATTTATCAAGTTCCCACCTGAACCTAGAATCATAGTAGGCTTTGGGAGTAAAAAAGTGNTAATTATAAAGAGAAAAGGTCTAAAAAGAGCCAAGAAAATTCTAGAAGCCCAAGGAAGTGTGATTTTCTTCCTCTAGATAGGAAGATTCCTCATAGAGCTATGGTAATTAGATGAAGCAGTGTTATAATACGAAGGAGAGTGCTGAAGTAGCCACAACTGCGTGTGGGACCTTGGCATATGATAGAGGAAACATTAGTGAATTTGAGGGCTACTGACTTTCTGGTCTGAAAAAAAAGGAGATTAGATCACTATCTCATACCTTATGCCAGCAGTTCTTAAAATGTTTTGGTCTCAGAACTCATTTACACTGTCAAAAATTATTGAAGATGTCTGAGTTTTTGTTTATGTGGGTTGTATCTGTTGATATTTACTATATGCTATAATCTGAATGTTTGTGTCCTCCCAAAATTCCTGTGTTGAAATCCTAATTGATGGCCTTAGTAGGTGGGGTGATTAGGTCAGGGGGTGGAACTTTCCTGGATGAATTTAGTGTTCTTGTAGGAGATCCCACAAAGCTTTATATAGCCCCTTCCTCAATGTGAGAATACAATGAAAAGCCTGTGACCAGAAAGAGGGGCCTCAAGCAATCATGTTAGCACCCTGACTTCATATTTCCAGCTTCTAGAACTGTGAGCAATAAATGTTTGCTCTATGAGCTACCCAGTCTGGGATATTTTATTATAACAGCCTGAACCAACTACGACACTATATTAGAAATCAAAATTAAGAAATGTGAAAAACACATGAACAGATAAGCACACATTCCATTAGCCGTCAGAGGGATGGCATCATCACGTCATGTAGCCCCTGGAGAACTCCCCTGCTCAATGAGAAAATGAGAGTGAAAGAAAGTAAAGAATGTCTTAATATTATTACAAAAAATTTTTTGGTCTTCCAAGTCTCCTAAAAATGTCTTGGGGACCCCCGGGGTATCCCCATACCACTGTTTGAGAACCACGGCTATAAACTAAACTCCAGATGAATTAAGGATCTAAACCTGGGACAAAATAAAAATTTTACAACTATTGAAAGAGATTATAGGTGAACACATTATGGCCACAGGGGAAGAAAGGATTATTTAAGTGTAGTCAAAAGCACAAATTATAATAAAGGAAAAGCTTTATAAATTTGAATACTCCAAATTTAATACTTCTGTTTGGTAAAATATCTCATGTGTGTGTATGTGTGTTAGCCGTCAGTTGTGTCTGACTCTTTGCGACCCCATGAACTGTAGCCTGCCAGGCTCCACTGTCCATGGGTTTCTCCAGGCAAGAATACTGGAGTTGGTTGCCAATTCCCTTCTCCAGGGGATCTTCCCAAGCCAGGTATTGAACTCAGGTCTCCTGCATTGCAGGCAGATTCTTTACCACCTGAGGCACCAGAAAGCTCAAAATATCTCACACACAGTCTTAAAAGGAAGGCCACAGTCTGGGTGAAAATAGTTGTAGCATATCTATGCAACAAAGGATTAATATTCAAACAATATAAATTCCTTATATAAATAAGAGAAAGACAATCTCACAGAAAAATATGGGGAAAGAAAATATGCTCAACCTCCCTAGTAATTTGAGAAATACAAATTAAAGAGTCCATCAGATTGGGAACTATTTCTAAATTTCACAATACCAAGTGTTGACTATTAATTACATGGAAACGAGAAATCTTACGTACTGCTGGTGGAAGTGTGAATTGGTAAGGCCACTTAGGAGAGCAGTTTAGAAATGCCTTGCCCAGTTGAAAATGTGCACATCCTATGATCCAAAACTCCACCTCCAGATATATAATTTAAAAGAAATGGTGAAAAATGCATGAGATAACATTAACTCATTGATTGAATAAATATTTATCAAGTTCCCACCTGAACCTAGAATCATAGTAGGCTTTGGGAGTAAAAAAGTGGATAACACTGCTCTCAAGAAGCTAAGTGAAACTGACATTTATGGAGATATATAGATTAGATATAGACATAGAGATATAGATATTTTGTACGTATTAAATATAAAATATATATATTTTATAGAATAGTCTGTATCAGTTCAAACAGGATTGAGTACTTTGAAGCAAAATTTAGCAGGATGAAAGGGTGGGCGCTGGAGGTGCTATTTTAGGAAGGATGGACAGGGAAGACCTTCCTGAGAAGGTGAATTTGAGGAAAGAGAAATGAGGGAAGAAGGTCTATGTTTAAGGTCTGAGAAAGTACATTTCAGGAAGGAAAGCATGGCAAACACAAATTCTCTGAAGCGGAAATGACTTGGAATATTGGAAGAAAGAAGCCCTGAGGTAAAGTGGAATTAGTGTGTGGGATATGGTAGAAAACTATTGTAGTAGTGGGAGAGAGACGGTGGTGGTTGCGGCTTGTTTAAAAGTGTTGAGAGGGCTTCCCTGGTGGCTCAGTGGTTGAGAATCCTGCCGGTGNGAATTAGTGTGTGGGGTACGGTAGAAAACTATTGTAGTAGTGGGAGAGAGACGGTGGTGGTTGCGGCTTGTTTAAAAGTGTTGAGAGGGCTTCCCTGGTGGCCCAGTGGTTGAGAATCCTGCCGGTGTAGGAGACACGGGTTGGATCCATGATCCAGGAAGATCCCACGTGCTGTGGAGCAACTAAGCCAGTGCCGCGCCGCTGTCTAGCCTGTCCTCCAGCCCCGGAGCCACAGCTCCAGAGCCCTCGTGCCCCGTCTACTGAAGCCCGCGCGCCTAGAACCCACGCTCCACGAGAGAGCCGGTGCGATGAGAAGCGACGCACGCAACTAGCAAGCAGCCCCTGCTCGCCCCAACTAGAGAAGCGCCTGCACAGCAGTGAAGACCCCACACAGCCAACATTTAAGCATTGAGACGCGATTGGATTAAGGATACAGAGCAGACAGCTTGGTGAGCGGGATTTGAAGTGTGAGGGAGAAGGTTCAAGGCCGACTGAGGTTTTTGGCAAAGGTGTCTGGTGAAGCCATTTACCAAGATAGAAATAATTAAGGAGTAGCAGGTGGTGAAAGGAGGCAGGAAAGAATAGTCACTACAGTATTGTTGGTATTAAAAATACCAACTGGAAAGACCCTCAAGGATGAATGGCTCGAGTGCAGACAAAGTAGGGTATATTCATTTGATGAAATACTATACAGAAGTATCAGTACATGAATGAGTCTAAAGAATACTCCGCAATGTCAATTGGAGAATTTTATATTCAGTATGATACTATTTGTAAACTTTTAAAATTCAGATAGCAGATACTGTTTTCAGCTATAAATATATCAAGCAAAAGCATAGCAACAGGGACTAGATTTGTGCCAAATTGATGTTACTGGTTGTCTGTGGGGAACGAGGGAGATAGGAAGTGAAGATGGGAAGGGCACATAGGGGACTTCCCCTTTACTGAAGGGAAATATGAGAGACTGACATTTGTTCATTTTGGATGATAAGTACATGGACGGTTTATATTGAGTGTACTTTTTAAAAAAACTTTTATTTTGTGTTGGGAGATAGCTGATTAACAGGGCTTCCCAGGTGGCGCTAGTGGTAAAGAACCCACCTGCTGATGCAGGAGACATAAGAGACGCAGGTTAGATCCCTGGGTTGGGAAGATCCCCTGGAGGAGGGCATGGCAACCCACTCCACTGTTCTTGCCTGGAGAATCCCATGGACAGAGGAACCTGGTGGACTGCAGTCCATGGAGTCACAAAAAGTCTGATATGACTGAAGCTTCTTAGCACCACCCGCATAGCCAATTAACAATGATGTGATAGTTTCAGGTGAATAGTGAAGGGACTTGGTCATACATGTACATGCATCCATTCTCCCCCACTCCCCTCCATCCAGGCTGCCACATAACATGAGCAGAGTCCCTTGTGCTCTACAGTAGGTCCTTATGGGTTATCCATTTAAAACATAGCAGTGTGTACATTCCTTCCCCCATCCTTCCCCACAGCAACCATGACTTTATCAAATGTACTTTTAAAAATGTGTTTTCATGGAAGAAGGGTGAAGAAAGACTGACCAGTGTCTAGGAAGACGGGCCCAAGCCAGTCCCATGCTTTGGTGGAATGACTTGAGTAGCACTTAAAAGCTTGAATGCACTGATGACCCAGCAGCACCCAGCATGGACTGACACACAAGGGTGATCCACTCGCTGCCAGTGCTCTTAAGACAGTGACTGCCATCTATATCCCATGGGTCCCCAAACCATGTCCACACCTGACCCCAGCTCATAGCATAAATGCAACACCCAAACTGAAATTTAGATCCAACCCAGAGAAAGGGAGAAGATTGACCTAGGTTATATTTCTGCCAGTGTCAGGATAGATATTGAGTTTATGCTGAAATTTTTTTAATTTACTTTTAATTGGAGGATAATTGCTTTACAAGATGGTGTTAGTCTCTGCCATACATCAACATGAATAAGCCATAGACTCAGTATGTCTCCTCCCTCTGGAACCTCCCTCCCACCTCCCACCCCATCCCACTCCTCTCGGTTATCACAGAGCACCTGATTTGAGCTCCCTGCATCAGACAGCAAATTTCCGCTGGCTCTCTATTTTGCATATGGTAATGTGTATATTCCAATGCTACTCTCAATTCATTCCACCCTCTTCTTCCCCCACTGAGTCCATATGTCTGTATCTCCATTGCTGCCCTGCCAATAGGTTCATCAGTGCCATCTTTCTACATTCCATATATATGTGTTAATATGTGATATTTGTTTTTCTCTTTCTGACTCACTTCACTCTGTACAATAGGCTCTAGGTTCATCTACCTCACTGAAGTGAAGTGAAGTGAAAGTCACTCAGTTATGTCCGACTCTTTGCAACCCCATGAACTGTTACTGTCTGTGGAATTCTCCAGGTTAGAATACTGGAGTGGGTAGCCGTTCCCTTCTCCAGGGGATCTTCCCAACCCAGGGGTCAAACCCAGCTCTCCTGCATTGCAGGTGGATTCTTTACCAGCTGAGCCACCAAGAAAGCCCATTTACCTCATTAGGACTGACTCAAATGTGTTCTTTTTATGGCTGAGTAATATTCCATTGTCTGTATATACCACAACTTCTTTATCCATTCATCTATCGATGGGTATTTAGGTTGCTTCCACTTCCTAACTGTTGTAAATAGTGCTGCAGCGAACACTGGGGTACCTGCGTCTCTTTCAGTTATGGCTTTCTCAGGGTATATGCCCAGTAGAGGGATTGTTGGGTCATATGGTACTTGTATTCCTAGTTTTTAAAGGAATCTCCATATAATTCTCCATAGTGGCTCATTTTTATGTTAGGAAAGAAGAAAGCAAGGATGGATAGTGATGTAAATAAATTTCTCATTGAGGAGAAGAGTGGGTTGTCTTGGGTTGGGAAAGGCAGGGGAGGTGACCTGATGCATTGAGAGAATAAGTGTGGCAAGAATAATGGAATGAGGTAACTGGAAGCCCAGGAGCTGTGGTTCTGGAGAGAGAGGTTATAGTATGTGAGGCTGAATGGCTCCAGCTGAGTGTGAGTATAGGACTCGGAGAGGGAAGGTGGAAACAGCTGGGATCACCTTCCTTTTCTTCTGATTTTACATTTGGTGATGTATAAAAGAAAGGGTTGTCTCTTTATTTTGTAGACTGTAATTGTGAATGGGCTGGTGGTTAAAATATTCTGCTCATTGTTTAGTATTTCATATATCTGCAGAATTACAGAAATCAGAGAGTTATGAAACTAGAAAACCCTGGAGAGATTGTAGTCTTCCTTCCCGCTACCTCCAAAGTGTCAAGGCCAGCATTATGTATATGTAAGGACATCTTAGTATAAAAAGTCTAACTTTTTGAGGCAACTTACTTAAATACCAATCACTTTTGTTAAGGTAAGCTAATCATTTTAATCTAATACCTCTCTGCTTAGGAACAAATTCTTGAGTTCAGTAAGATGAGGAATTCTGTCTCAAATTACAAATGGAAAAGATAGGTAAATGCCCTTTACATTTATCCTGAGTTGTGACTTCTCTATCGTTGGATCTCAATTTATAAAAATATGTACAATTTTTTCCCAATCAAATTGTCAAAGATCAAAACATTTGAAAAAATACTGATTTAATACAGATTTAAGGAAGTAACTGTTCCTGTGTAGTTGATGAGTATATAGGGATAAAGAGCAATCGGGGAAATATCTTTCAAAAGTAAAAATGTACATACCCATGGACACAAATTCCATTTCTAGGTGTTTATTCAGTGAGTCTATTAATTCAGTACTGTTAATAATATGAAAGATTGGCAACATTATATTTTCAATAGAATCATGAGATAAAATAACCCAGATATTCAGTGAACACCACATAGTGATTAAATAACCAAGGCACTAGCTCTCCATGTACTAATATTGAAGAATATGATATATTGATATGTGAAAAAATCAAGGTAGACAGCAGGATGTGTATTATGCTAGCATCTATCTCTTTTGTTGGCTATGAGGGGTACTCCATTTCTTTTAAGGGATTCTTGCCCACAGCAATTGATATAATGGTCATCTCAATTAAATTCACCCATTCCGGTCCATTTTAGTTCACTAATTCCTAAGATGTCAATATTCACTCTTGCCATCTCCTGCTTGATCACATCCAATTTACCTTGATTCATGGACCTCACATTACAGGTTCCTATGCAATATTGTTCTTTACAGCTTCAGACTTGACTTTTACCTAGATAAACCAAGACAGGCCTAGACAGCACACCTAAGCCTGGTGAAAAACCTAGATAGCATATTAAAAAGTAGAGACATTACTTTGCTGACAAAGGTCTGTATAATCAAAGCTATGGTTTTTCCAGTAGTCGTGTGCAAATGCTGAGAGCTGGATCATAAAGCAGGCTGGGCAGCCAAGAATTGATGCTTTCAAATTCTGGGTCTATAGAAAACTCTTGAGAGTCCCTCAGATTGCAAGATCAAACTAGTTAATTATAAAAGAAGTCAACCCTGAATCTTTATTGGAAGGACTGTTGCTAAAGCTCCAATACTTTGGCTACCTGATGCCAAGAGCTGACTCACTGGGAAAGACCCTGATGCTGGCTAAGATTGAAGGCAAAAGGAGAACAATTTGGCAGAGAATGAGATGGTTAGATAGCATAAACGACTCAAGGGACATAAATCTGAGCAAACTCCAGGAGATGGTGGAGGCCAGAGGAGCCTGGCTTGCTACAATCCATGGGGCTGCAAAGAGTTGGACCATGACTTAGCAACTGAACAACAGCACCATCAAAGTGGCTTCATTTGTAGTGGTTCCCTAGGAGAAAGCAGTTTCCTGAGGAATCAAGTTGGTTTTGGTGAGAGGGAGTTTAAAAAAAACAAACTCTGGTGCATGCAATTCTACAAAGAAAAGTTAATATCCTAGAGATTTACCAAATGATAGTTCCCAGGTAGTAACAGGCATTATAAAGTGAGCAGACTTCCCTGGTGGTTCACTGGTTAAGAATCTGCCTGCTGATGCAGAGGACATGGGTTTGATTCCACATGCTGTGGGGCAGCTAAGCCAATGTGTCACAACTACCGAGCCCACACCCTAGTGCCCCATGCTTTGCATCAAGAGAATCTACCACAGTGAGGAACCTGCACATCACAGTGAAGGGTAGCCCCCACTTGCAGAAACTAGAGAAAGCCCACATGCAGCAACAAAGACCCAGTGCAGCCATTAATAAAGAAATTTCGAAAAAGGCACTGAGCATTTAGGAGAAATGGAGAAAGCATGTAACTTTATAGAGAAAACAAACATAAACTCCACACAGTTTTTGTAAAGCAAAACTCTTCTCTGAAAATTACAGAGACCCAGGTTCAACCGCTGGAGGAGGGCATGGCAACCCACTCCAGTATCCTTGCCTGGAAAATACCATGGACAGAGGAACCTGGCAGGCTACAACCATAGGGTCGCAATTAGTCCGACACGACTGAAGCAACTTGGCACATACAGCACATCACCAAATAATTTTGGGCAACAATAGTTGAACAGATTTTCTTTTTTCTTGGTGAGATGTCTCAGAGCCTATCACATGCGAGTATGTATTTCCCCAAGGGAAAAAAACTATGCAATGTCCAAAATTAGCTTTCCACAGAACCTTAAGAAAAAAAAAATCACAGCACATCTTACGAACTAATGTTATATAGGAGAGTAGGGAATAGTTGAGCCTTCCTATTCCTGCCCTGGCCTCCCATTTCTATCCTGATGATCTCTTCCATCTTGTTTTACCTTCTCTTCCCCGGAATCATTACATATTCTCCATTATGATGTCTATGCTTAGAAAATGTTGATGTCGTCAAGAGTGATGATGACCTTCTTGCAAAGGTTTCCTTACCACTCACTGCCATAATCCTATACATGAGTATAGCAGGAGATTCTGCATTTTCCGACCCATCACTGTCTGTAACAAGACAGAGAAATCAGTGTCAGACTGGAGCAAGCCTGAATGTGACATCTCACTGTCAGTGAGGCCTGTCCTTCAGGTGTCATGGTGCTCTCTGTATTTTGGTCTTGCCTTCTCTCAGTCCTCAAAGGCTAGGTTTAGGGCTTGGCCTTAGGCCTCCCTGAAGCAGTCATAGTGCCTTTTCCCCCAACTCTTCCATGTTTGATCATCTAAATTCCTAGATTCTTTAAGGCTAAAATTGAATTTTGTTAGAGTTAAAAACTCCAGATCGTAGAATGCCACCCATCTCTGGCCAGTCAGTACTTACTACAAATATGACATGACTTGGCAATGGGACATATTTCCCAAGGGTAAAAGATAGCAGTAGTGGTGGTCCTGCTGGTCATTTTCCTCAAGAGAGTCTTGTTATATACATATTTGTAAAATTAGAATAGGGCTTACTCTAGCCTTAGTGTCCATCTGAACATTTTATCTCATTCAGTTCAGTTCAGTTGCTCAGTCGTGTCTGACTCTTTGTGACCCCATGAATCGCAGCACGCCAGGCCTCCCTGTTCATCACTATCTCTCGGAGTTCACTCAGACTCACGTCCATTGAGTCAGTGATGCCATCCAGCCATCTCATCCTCGGTTGTCCCCTTCTCCTCCTGCCCCCAATCCCTCCCAGCATCAGAGTCTTTTCCAATGAGTCAACTCTTCGCATGAGGTGGCCAAAGTACTGAAGTTTCAGCTTTAGCATCATTCCTTCCAAATGATCTCCTTCAGAATGGACTGGTTGGATCTCCTTGCAGTCCAAGGGACTCTCAAGAGTTCTCCAACACCCCATTTCAAAAGCATCAATTCTTCGGCACTCAGCCTTCTTCACAGTCCAACTCTCACATCCATACATGACCACAGGAAGAATTACAAATTCATCTATGATGAGCTCTGAAAAATATTTGTCTTCATGGAAATTTTGGAGAGGTAGCAAAGTGGTAAATCTTATAACAAACAACAGAACTTAGTTAATCCGCTTTCCTATCCATTTCCCCCAAAGCACCTATATCACAGAGGAACTGCTGCCACAATACCGCTACTCAGCTTTTCAGTCACTTCCCTTCTCTCTCACTTGTCTACTTTATCTTTGCACTTCCTCTTCCTTCCAAATCTTTTCCACTGTGGGTGATTTTTTACCTTTTAAAGAATTAATATAGGGGAATTTCCTGGCAGTCCAGTGGTAAGGACTCTGTACTTTCACGGCAAAGGGCCCAAGTTCAATCCCTGGCCAGGGAACTAAAATCCCACAAGTCACATGGAGTGGCCAAAAAAGATTAATATAAATCACTTTAGCTTTTCCTCCAGCTCATCTTTCTATCCCTTATCACCCATTCTCCCACTCCCTTCCACCACTTCCCCTGTCTACATGGAAGCTGGGGAAAAGAATAGAAAAGAGAAGATAGTTCTTACATGTTACACTTTTCTTCTCTTATATACATATAATACACATAACACGTGGTATATGTTATGGTACATATTTAATTGTGCTTCGTGCTTAGTCGCTCAGTCGTGTCTGACTGTTTGTGACACCATGGACTGTAGCCCACTAGGCTCCTCTGTCCATGGGATTCTCCATGGCAAAAATACCGGAGTGGGTGGCCATTCCCTTCTTCAGGGGATCTTCCTGACCCAGGAATCAAACCTGGGTCTCCTGCATTGCAGGCAGATGCTTTATCATCTGAGCCACCAGGGAAGCCCACATATTTAATATGTTGTATATATTATATGACATATTACACATATATAGTTATATATTAATATAATGTTATCTGGACTGTCCAGCAAAACCTCATTGTAACATACCTTGCCATCTGTCCTGTAAGACTGCTAACTTAATGCCCCGATCAGGTATTTTCTGATATTCCAGTAACTAGTTCCCTTTTCAGAGTTCATGCCCTTCACTCAGTTTCACGGTGTAGCAAATGGTATTCTAGGGAGTCTCTCCAAAGATTGTGTAATTAAGCTGAGTGTGGTTAAAACAAATGGACGAAATACCTAGGTATTAGTCATCTCTATAAATAAAGTTGAACATCTGTCTGTCTTCCTCTGGTCAGATGGCCTGAGCTCACGTGGTAAGACCCTCTGATGTTTTATTTGTGCTCAGCAAGATAGGGAAAGCATTGAGTAGGAACTAGGTCAGCTGCCTTCCATTGCTTATCACAGTCATCAAAGCAGATTTCTCAGGCTTCAAAGTCTCATGTCTTTTAAATGGATTCTGTGTTCTCTTTTCTTCTGTACAAACCAGAAAGGTATTTACTAGTCATCTCACTGTCAAGCCAGTTTATACATCATAGTGTGTGTGTGTGTGTGTGTGTGTGTGTGTGTGNGCAGATTTCTCAGGCTTCAAAGTCTCATGTCTTTTAAATGGATTCTGTGTTCTCTTTTCTTCTGTACAAACCAGAAAGGTATTTACTAGTCATCTCACTGTCAAGCCAGTTTATACATCATAGTGTGTGTGTGTGTGTGTGTGTGTATGTGTAGGCTTGTGTGATTTTTCTCAACTTCTTTTTTGGCTTGCATATCTGATTATTTACTGGAAGAATGTTTTGTATGTAAGCTATGCAAATACACATTATTTAGGCTGAGTATAAGATTTTAGAATCAAAAGTAAGAACTTCTTCAGAGAGAAACAAAACTTGAAAAAGAATAGAAAATGTCAGCATATACTTCCTGATCTTCCTGCTGCTTGATCTTGGTCAGAGTGAAATAAGGATTCGGTGTTGAGGACCATATCCTGTTGCCATGGAAATGACTGTACTGTCACAAATTTAGTACTATGACTTCATGGTGAAAAGGAACAGATGGTCTGGGAGAGAATTAAGGCCGAGGGTTAGCAAAATTGTTTGGGGATCTTAGGTCCTTTTTGGAAGTAAGTGGGAGCATAAATAAGAAGCAAAAACTATTTCCCACTGTAGTTTTACAAAAGCCACTGAGCAAGAAAGAGCTTAGGCAGGTAGAACCACAAAGTTCATTTCTTCCAATGGGAGAAAAACATTTTAATGTAAGATGAAGCACAGGTCAGAACACAATACAACTTACAGTATTCCAAAACTGTCTCTTCATCCTTCACCAATCTCTTACTTGACCACTGCTGAAGTTAGTACTCTCTGGAGCCCTTGGGGCCAGCAGTAAGGCCATGTTGGCCACATTTTTTTCACACTGTCCCATTTTTAGGTATGTTTGGCTTCAGTGTTGGTTTGATTCTAGCATCCTGAGTCATACATTTCCAACAGCCTCAAAAACACAAGCTTGAACAGTTGGGCTAGGAGCCTTGAGGCCTGCTATCGTGGTATATGTAGCTAGTTTGTCTTACCCCTGAGGGGTCACAGGTCCAGACCTAATTCTCCAGCCATGTTGGCACCTGGACAATAACCTCCACTGATAGGACGGCACAGCCAAGGTGTCCCCAGTGGCTCAAAAACTGACCAAAACCAGTAACATTTAGGGCTTCCCAAGTGGCTCAGTTGTAAAGAATCCACTTGCCAATGCAGGAGGTGCAAGAGATGTTTCAATCCCTGGGTCAGGAAGATCCCCTGGAGAAGGACATGGCAACCCACTCCAGTATTCTTGTCTGGAAAATTCCATGGACAGAGGCGCCTGGTGGGCTACAGTCTGTGGGGTCACAGAGTCAGACATGACTGCACATGTGCCGGGAGCCAGCACAGGAAATCCCACCCATGACAAGGTCATTTGGAGAGGCCTGATGGGCAAGGCAAGTCAGGCCTCAGGGGTTCCCCCTGGATTTTCCTGAACATCTATCCCCCAAAACCAGAGTCTGCCTGCTTTACTGTGTTATGCTTTCCACCTACTCTTCTGACATTAACAGGGGGCTGTCCCCTCACTACCTTTTTCTGGAAAAAGTTAATTTAGAGCTTTTAGATAATAAATCTCCTGGACATAATAAGAGTGCTTCAAACCAAAAACCCCTCTGATGGCTTTCTAGCCTGCCTGCTGGACTCTTACAGCTGCGCATGTGATTGTTTGCGGCCTCCCGACTGCCAGAGGCACAGGAAGCTTGAAACATCCTAGGAATGTAGGGGCTTCCGAGGAGTCAAAATCATTAGAATAGGACTGATTAAAGGTTTCATTTGTTGAGCCAATACTTGCTGCCAAATTTTCATATCTTTTATTTGTAGATATAGCTGGTATATAGAAAAAACAGGTAGTAGACCTGGTATTAGCAACATTAGATATTTGAGTTAAGTACTTTCTTTGTTATAACCCACTGCACCTTTGTTCTACAGGAATGTAACTATATTTAGTACTTTGAGGGTGACGCAGAGTAAAGAAGAAAACACTTCTAGGGAAAAAGAGTTTTCTGGTTGATAGACATTTATCTAGGAAGAGAGCCATAAAAATGTTAACAGGCCTCTTGGCCAGAAGATAATGTAAACCACCTGAGACCTTTTGTATATGGGAAGGTATGCAAAAAGAAAGCCTGTTCTCAATGAAGGTCAGGACTGCTGCCTCTGCATAACTCTGCATATTCCATTATTTCTTTATGTACAACTTGGGGTATATACGCTGATTTGGAAAATAAAGTTGTGCGTGTTGCACCGGTGCTGGGCTCCCCCATGTCGTTCTTTTCTCTCCTTTTCCGGCTGAATTCCCATCTGGAAAATGGAGGCTTGCCAAGTCTACTTACTTGCCCTGGCTTCTAAGATCCACTCAAGAGGGAGCCCAAGGCAGGGCACCCTCCACTATTCAAGTGGGCGCTGGTGGCCTAATGTAGATGGTGCAAACCTCTTGTCTCGAGGTTTTATTAGTTTTCCGCATAAACCAAGTTATTTAGTATCTTTTCTCCACTAATTTCCCTACTACACTATTCTTTCCTAATTTCTTCCTATTTCTAATTAAATAGTCCTTTTCCAGACTCCGACTCCACCCCTGCTTCGAATTCCCTGGATCCACCGGGGCTGGACCCTGGCATGCATACATGCACATGCACTAACATTTAGAACTGTCAGCCTGGTATTTTTCCATTATGATATTGTTCTTTTAAAGGACAATGAAATTCTCTAAGCTTATAAATGCCACTAAAATCACTCATCCTTAGAAATTCACTTTTTAATTCATATAAATCTTAATTACGTTGAATTGGTTCACAGTGCTTTTCACATCTGCTCTATCCTTCTACTTTTCTGTCTATTCCTTCTACTAATTTTTGAGAGTTTTATATTGAAACTCCAACTAAAAAATCTTAATTTTTCTACTTAAAAAATAATGGTGATATATAGTGGAACTATATGTAACTCTGTTCTGTATTTTTTTTAAGTCTTCTGTAAATGTGTTATCATACTTTCATAATTTAAAGAATAAAAAGGAAGAAATACACTTTTTATTTGGAGTAAAGATAACATGGGACTTCCCAAGTGATGCAGTGGTAAAGAATCTGCCTACCAAAGCAGGACATGCAAGAGATACGATTCAATCCCTGGGTAGGGAAGATTCCCCTGGAGTAGGAAATGGCAACCCACTCTGGTATTCTTGCCTGAAAATCCCATGGACAGAGGACCCTGAAGGGGTTCAATCCATGTGGTCGCAAAGCATCAGGCATGACTGAGCAACTGAGCGTACACACGCAAGGCAACAAGAGAAATTTTCCCATCATCATTCTGGGAATGATTAGCAATAAATTAACTAAGAGGAACTAACATCAGTTAGCAGCTAGTGCGTGCCGGCTTAAGTGCTTAAAATTCTTTTGAGTTGTTTTGAAATAACTTTAGATTTACAGAACAGTTGTAGATATAGTCAGAGAGTTCATAGATACTCTTCAGCTAGCTTCCCTTAATGTTAACATGTTATATAATCATAGTTATACACTGTGAAATTGACATNTCTTTTGAGTTGTTTTGAAATAACTTTAGATTTACAGAACAGTTGTAGATATAGTCAGAGAGTTCATAGATACTCTTCAGCTAGCTTCCCTTAATGTTAACATGTTATATAATCATAGGTATTCACTGTGAAATTGACATTGGTACAATACTATTAACTACTAGCTAAATTCTGATTTCATAGGTTTTTAATGTCCTTTAATTAATGTTTTAAATTAATGTCCTTTTTTGTTTTCAAGACCCAGTCCATGTTACACTTAGTCATTGCATCTAAGTTCCCTTAAATCTGTGATAATTTCTCAGTCTTTCCTTGTTTTTTACGACCTTGACAATTTAAGAGACTACTGACTGATTAGGTATATTGTAGAATATTCCTAAACTGGGATCTTTCTGATGCTTTCTCATGACTAAACTTAATGGATTTTGGGGAAATGATATCACAGAATGATGTGCCCTTCTTATTACATCATGTCAGGTGTACATGGTATCAACATGACTTTTAACTGATGATGTTAACTTTGATCACATTATTAAGCTAGGATCTGCCATTTTCTGTACTGTAAAGTTATTGTTTTTCCTTTCCATACTCTATTTGTTAGAACAAGTCAATAAGTCCAGTCCGTACTCAAAGGAAATGGAATTAGGCTTCACTGTTTAGAAGGTTGATTAGTAAAGAATTTGTGAACAAATGCATAAACCACCACAATAATTAATTTTCCTCTCTCTCTCTTTTTTTTTGGTGAGATACTTTGAAATTGTGCATATGTTCTGTTTCTTCTTAGTTTCATCTACTAATTTTAGGGGATCTTGCAGCAGTGGTGCTCTAATGGTGATTTTCAATTTTCCTAATTCTTTCTATATTATTATTTGGAATTCTCCAGTAGCAAAGGTTTGTCCCATCACCTAATTTATTTATTAGTTTCACTAATTTATAGCTATATATACTCACAGATATCTGTTTTATTCTTTGAATTAAAATCCAGTACTATAATTATTTATTTTGTTCAGATTGTTCCTATTTTGGCCATGGGTCCTGTGTCCTTTTGATCTGTCCTGTACAGTAAAGAGTTAACAAAGCAGGCCAGAGCTGCCGTCTTTAGAAGGGCTTGTTTGCAGGGTTGCCCTTGGCTGGCATGTATGAACTTGTCTTGTGCAAATTCCTCACACTGAAGTGAAAAATTCTATATACTGGTAAGGTTTTGTTGCTCACATAAGACACTAAGTACCTATTTCCTTCTGAGAGCCTGGGATTTTGGTAGATGCCAGCCAGAGCATGCCTACATAACTCGTCCCCAATAAAACCCCTGAACTGTGAGTCTTAAGTGAGCCTTCCCAAAAGAAACATTGTACATGTGCCACTGCATTTTCACTGCTCACAAGGGGAACACACCTAGTGTGTCTTCTCCTGGACCAGAAGGGAAAAGTATAAAAGCCTGTGTGTGGATTTCTCTGGACTCTGATCAGTGTGCCTTTTCCCCTTAAGCATCTGCTATGTAACCTTACTTTGTCACTATAGTAAATTTTAGTCATTAGTGCATGGTATGCTGAGTCCTGTGNGTAGATATAGTCAGAGAGTTCATAGATACTCTTCAGCTAGCTTCCCTTAATGTTAACATGTTATATAATCATAGGTATTCACTGTGAAATTGACATTGGTACAATACTATTAACTACTAGCTAAATTCTGATTTCATAGGTTTTTAATGTCCTTTAATTAATGTTTTAAATTAATGTCCTTTTTTGTTTTCAAGACCCAGTCCATGTTACACTTAGTCATTGCATCTAAGTTCCCTTAAATCTGTGGTAATTTCTCAGTCTTTCCTTGTTTTTTACGACCTTGACAATTTAAGAGACTACTGACTGATTAGGTATATTGTAGAATATTCCTAAACTGGGATCTTTCTGATGCTTTCTCATGACTAAACTTAATGGATTTTGGGGAAATGATATCACAGAATGATGTGCCCTTCTTATTACATCATGTCAGGTGTACATGGTATCAACATGACTTTTAACTGATGATGTTAACTTTGATCACATTATTAAGCTAGGATCTGCCATTTTCTGTACTGTAAAGTTATTGTTTTTCCTTTCCATACTCTATTTGTTAGAACAAGTCAATAAGTCCAGTCCGTACTCAAAGGAAATGGAATTAGGCTTCACTGTTTAGAAGGTTGATTAGTAAAGAATTTGTGAACAAATGCATAAACCACCACAATAATTAATTTTCCTCTCTCTCTCTTTTTTTTTGGTGAGATACTTTGAAATTGTGCATATGTTCTGTTTCTTCTTAGTTTCATCTACTAATTTTAGGCGATCTTGCAGCAGTGGTGCTCTAATGGTGATTTTCAATTTTCCTAATTCTTTCTATATTATTATTTGGAATTCTCCAGTAGCAAAGGTTTGTCCCATCACCTAATTTATTTATTAGTTTCACTAATTTATAGCTATATATACTCACAGATATCTGTTTTATTCTTTGAATTAAAATCCAGTACTATAATTATTTATTTTGTTCAGATTGTTCCTATTTTGACCATGGGTCCTGTGTCCTTTTGATCTGTCCTGTACAGTAAAGAGTTAACAAAGCAGGCCAGAGCTGCCGTCTTTAGAAGGGCTTGTTTGCAGGGTTGCCCTTGGCTGGCATGTATGAACTTGTCTTGTGCAAATTCCTCACACTGAAGTGAAAAATTCTATATACTGGTAAGGTTTTGTTGCTCACATAAGACACTAAGTACCTATTTCCTTCTGAGAGCCTGGGATTTTGGTAGATGCCAGCCAGAGCATGCCTACATAACTCGTCCCCAATAAAACCCCTGAACTGTGAGTCTTAAGTGAGCCTTCCCGAAAGAAACATTGTACATGTGCCACTGCATTTTCACTGCTCACAAGGGGAACACACCTAGTGTGTCTTCTCCTGGACCAGAAGGGAAAAGTATAAAAGCCTGTGTGTGGATTTCTCTGGACTCTGATCAATGTGCCTTTTCCCCTTAAGCACCTGCTATGTAACCTTACTTTGTCATTGTAGTAAATTTTAGTCATTAGTGCATGGTATGCTGAGTCCTGTGAAGTCCTTCTAGCATACCACAGAAGGTGAGAGGTTTTGGATGCCCCAAAGACCTTATCCTTAAGCAACATGCCTTATCCCCCCCTTTTTTCCCCTAACACTTCCTTTATGGCACTACAGGAAGCTGTAGTATTTTCCTTGTCCCAGACATAGAATCAAGCATTTCTTCAGAGTCTTTGTTTCTTTATTGGAGAATGATAATAATCTTGGTTTCTACCAAGATCTGGGTACTCATCACTAACGGGGTGCCATTGCGTCTAGGCCCTTGGAGCAGACAGAAAGGGAAATGTATGTATGTTTGCTAACTCATATGTACACACAAATTTATATTTATTTCTGTATCTTTCTACCCGTGTATGCACACGTGAATTCATACATGTAGAATCAGTTTTCGTCTAGAACTACAGGTTCCATTTTAGCTTTCTCTGCTTATTTGTAACTTGTTTGTTTGACAGGGAGAAACCTGGCTTTAATTAGCTACAGTTTTATTTCCTTACTTGTTCAACCCTAGTATATATGCCCAGTAGTTTCAGAACTGCTAACTTACACTCCTGTGAGAAACTCATTTACCAGTGGAAATAAGGAATTCATGTACAGTTGCATTTACTTTAGCCTTGTGATAGCCAGTCAGAACACATTTCCAAAATTACTTTGGTCAGCTCATTTTCTCACATCCACTTCAGTTAGGTTATGTCATGTATTTGTAATTGCCGGGGTCAGCCCCAGTGGATCCAGGGTGATTCGAAGGTGGGGATGGAGTCAGCATCCTTGGAAAAATACATATTTAATTACAGATATATAGAGAGATTATAAATGGATAGTGTAGTAGGAAAATTAGTTGAGAAAAAGAGGCTGAATAACTTGGTCTACATGGAATAGCATCCATGCTCCAGATGGGAATTCAGCCAGAAAAATGGGGAGCAAGAAGGAACGACATGGGGGAATCAAGTCTTTCCAGAAACTGATCCCATTTTTTAATTTTTAGGTTTTCTTATATACCTTTTGTTACACATAGGGATGAATACAGAGTCACATAGGGGTCAGCAGTCCTGACCTTTATCAAAATCAGGTGCTTCACATAAAAAAAAAGGTCTTAGGGGTTTTTACATCATCTTTTGGCCATGAGGCCTGCTGACATTTACGACCCTTTCTTTCTGACAACCAAAAAACTTATTTTTTTCCAAGGGTGTTTTTTCTTAAACCAGGCACCACCCTCCACATAAAGTTGCATTCCTACAGGGTGAGGGTATAGTGAGTTACAATCAAGAAAGGAATTTATTTAACCCAAGGTTAATATGATCAATCTTAAAGGTTAATACTTATTTCTCCTATATGCTAGTTATATTCATTATAAGAGCAGGGAACATGGAGATTTAGCAGCAAACATCAGCCCAACAAATGAAAATCCTTTCACCGATGTTCCCCTTAAGATCTGTTTAGTCTTAAGATAGTGATAAAGTTACATTTTTACATAGCAAGGACACAATGATTTATAACAAAGTACAGTGATCTATAACAAAAGAGAAAATTCATTAACTCA
>SJYW01037327.1:0-21530 GCA_006410735.1 Raphicerus campestris | reverse complement strand
TCTTCTTCTTCTTCTTCTTCTTCTTCTTCTTCCCACCTTCTTTTTCTTTTTCTCACTTTCTTCTTTTTCTTCTTCTTCTCACTTTCTTCTTTTTTTCTTCTCACCTTCTTCTTTTCTTTTTCTTCTTCCTCTCACCTTCTTCTTATTTTTTTCACCTTTTTCTTCTTGTTGTTCTTCTTGTTTTTCTCACCTTCTTCTTCTTCTTCTCACCTTCTTCTTCTTGTTGTTCTTCTCACCGTCTTATTGTTCTTTTTCTTCTTCTCATGTTCTTCTACTTCGTCTTCATCTTCTTCTTCTTTTACTCACCTTCTTCTTCTTCTCACCTNTTCTAATGAGGTGGATGAAACTGGAGCCTATTATACAGAGTGAAGTAAGCCAGAAAGAAAAACACCAATACAGTATACAAATGCATATATATGGAATTTAGAAAGATGGTAATGATAACCCTGTATGTGAGACAGCAAAAGAGACACAGATGTATATAACAGTCTTTTGGACTCTGTGGGAGAGGGAGAGGGTGGGATGATTTGGGAGAATGGCACTGAAACATGTATAATATCATATATGAAACAAATAGCCAGTCCAGGTTCGATGCATGATACTGGATGCTTGGGGCTGGTGCACTGTGCCCACCCAGAGGGATGGTACGGGAAGAAAAGAGGGAGGGGTTTCAGGATGGGGAACACGTGTATACCTGTGGCGGATTCATGCTGATGTATGGCAAAACCAATACAATATTGTAAAGTAATTAACCTCAAATTAAAATAAATAAATTTATATTTTTAAAAAATGGTTAGATAGATTTGGGATAAACAAGACTACTGACATCAAGTGTTCTATTTCCAGAATACTAAAACAGGCTTCACCTCAGAGTACACTTTTGGTATTTCAGTGACCAGGCAGAGTGAAGGACAACTTGTTGAAGACATAGGGAAAACAGCAAAGCACACAAATTATTCTTCTCTCACCAGAGAGAGTGGATCTAGCCTTCACATTTCAACAGTGGCGAGAAGGGAAGATAATACATTATGACAGAGGGGAAATAGCAGAGTTGAATGTGAATTGATTAAATTCCCCTCCAACTAATTAGGAGGTGAAACTAAGTTGTAAAGGATATTCATTGACAAGTTTTCTCTTATCCCTAATCCATAACATGTATTTTCCCCAGAAAGGCGTAAGCACAGATATGCCCTAAGGTGGAGTGGTGTTTTAAGGAAAGACAATATATAGTAGAGGAAATAGTAAAATGTTTTTGCATGCCTATATTCTATGGTTTGCATGCAGCACATCCTAACTATTTCTCAAATTATTTACTTCTCTCATTTTCCCAAACTGCTAGTCTAAGATTGAAAACTGAAATAGTACAGCTGTCTCCAAAATTACTTGCCTGGATCAATTTTTCTCTCTACAAATTGCAGGCAGAATTATATTTTCATTTTGCAAATATGACCATATATATATATATATATATATATATATAAACTTGTCATATATATGTATATATATATATATATATATATATATTAGTATAGAAAACAAAATCCCTAACATAGACTGCAGCTTCCTGCCACTTCTGTCCCCTACTTTTCTTCTCATTTCACACATTTTTCACAACCTCTCTACACTCCTAGAATTAATCCTTTTTTTTTTTTGCCTGGATCTTTGGACCTCTTGTTGCCTCTGCATAAACCACTTTCCACCAGTCACCTTTTGTTTCAGTTAATTCTTACTGAACATTAAACACTCAGTGAAAGATGTCACTTTCTTATGGGAACATTCTCAGCTCAATACAGGCTAGATCACATTTCTTGCTCTGTGTTTTTATATCTGCCTCTGCATTTCATTCATAACACTCTGGCAGTATATAATTATACACCTGTATCATCATTTATTATTTTCTCCCACGTTCTGTAAAAGTGCAAGCTGAAACCTGCCTATTTGCTTTACTATGCTACACCTAAATCCAAGCAGGGAGTATTAAACATAGGCACCAAAGCCCTGTGTGAATGCGTAATTGAATGAACACATTAACATAAATTTACTGATCTAAACATGTTTCTACAGCACATACATATGTAAGATTTCCCATCAAATAACCTGTAGAATGATAATTAACCTTTACTATACAATGTCTTGCAATTATTTTGCTTTTAAGATATTTGAATATCAGTCATCTTAAGAAATCTATAAACTTGGTTATTTTTATTGTCATTGTTGTTCAGTCGCTCAGTCTTGTCCAACTGTTTGTGACCCCATGGACTGCAGCATGCCAAACTTCCCTGTTCTTCATTATCTCCCTTAGTTTGCTCAAACTCATGTCCATTGACTCAGTGATGCCATTAAAGTGATATTATTTTTATTGTGCATTGAAAACAGTTGGTACTTAATCATTAATTGCAAGTCTTTTCATCTTAAAACTATTGCCCAATGAAACTGATAGTATATACTAAGTCTTGAGAGAAAATGAGCTATATGAAGATAACAACACTGCATTGTGGATTAAGAGGTTTTTATACATATTATATATTTTTTCCTTTATTATTAGAGATAATATTAGAGGATCCAGTAACAACACTGGATGTTGTTACTTAATGTACATGTGCATGTCTGTTAAGGTAGCTTCTCTTCAACTCATTGACTTAACAATGAAAATTTATTTTTCATGTGTGCAAATTCCTGTGTTGAGATTTGTGGAAGCTCTCCCCTGAATGTGACTCAGTGACCCAAGTGAATTCCCTATATGGAAGCCACATATTCAAATGTTGCCTCTAAAATCTCCACAGACAGGGATGGGATTTGTATGTAGCTCTTTGGCTAACAGTCCACTGACCTAGCTGAGGCTCACTCAATCCCCTAGCTGAGGCTCATGCAAAAAGAGCTGAGATATGTAGTTTCCAGATGTTTTAGAAATGGAAGGGAGGAATATAAGTTGCAAAATAGTAAGTCTTGCCTTTTTAATTGCAGTTATTATAGTATAAATTGTGTCTCCCGAAAGAAACTTGAAGTCCTAAACCCCAGTACCTGGGAATGTGATATAACTTTGAAATAGGGTATTTGCAGAGAATGAAGTTAAGAAGATATCTTACAGGATTAGGGTAGGTCCTAGTCTGATACAACTGGTGGCCTAAAAGAAGAGAAAACAGAAACACAAGAAGGAGAAGACCATGGAAAGTTAGAAAAACATCAAGAAGCAAAGACAGCCCTGTGAAAATGAGGCAGAGATTGAAGTGATGCTGTCATAAACCAAGGGATACCTGAACTATCAGAAGCTGGAAAAGACAAGGAAGTTTCCTCATCTAGAGCTTTAGAAAGAAGCATGGCCATGCTAAATCTTTGATTCTGGGCAACTAACTTCCATGACATAAAGACCATAAATTCACCTTGTTTTAAGTCACCCAGTTTATGGTCTTTGTTACCTCAGGACTAAGAGATTTTTGTTAAAGAGAAACAAAGAATGAAGTTGAAAGCTAATCATATTTTTAAAAAATAAAACAAATTAGGATATGAGGTGAGATCACATTTTATTTATTGGATTCAAGATAAATCTGGCTGATGTCTTTGCTGTTCTAGATATTTTCTGGAGAAGGAAATGGCAACCCACTCCAATGTTCTTGCCTGAAGAATCCCAGGGACTGGGGAGCCTGGTGGGCTGCCATCTATGGGGTCGCGCAGAGTCAGACAAGACTGAAGCGACTTAGCAGCAGCAGCAGCAGCAGCAGCAGCAGCAATTTGCAGAACAATAACAGCAACATTTTTTTTTTGTCTGACATTTAAAAAGAGAATGAACTAGAGAGCAGAATTATAGCCATTTAGGGTATGAGTTTACTAACAAAAGCTTATATATTGGAATGGAAAAACAAATGAATAATTTTTGACTGTCAGCTATGTATTTTACCTAACTATGCGAGTTCAGCAAAACGTAGATGATAGAGCTAGGAGTCAAATGAGACATTAAAGATTCAAAGGGCTATTCATGGTAAGAATTTCTTTACATCTTTATAGTCACATATTTGTCTTCCTTGCTATATTAAGCAACTCCACATTTTGCTTCACAGATAATGCAGATTTGCCTCTAGTAATGTCCCTTCTCTTGTTTCAGTCTCTCCCACTCCAGCCTTTTCTTTCCCTCTGTTTAGCATCTTAATACATTATCCTCAATAATAAATAATACTCCTCAGTTTTACTCATTGTTTATGTGAATACACTAGTTTCTCCTTCTCTTGGTACCTAATGTCTTCTAAATTCCTCATGTTTTGGGTAAATTAAGAAACAAAATTTTATTCCCCAAAGCACTGAAATATAGTTTCTTTCCAAACCATGTCCTAAAATTTAGGAAACCAGTTAACTGCTAAGCCCTTTACTACTTTCCAATTTTTTTTCTACTTGAAATTTTTGGACAAGCTCTAGTTAAGAACACGCTATTGTTATCATTTTGCATACGAGAAGAGCAATCCTAATATTTTCCCTATGTAGAAGAAAATTAGGTAACACATTAAGAAAAATTGTGTTCAGGGGTGATAGATGACTGGTCAAAGAATGGAACACTGATGTCTCAATCCCTTGAGAAGGTGATCTTTGTAGGCTTGGGTGCTCACAGGCAGGTACAGCATGAGGCACATGTATTTTGGTCTTTATAGAAAGGAATATAGACCAGGGAACCAAGCAGAGGTTACAGATTCACACAGTCCACTCCTTCTCATTCTCCTTTCCTTTGTCAGATTTCTCCTTTATTCTAGTTCAAATACTCTGGAAATTCACCAGAGTGAATTTCTGTGCTTCTGTGCAAGTTGCAAAAGTCCAGAGGGAAGAAGTTGGCCCCTTCTTTTCCATAATCCATCAGGTCTTTGTTTCAGATTTGTCAACACTATTCTCAAATTATTTTATAAACTCCCATTTTGGTTTCTATGACACCAGATTTTTTTCCCTATCTGGTTAATGTTCTTCTCATTGATTATTGTGACTTTTAGTTAAATAGCTCTTTCCTTATGATTTTAGCTTCCTACTCTACATCCCCCTTTTTCATGAAACTATCTATTTTACAGCTTAATCTGCCAAGTTAACTGATTATATCTACAGTTCCATTCCTATTATCATTTTCTTCCCTATGGACTTAAGCTTTCTTTTTCTACTAAGAAGTTCTAGGGACACCTATAATTTACCAATATTTTAATTGCAACATTGCTTATTTCCCCCTTTATATATCCTAGTCTTCATAACATGATTTTGATATACACTATATNCCTATTATCATTTTCTTCCCTATGGACTTAAGCTTTCTTTTTCTACTAAGAAGTTCTAGGAACACCTATAATTTACCAATATTTTAATTGCAACATTGCTTATTTCCCCCTTTATATATCCTAGTGTTCATAACATGATTTTGATATACACTATATAAAAATTACATGATGGATAATTCAGGACCAAATCATCTTTGTTACTTCCATGGGTGTCCTACTGTTAAGATCTTTCTGCTACTTATTCTTTATAATAAATTTATACTTACTCAGTAGATACTATATATGTTGCTGCTGTTGCTGCTGCTAAGTCGCTTCAGTCGTGTCTGATTCTGTGCGACGTCATAGACAGCAGCCTACCAGGTTCCCTGGGATTTTCCAGGCAAGAACACTGGAGTGGTTTGCCATTTCCTTTTCCAATGCATGAAAGTGAAAAGTGAAAGTGAAGTTGCTCAGTCGTGTCCAACTTTTCACGACCCCATGGACTGCAGCCTACCAGGCACCTCTGCCCATGGGATTTTCCAGGCAACAGTACTAGAGTGGGGTTCCATTGCCTTCTCCAGATACTATATATAATGTAAGACAAAACTGAATTAATCTTCTCAATAGCAAAGCAAAACTACAAAGGGTAAATAAATGACTCACAAATACTGCATAACATTTAAAAACTGACTTCCAAATTCCAGATTCAAATTTTAAATTTTATATCTATAGCTTCACTACATTATATACAAATTTCAACCTATTATTTCTTTACTCTTCCATGTCAAAGAATTCATACAACTCATTTGCCTAGGATAAACCATATCATTCTAGTTTTTTCTTTTCCCTGTGCATGTGTGTGTGCACTTATTCAGTTGTATCTGACACTTTGCAAACCCCTGGACTGTAGCCTGCCATGATCCTCTGTCCATAGAATTTTCCAGGCAGTAATACTGAATTGAGTTGTCAATTCCTACTCCAGGGGATCAATGCAGGTATCAAACCTGTGTCTTTTGCGTTTTCTGCATTAGCAGGCAGATTCTTTACCACTGCACTTCCTTGTCAGGAGCCAGCGTGAGGAACTCCGCCCATGGCAAAGGTCATGAGGAAGGAGGCGTGGCATATGCAAAGGTGGGCTCAAGCCTCAGGAAATCCCCTGTTACTAACCATCTATGTCCAAAACCAGAGTCTGCCTACATTACTGCTTTACGCTCTCACCTATACCTCTGACTTATGAGGCTATCCCCTACCACCTCTCTCGGAGAAGGAGTTAATATACAACTCCAGTTAATAAAAATTCCTGGGCATAAAAAAATCTTCTGAAGGTTATCTAGCCTGCCTCAAAAGGTTCATCTGGCCACATGTACTTGTTCACAGTCTCCTCACCATGAGAGGCATGAGATGTTTTAAAACTTTCCAAAGACAGATTCTTTTGGGAAGTTAGAAATTATTAATATACTGGGTTGAATAGTGATTATATTGGTGAAGGGTTTTTCATTTATTGGGCCAATTTTTGCTGCTAAATCCCCTGCCGTTATACATGTTCAGTTCAATTCAGTTCAGTCACTCAGTCGTGCATGACTCTTTGCAACCAGATGAATCAGAGCATGCCAGGCCTCCCTGTCCATCAGCAACTCCTGGAGTTCACTCAGACTCATGTACATTGAGTCAGTGATGCCATCCAGCCATCTCATCCTCTGTTGTCCCCTTCTCCTCCTGCCACCAACCCTCCCAGCATGAGTCTTTTCCAATGAGTCAACTCTTCGCATGACGTGGCCAAAGAAATGGAGTATCAGCTTTAGCATCATTCCTTCCAAAGAAATCCCAGGGTTGATCTCCTTCAGAATGGACTGGTTGGATCTCCTTGCAGTCCAAGGGACTTTCAAGAGTCTTCTCCAACACCATAGTTCAAAAGCATCAATTCTTTGGCACTCAACCTTCACAGTCCAACTCTCACATCCATACATGACCATAGGAAAAACCATAGCCTTGATTAGGCGGACCTTAGTTGGGAAAGTAATGTCTATGACTTGAATACACTATCTAGATTGGTCATAACTTTTCTTCCAAGGAGTAAGCATCCTTTAATTTCATGGCTGCAGTCACCATCTGCAGTGATTTTGGAACCCCCCAAAATAAAGTCTGACACTGTTTCCACTGTTTCCCCATCTATTTCCCATGAAGTGATGGAACCGGATGCCATGATCTTCTTTTTCTGAATGTTGAGCTTTAGGGCCAACTTTTTCACTCTCCACTTTCACCTTCATCAAGAGGCTTTTTAGTTCCTCTTCATTTTCTGCCATAATGGTGGTGTCATCTGCATAAATGAGGTTTTTGATATTTCTCCCGGCAATCTTATTCCAGATTGTGTTTCTTCCAGTCCAGCATTTCTCATGATGTACTCTGCATATAAGTTAAATAAGCAGGGTGACAATANGATGCCATGATCTTTGTTTTCTGAATGTTGAGCTTTAGGCCAACTTTTTTGCTTTCCTCTTTCACTTTCGTCTGGTATATGGTATGGTCCAAATAAACATTGGTGAAGAAGGTGAGCAAATCAAAAGGCAGTCACAATACTGGACACAGTGATAATGCTGTGATACAAGAAAAACAGCACTTGTGAGGAGAGGTGTTCACTCACACCTGTGGGGCTCACAGAAGGCTCTGGAGGTAGATTAAGTAGATTCAAGTTTGCATCTAGAGGCTAAGAGAGAGCATGCTACATTTGAAGCCTAAAAGAAGTTCTGTACAGCTAAAGTAAAGAGATAGGGTGTGGAGAGAGGGCAATTAGGAGCTGGATCCTGAGAGGACTTGTTAGATGCTTAAGAGTTTGGATAGTATTCTGAGGGCCATGGGAAGCCACTGAAGAAGTCAAAGCTAGAGAGTGATGTGGTTTGATTTATATTTTAGAGAAATATCCCTTTGACTGGAATATGAAAGATGGCTTAAGGAAGGGAAAGATTACTGGCANCTGAAGAAGTCAAAGCTAGAGAGTGATGTGGTTTGATTTATATTTTAGAGAAATATCCCTTTGACTGGAATATGAAAGATGGCTTAAGGAAGGGAAAGATTACTGGCAGGAAGTCCAGCCAGAATTCTTTGGTAATTAAAGAGACGGAGAGAGAAAGGGGGCCTGAAGCTGAAAAATAGCAGAAAGATAAAGAAAAATGAAACAATTCTGGAGATATTTAGAAAGTAATTGGCTGGAAAGTAAGATATACAGTTTTTTTTTTTCCTGTATCTTCCTTTGTCTTGTTTTATTCATTTCTTTGTTCATTTAAATTGAGAAACAAGGGCTTCCCTGGTGTTCTAGTGGCTAAGACTGCGTGCTCCCAAAGCAGGGAGCCCAGACTTGATCCCTGGTCAAGGAACTAGATCCCATACACCACAACCACAAAATCCCACATGCTGCAGCAAACAGTGAAGATGCCGTGTGCCGCAGCTCAGACCGGGCGCAGCCAAATCAAAAAAATCAAATTGGGAAACAAAAATTCTTTAGCAAACTTATTTTTTTAGATAACAGATCAATGCTGTGATAGTGGTCTCCATGTGCAGATAACCCATGCTAGTTAGTTAACATAGGAGACATTAGTATTGAAAATTTAGGGCATGGAAAAAAAAAAAGGTGGAGTGGGGCCTGTATTTGCATTTGGCTTTTGCTTTGGAGGNATAGTGGTCTCCGTGTGCAGATAACCCATGCTAGTTAGTTAACATAGGAGACATTAGTATTGAAAATTTAGGGCATGGAAAAAAAAAAAGGTGGAGTGGGGCCTGTATTTGCATTTGGCTTTTGCTTTGGAGGCCCTCAAATTCTGCAGCATAGTTTAGTGATCACCATCCATTCTCTTGTTAGGATAGTCTTTTTTTTTTTTTAAAGCAAATTATAAAGGGGAATTCCCTGGCCGTGCAGTGGTTAAGGCTCCATGCTTTCACTGCCAAGGGCCAGATTCAGCCCCTGGTCAGGGAACTAAGATCCCACAAGTCACATGGTACATCCAAAATAATAATAATAATGAGATATAATTGACATATAACATTATATTAGGGATTTCCCTGGTTGTCCAGTGGTTAGCGCTTTGTGCTTCCACTGCGGGGGGGCTCAAGTTTGATCCCTGGTTGGGGAACTAAGATCCTGTAAAAACAATAGCAGACCAAAAAAACACATTGTAGTCACTTCAGCAGTACAACATAATGATTTGATTATATGTATGTATTGCAAAATGATCACAGTAAGTCTAGTTAACATCTGTCCCCATACATAGTTACAAAAAAATTTTTTTTCTTTTGATGAGAACTGTTGAGATGTACTCTCTCAGCAGCTTTCAAATATGCAATACATTTTTTGTTAACTATAGTTGCCATGCCATTCGTCACATCCCAGGATAATCTTTAATCTGAGCTACATCTCTAGAGCCATCACAGAGGTAATAAAAAGTATCGTGCCACACCATCTTTGGTATTCCTTGTCTAGTTCTTACACCTGTTTTACCTGGGGGAGTTTAATTTTGGGGTGTTGGGGATATTAGAAGTGGAACCTCCACTTGTTTTCTATATCTCCTAAATTTGAGAAATGATGGGATTGAAATTCTGGGTTCTATCTGACTTAACCAAATTATGAGGTATTGATGTAATGGAAAAAATATTTTGTATTTTAAGTCCTCTATCCTTTATTTAATGCTCCCTTGAGCCAAATGTGTTTTCCATTTGGGTGACTTAAAAGAGGGAGGCAGAGATAGTCTCAGATGTCATTTCAGGGAATTATTTTACTTCTTAATCAATTATACTTCTTGCTAAGTCTGTTAGAACTGATTTTCCTACCTCCCATTTCTCTCGGGAAAACTTTATGATAAGTAGTGAAATCTTTGGTCTCGAGATGAAAGCAGTGACTTGTGTGTGCCCCTCACCCTATCGTCTGAAAGAAGCCATGGTAAATAAAGCAGCAAATTTCTGAACTAGTTGAAGAAATTTTTTATTTTTAATGGTGTACAATGCTTATTGGTTATAAAGACCCATGTACATTTTTTTTCTTTCACTGTGGTGCCAGAAGAATTGGTATGTTTATAATTGATAATCAGGTTTTAAAATTTGGAAACATCTTTTGTTTTTGAAACATGATTAGAATAATTAGAGAAATTACAAGTCTGAGTAAGTGTCTGGGTATTTAGAGCTGGAGAAAGGAGGATCTTAATTTTTAGGATATTTTTCACCCCAGAGACATAAAAATATTTGCTTATAAGGAAAATGAGAAAATAAAACCAGTCACTTTAGCTGTATCCCTGAAGAAGTTTATTTTGAAGAGAAGTGGAGAAAGCAGAGAGAACTATACAAATGTAGAGAAGTGAAGAGAATCCCAAGGATTCATGGGTTTTTCAGAATAATATTTTTTTCTCATAATCATATTTTTACCAAGAAACATGAAATAAATATTCAATATCTGACACGATCCCAGGAACTAGGTAGCTACATTTGTGTGTGTGACTTTGTGCACTTCTGATAAAGGATGATTCCTAATATTACTTAGGAACCCAGCTTCATAAACATGGAATTGTTTTACCCTGACTTGTGATGTAAGTGTGTAAAAACAAAAAGTGTTAGTCATGTCCACCTCTTTGACACCCCGTGGACTGTAGCTTGCCTCTATCCATGTAATTCTCCAGGCAAAAATACTGGAGTGGGTTGCCATTCCTTTACTCTAGGGATCTTTCCAACCCAGGGATTGAACCCAGGTCTTCTGTATCACAGGCAGATTCTTTATCATCCGAGCCACCATGGATGATTAACCCAGACTAAGTAAATAGGGAGATAAGTGAGCATACATACCCACTCTGCTACTTCACATATGCACATTTCAAATCAGACCCAATAGACACTTTAGCTTGCCCATCAGAATAGATATTTATTGTCAGGAATGTTCTGGGTTGGACTATCTGCCTTGAGCCTTTTGGAAACTGAACTGGCTGGAGCACATTGCAAGGTTTAGGCTGTAGGAGAATGACTCAGGTTCTTTTTCAGCCTAAAGCAATTACCCAGCTGTTGGAAAGTTGAAATATTGAACCAAATTATATTACCTAAGTTACAATAAACACTGCTGAGAATAGATCATGATATATATTAAGGTACATGTATTATGCAAGGATTGACATTCTTATTAATATTTCTGTATCTTGTGAACCAGCCTTGGAATCTTCCCTGAAAATAAGTTTGTTGTTAGTATGTTTTTTGGTGTTTGTTTTCATTGGTTGAGATATATGTACACTATTAGCACATTAGCACATTTCCAAAGTCATTACCTTGTAAGACTGGAACTCTCAGAAACACCCTTGATAAAGTCATCAACAGAATAATTAAACTCTCAAAAAAAAATAGGTATTTTGTATATAACAACTACAGAGTTTGGCCTAAAGCTGATGATATACTTAAAAAAACCCAGCTCATTTATTCTCACATGGTCTTATAGAACCATATAGAACCCCTGTAAATACACAAGACATGTATTATAGTACAGCAGTCTCCCCTTATCAATGGGGGGATACACCAAGACTCCCAGTGGATGCCTGAAACTGAAGATAGTACTGAATCCTATTTATACTATATTTTACCCTATATGTAAATACCTATGATAAAATTTTAATTTATAAATTAGGCATAGTAAGAGATTAACAACAATAATAATATAGGACAGCTACAACAATATAGTGTAATAAAAATTATGTGAATGTGTTCCCTCTCTCAAAAATTTCTTCTTGTATTATATTACCCTTCTTGTGATGATGTGAGATAATAAAACACATGATGAGATGAAGTGAGGCGAATGACATAGCATTAGGCTACTATTGACATTCTGAGGATTTTTCCGAAGGATTGTCTGCTTTGGATGATCCTGGATCATCGTTTGGATGTCAGGAACAGATTTTGTTGGTGGTTGGGGGTCCCAGAAAGATGGAGCCAGAGGGTGCAAGATTTCATCCTGCTACTCAAAACAGCATGTAATTTAAAACTTATGAATTGTTTATCTCTGGAATTTTCCATTTAATATTTTCAGACCAACATTGACCATAAGTAGCTGAAACCAGGGATGAGGGTGGACCACTGTACCTCCAGTCTTAGCAATAAATGACCCAAAGCCAAACCTTGGCAAGTGGCAGAACCAAGATTTGTTTTCAGTGTTTTACTGTTTCAGTTCCAGAGTCCTCTCTGCTGCTGCTGCTGCTGCTGCTGCTAAGTTGCTTCAGTCGTATACGACTCTGTGAAACCCCATAGACAGCAGCCCATCCAGTTCCCCTGTCGCTGGGATTCTCCAGGCAAGAACACTGGAGTGGGTTGCCATTTCCTTCTCCAATGCATGAAAATGAAAAGTGAAAGTGAAGTCACTCAGTCCTGTCTGGGAGATAAACAAATTAGAGATACGCAGCAAAGAAAACTACCAGAATCAATTAGAATCACAACCAATTAATCGAATCTATAGAATTTAAACTGTGCCTTAAGACATAACCTACAAGACTGAAACATATTTATTGCATTGTATTACAAATTCACGTTTCATTGTTACTCTCTGAGTATTTTGTATTTAATTCATCAGCGAATTTATTGACCACTATTCTGTGTGGGAATATTGAATTAGACATTGTTTTGTTTCTTTTTATTAAAATTAACTTGTAGAGTGAGTGCCCAGTCATTCTAGCAAGTATTTTGTTGCCTACTTTTCCATTTTTTCCTCTATAGAGGAGGGGAAAGCCTGAAGACTTGGTAAGGCAATTCTCTGTTCTTCAAACTCTGTTACAAAGTTCCATTCTCTCATTTATAAAATGAGTATCACTTATTGACCATCTACTATATGCTAGGTGTTCTACATACATTACTGGTAACCGTCACATCTCTGTGGCTTGATGTGGGTATGCTGCTGCTGCTGCTAAATTGCTTCAGTTGTGTCCGACTCTTAGCGACTCCATGGACTGCAGCCTACCAGGCTCCTCCATCCATGGGATTTTCCAGGCAAGAGTACTGGAGTGGGTTGCCATTGCCTTCTCCATGGTGTGAGTATAGTCATCCTTATTTTTATGAATGTATAAAAATGTCCAGACACACCTCAGTGATATTGCAAGTTTGGTTCTAGAATACCACAATAAAGGAATATGGCAATAAAGTGAGTCACAGGGATTTTTTTTTTTTTTTGGTTTCTCAAAGCATATAAAATTCATGTTTATACTGTACTATGGTCAGTTAACTTTGAAATTGCGTTATGTCTTTAAAAATGTACATGCCTTAATTTAAAAAAATGCTTTTTTTGGCTTAAAAAATGATAGCCATCGTCNTTTCTCAAAGCATATAAAATTCATGTTTATACTGTACTGTGGTCAGTTAACTTTGAAATTGCGTTATGTCTTTAAAAATGTACATGCCTTAATTTAAAAAAATGCTTTTTTGGCTTAAAGAATGATAGCCATCATCTGTACCTTCAGCAAGTCATAAAGTTTTTGCTGATTGAGGAGGGTCTTGGATGCTGATAGCTGCTGACTGATCAAGGTGGTGATTGCTGAGGTTGGGGTGGTTCTGGCAACTTTTTGAAATAAGACAGCAATGGAGTTTGCTACATTAGTCAACCCTTCCTTTCACCCGAACACTTACAGGTCACTGGAGGGTTATTAATTGGCCTAATTTCAATATTATTGTGTCTCAGGAAATAAGGAGGCCTGAGGAGAGGGAGGGAGATGAGCATTCAGAACACAGATTTATCATTTAAATTTGCCATCTTACATGATGTGGTTCGTAGTGCTCCTAAACAATTACCATACACAGCTGATTGCACAGCACTGTAATAAATATAATAATGATAGAAAAGCTTGAAATACAGTGACACAAAGACCTGAAGTGAGCAAATGATGTTGGAAAAAACAGTATGGGTATACATGCTCAACTCAGGGTTACCACAAACTTTCAATCTGAAGAAGAAACAGTCTCTGTGAAGTTCAACAAAACAAGGTATGCCTGTACAGTGTAGCAGTGAAACAAGACGAGATAGCCTTGGATCAACAGCAGGGCCTTCAAGTGAAAGTACCTGGGACTGAATCTGGCTCCATACTTACTCCTACCAGTTATTTCATCTCTCTCTTCTCTCTTATGCACATCTCTAAAATGGGATAAAATTATTTGAACTCACAGAATTTTGGTGTTAAATGAATTAACATCTGTAAATGGCTTACAGTGCCAGGGCTTCTGTTGATAGTGAACATTAGCTATTCATTTGGTGCATCCTGGAGCTGAATCTGAGCACCTCTTTCTTCTT
Source organism: Raphicerus campestris (assembly GCA_006410735.1). Lineage (NCBI taxonomy): Eukaryota > Metazoa > Chordata > Mammalia > Artiodactyla > Bovidae > Raphicerus > Raphicerus campestris. The sequence continues at coordinate 7,028 of SJYW01037327.1, read as the reverse complement.
TTTATGTATATCTGTTACTCCCAAAGTGACCTCATTTACTCCTATGGTTTTAAATGTAAAACTATACTGATGACTCCAAAATTTATATTTCCTGCCAAAATGATACTTTTCAAGTGTAAGTCATCTCATGTCACTTCTCCATTCAAAACTCTCCAGTGACTTCTTATCTCTGAAAAAGCCAAAGCCCTAACAAGGGCCTGTAAGGCCCTATCTGATCTGTCCTACTTTTCCAATCTGTCTCCCACCATTTTCCACTCACTTTCTTTTCTCCAGCCATACAGGTCTGCTTGTTGAAGACTCCCAAACACTCTTGCTCCTCAGGCTGTTTGCATCAGGCTTCCCTGGTGGCTCAGCTGATAAAGACTCCACCTGCAATGTGGGAGACCTGGGTTCGATTCCTAGGTTGGGAAGATCCCCTGCAGAAGGGAATGGTTATTTCCCTTCCGTGGAATTCCATGGATAGTCCATGGGGTCCAGAACAGTTGGACATGACTGAGCGGCTTTCACTTTCACTTTCTTTCAAGTTATGTTCTTCCCCAGATATTCAAATGACACATTCCTTCACTTCTTTCAGGTCTTTGCTCAGATCCCATCTTACTGGAGAGGCCGTCTATGACCACTTAAATAAAGGAGGATTTCCCTTTCTTTTTCTTCTCACCTAGCATTTTTTTCTTCCCGTTGTGATGTCTGTTGTCATTGTTGTTCTTCAGTTGCTAAGTTGTGTTTGACGTTTTGCGACCCAGTTGACTGTAGCCTGCCAGGATCCTTTGTCCATGGGGTTTCCCAGGCAAGAATACTAGAGTGGGTTGCCATTTCCTTCTCCAGGGGATCTTCTCAACCTAGGGATCGAACCTGCATTTTCTGCACCAACAGGCAGATTCTTTACCACCAGAGAAGCCTATGGTATCGATTACATTATGTTTATTTTGTTTTTTTTAATGATCTGTTTTGCCTTCTAGAATGTGAGCTATATTAAAGCAGGAACTTTGGTTTGTTCACAGCTGTTAAATCAAGTGCCTGGCACATGGCAGACATTCAATAAATATTTGTTGTCCAGCTAGTAAGTATCAGAGTTTCAAACCCAAGTCAGGCCCCCCCTAAATATCTCCTGCTTGTGTACCGTACTAGTCTGCACCCCATATCAGGAAAGATACAAAACCATTAAAATATACATTGATTCTGATACTTGTCTTTAGATTTTTTGTGCATATTAGGATTGATTTGCTGTTCAGCATAATTTAACAAATATTTACTGTACACCACAAATACGTGTTCTTAAATAAGAAACAATGACCCATTAAAATAGGCAGAAATTTACCTAAGTATCTAGAAGCCCAAGAAAGGTAAATAGTTGTACTTATGGATCTCTAAGTTCAGAGTTATTACATGCAACTAAAACTAATACAATGGTATATGTCAATTATATCTCATTTTTTAAATGCCATTTAAAAAAATCTCGAGTTATTAGGTCTATTTTTTTGTATCAGACTAGAATACTTGGTCATCCCTGAAACTTTCTTTCCCCATCTTTCTCATTCTCTGTCTACTCATTTACTTAAGCCAAATTTCTAGACACTTTTTTAGATTGTTCTTTCTCCCTTCCTTCACATCTAGTTCATTTGCAAAGATTGTAAACTTTATCAACAAAACTTATCCCGAGACCATTTTCTTCTCATCAGCTTTACCTCTATAAAACCTAGGCCAAGGACAACTCCACCTGCCAACCTACCAGCGGGATTTCTTAAGTGCTTTCCTTGTCTTCCTATTTTCCACTGAGAAGCCAGAGTGATCTTATAAAAATGTAAATTACTTGTCATTTCCCTGCCTAAAAGCTTCAGTGGTTTCCTTTTGTTATTCCTCTCTAAGTTATTTCTTTTAGAAAAACATCCAAACCCTACCCTAGCCTAGAAGCCCTACTTGATTTGGTCCTGATCACCAGTCCAATCTTCTCTCTTAGCATTCTCCCCATTATTCATACACTCAAGTCTCTCTGGCCTTTCATTTCTAGGAGGACAATGAACCCCTCCAAGCCCCAGAATATTTATACTAGCAGCTCCTTGTCATTTAGGTCACAGTTTAAATTTCACCACCCCAGAGAGGCCTTCCCTAACTTCTTCATTTCAATCAGTCCCCTCTCCTCCATTCACCCTTTGTTCTGTCAGAGAGTAAACTGCATTCACTTACTGTGCATGGCACAATCACCATCTAATATGTTCCTTCTCTGTTTATTGTCTGTTTCTTTCTAGCAGAATGTAAACTTGATGAAGACTGAGACTTTGCTTTATCAGCAGGGTTTATATCAGAGGCTAACACATCGTGGACTCTCAAACACTTATGAATGGGTAAATCTTTGTCTGAATTTTGATATCTTATGTAAGTTCACAGTAGTTTTTAACACAGCTTTGGTAACTCTGTGACATCCGTGTTCTCATTGCTTCCGCGCACAAAAGGAGCAGTATGCCAGGAGAAGGATTCAGCTTCCTCCTATATCTTGGCAAACACTTGGTCAAGCTCTGGACTCAGTTCAGTAGTTCAAAAGCATGAGATAAGGGGGGAAAGACAGNTTTTTTTTAATGATCTGTTTTGCCTTCTAGAATGTGAGCTATATTAAAGCAGGAACTTTGGTTTGTTCACAGCTGTTAAATCAAGTGCCTGGCACATGGCAGACATTCAATAAATATTTGTTGTCCAGCTAGTAAGTATCAGAGTTTCAAACCCAAGTCAGGCCCCCCCTAAATATCTCCTGCTTGTGTACCGTACTAGTCTGCACCCCATATCAGGAAAGATACAAAACCATTAAAATATACATTGATTCTGATACTTGTCTTTAAACTAGATTTTTTGTGCATATTAGGATTGATTTGCTGTTCAGCATAATTTAACAAATATTTACTGTACACCACAAATACGTGCTCTTAAATAAGAAACAATGACCCATTAAAATAGGTAGAAATTTACCTAAGTATCTAGAAGCCCAAGAAAGGTAAATAGTTGTACTTATGGATCTCTAAGTTCAGAGTTATTACATGCAACTAAAACTAATACAATGGTATATGTCAATTATATCTCATTTTTTAAATGCCATTTAAAAAAATCTCGAGTTATTAGGTCTATTTTTTTGTATCAGACTAGAATACTTGGTCATCCCTGAAACTTTCTTTCCCCATCTTTCTCATTCTCTGTCTACTCATTTACTTAAGCCAAATTTCTAGACACTTTTTTAGATTGTTCTTTCTCCCTTCCTTCACATCTAGTTCATTTGCAAAGATTGTAAACTTTACCAACAAAACTTATCCCGAGACCATTTTCTTCTCATCAGCTTTACCTCTATAAAACCTAGGCCAAGGACAACTCCACCTGCCAACCTACCAGCGGGATTTCTTAAGTGCTTTCCTTGTCTTCCTATTTTCCACTGAGAAGCCAGAGTGATCTTATAAAAATGTAAATTACTTGTCATTTCCCTGCCTAAAAGCTTCAGTGGTTTCCTTTTGTTATTCCTCTCTAAGTTATTTCTTTTAGAAAAACATCCAAACCCTACCCTAGCCTAGAAGCCCTACTTGATTTGGTCCTGATCACCAGTCCAATCGTCTCTCTCAGCATTCTCCCCATTATTCATACACTCAAGTCTCTCTGGCCTTTCATTTCTAGGAGGACAATGAACCCCTCCAAGCCCCAGAATATTTATACTAGCAGCTCCTTGTCATTTAGGTCACAGTTTAAATTTCACCACCCCAGAGAGGCCTTCCCTAACTTCTTCATTTCAATCAGTCCCCTCTCCTCCATTCACCCTTTGTTCTGTCAGAGAGTAAACTGCATTCACTTACTGTGCATGGCACAATCACCATCTAATATGTTCCTTCTCTGTTTATTGTCTGTTTCTTTCTAGCAGAATGTAAACTTGATGAAGACTGAGACTTTGCTTTATCAGCAGGGTTTATATCAGAGGCTAACACATCGTGGACTCTCAAACACTTATGAATGGGTAAATCTTTGTCTGAATTTTGATATCTTACATAAGTTCACAGTAGTTTTTAACACAGCTTTGGTAACTCTGTGACATCCGTGTTCTCATTGCTTCCGCGCACAAAAGGAGCAGTATGCCAGGAGAAGGATTCAGCTTCCTCCTATATCTTGGCAAACACTTGGTCAAGCTCTGGACTCAGTTCAGTAGTTCAAAAGCATGAGATAAGGGGGGAAAGACAGGCAGAAATGAATTCTCCCCAATTGATAATTGTCATTTCTCACTTAAATTTTTGGGAGGGAGAGAAAGAAAACAGTTAATATAACACTTTTGGAGCTGGAAATATTAGAGAAAGTTGATGTCGACAGGCAAAAAATGTTCGATTAGGGGAGGAAAACTGATTCAGAAGGAGAAAAGAGAAAGGGCTCACACCATGCTGATCGTTGCCTGTTGGAGTGCTCAGGGTTGGGCTTGGGTACCACAACTTGATTTGTAGGTAAACACTAAGGAAGAGAGGGTGAAGTGGGGTAGTATCAGAGAAAGGGAGGAGACGGAGACCAGCTCGAGAGACGCGAAAGAAGCTAGAAGGAAAGGAGAACGGAGCTTAGCATATACAAAAGCAGCCTCGGATCTTGCCGGAGCTGCAAGCGTTAAAGGGAGGCGGGGAGTGACGCGTTTTGCGTCTGGAGCGGCTCCTCGGAGTCCACAGCATCCACCACCGGAGCCTCGCCTTCCTTTCTCCCTCTGCAGACACATCGAGACACAAAAAGAGAGGCGACCCCTGGGCCAGCGCGAGGGAGCCGCCCGCGCCATGACCGAGACCACCAAGACGCACGTTATCTTGCTCGCCTGCGGCAGCTTCAATCCTATAACCAAAGGGCACATTCAGATGTTCGGTGAGTCCTCCCGCCCACCCCCGGAGACTGCTTCCGCCTCTCTCCTTTCCCCAGCACCTGTGTTTTCCAGGGCGTGTGACGGTTTGGCGAGTGCCCATACGGAGGGGTGTGTTGGCTGATCCAGCTGGTGAGAGGTCAGCCCCTTTATCCTGGGCTCCCAGCAGGGGATACCAGCTGCTCTTTCGAGGCGTCACTTGCTTGGGCCAGACCCGGCTTGCTGGGGTCCATGGGGTGGGGGATGGGAGGGGCTGGAGGCGAGTGTTGTTTTGGGTTGGGTGAGAGGTCGAGGTTTGAGGGCTGGGGTGCGGTGGTTGGTTTGGCGACTTGGCGAGTGAGGATCCGGAAGGAGGAAGAGGCTGGGGCGCGGAGAAGGGGGAAGGGGGTCGGAGATAACGTGCTATTTGTTTAGGTTGGGCTGAAAGCTCGAAGGAGTTAACGATGTATAGGCTTCGCAGCCACAAACACACACACAACACATCAGGAACTGGGCTGGGCTCAAGGAGATTCGTTTATGGTTTGGCTGATGGTTTGAGGGGCGGCCCAGGGCAAATGTTTGAGGGTTATGGACCGTGTATTACCCGCGCTAGGCGGATGGCTTAGTGACTGTGGAGGTGGGCGGACAGGGGGCGGGGGCCTTGGCTCCGCTGCCCGGACCAGTCGACTAGGAAGGAGAGAAGGCGGGGCGGTCGCTGCGGGCGGCCCTCTGCGAGCCGGTGCTGAAGGATGGGGCCCAAGTTGGCTGAGGCTCTGCCCAGGGCGGTGATGGCACCCGCAAGGCTTGCGGCGTGCGAGTGTGTGTGTGTGTTGTGTGTGTTGGGGCGGGGGGAGAGGGCATTGTCGCGCGTTTTTTTTATTTCAGAGGCTTTGGGGCGAAGAGAGAGACGGAGCGAGCCGGGGCTCCTGGCTGCTGGGTTGGGATTCAGAAGTGGAGAGGGAAAGGTGATCCTTGCCCAGAGGCGGTCTCGGGCCACCGATGCTTCTCGGGTGCTGGTGCCGAAAGACCCGAAAGTGCGGGGGTGTGCGCGTTTAGACTCCGAGGAAGGGTCGCAGAGGTCACTGTAGAAGCAAAGATTGAGAAGTTAGAAGTTGGGGTGCTTTTTTCTGGCACTGAGGAAAAAGGGGAAAGCGAGTGGGCCGGGGTGGATGAGTGAAGGACGGGAGGCCTCAACCCGGCCGGCCAGCGAGGCGCTGTCCGGAGACGGTGGTGCTGAAACGCAGGGCGCGCCGGAGCTGCCTGCCGACACACGTGTTTACCCCGAGCCTGAGGAATGCGTGGGCCCTCCTAAAGGCTGTTTAATGAAAGCCACGATGTATTGGTAAAGACAGTGCAAGGTAGCTTCGAAGAAAAATATTCCTCTTTTAAACTAACAGGTGAGTTGAACTGGGCACCCCAAATAAAAACCTCATGAAAAGAGTATACTTTGAGCAGAGTGCGCATCGGATAGGCACATTCATAGGATCCTAGGAGGGAGACTGAGGTAGCCATCTCTTCCTCACCGCGGTACCTTCACTTTTAAAAACGTTGGGTCAGGAGCTGGTGCCAACTTACCTATTAAAGACTGTTGTTCAAGCCTGAGGGTAGAGCGTAGCATGTCATCGGCCTTCTAAGAGAGTATCAGTGCCCTGGAACACTCTTCTCACCTTCTTTTGATTTTGGTGTCTTCACTCCTGTTCTTCTCTGTGAGTCTTTCCTCTAGCCATTTTATGTTGCTATACTTTATTCCTCTCAGTTACCCAGAGAGGCAGGGACTTTCCTGTGGAATTCTGTGGCTCTAGAAATTTTTAGTGGGCCAGCAGGTACTCTCCCTTTCTTCCTGGAGCCAAGGATGTACTTAATTCCACTTGTTTTGTATTGCAAGAGGGGCAGATTTAGATTGAGAACAAAGGATTTTGCCTTGAGGCTTTGTTAAGTTGCTGCTGACCTGCCAATTCTCCATGACTTTAGAGGAGAAAATATAAGGAAATAAATATGGGTTACAGCAGAGAGGTTTAGACTTTTTGACAGTAGTGATTTTTGCTTGCCAGTGGAACTGAGGAAGAGGAGAGAATATCTGTCAACAAAGCCTTTTGAGTGTCCATTATGTGTAGTCCAGAGAGCAACGTGAAAGAGGATATGGTGTGCCCACTGTGGCTTTAAGGAGCTTATAACCTAATGAAGGATTTAGCACATA
>SJYW01037318.1:0-17631 GCA_006410735.1 Raphicerus campestris | reverse complement strand
GCTCATGGGCTCAGTAGTGGTGGCTCTTGGGCTCTAGAGCACACGTTTAATTGTCCTTCTTGGCATGTGGGATCTTCCTGATCAGGGATCAAGCTCGTGTTTTCTACACTGGCAGGCAGATTCTTTACCACTGAGCCACCAGGGAAGTCCTCATCATGTGGTTTAATTCTTCAGTCTGTTAATATGGTGTGCCATTGACTGATTTATTGATACTGAATTGTTCTTTCATCCCTGGGATAAATCTCACTTGATCCTGGTGTATGACCCCTTTTGATCATTGTTGATCTTATTATGAAATTTGGTTTGCTAAGATTTTGTTAAGGATTTTTGCATATGTGTCATCAGTGATGCTGGCCTGCCATTTTCTTTTTGTGTGTGACATCTTTGCTGCTTTTGGTATCAGGGTGATGCTGGCCTCATAGAATGAGTTTGGAAGTTTTCCTTCCTGTAGAATATTTTGGAATAGTTTCAGGATAGGCATTAACTCTTCTCTAAGTATTTGTTAGAATTCACCTGTGAAGCCATCTGGTCCTGGACTTTTGTTTNGGGTGATGCTGGCCTCATAGAATGAGTTTGGAAGTTTTCCTTCCTGTAGAATATTTTGGAATAGTTTCAGGATAGGCATTAACTCTTCTCTAAGTATTTGTTAGAATTCACCTGTGAAGCCATCTGGTCCTGGACTTTTGTTTGATGGAAGTTGTTAAATTACTGATTTAATTTCATTTCTGGTAATTCATTTATTCATATTTTCTATTTCTTTCTGGTTTATAAATTTTTCCATTTTTTTCTTGGTCATCCATTTTACTGGCATATAGTCATTAATCTGTTATGATCCTTTGTATTTCCGTGGTGTCAGTTGTGAAATTCCATTTTGACATATAGGTTTCTGTGTCTATATTCCTTTGCTGAGCTGTTCTAATGTTTCATTTGTTTCAGACATCTTTGTAAGTGATCAATGATTTATGTGTTGATTGCTCTGGAACCTTTGTCAGATAATCCTGTCAGTCTCCCTTTTGGTGTCTGTTTATTGTCTCCTTTCGTTTGACATCTTCCTTCTTGTTTATTGATCTATTGGCTGCACTGTGTGGTTTGCAGGATCTTAGTTCCCCAACTAAGGGATCGAACCTGGCACCCTGGCAGTGAGAGCGCCAGTTTCTAACCACTGGACCACCAGGGAATCTCCTCTTCCTGCTTCTTAAAATAACAAGTGATTTTTTTTAAAAATTGGAACCAGGAAATTTTGAGACTATAAGGCTCTGAATCTCATTCAAATATTCCAGTTGACCCTTTTGACACTGTCAGCTCAAAGGAAGAGAGCACCACCTTGTTATTAGCCTGGTAGAGCTGGAAGTCCATATTCCTCACTCAGCCTCCACTGACACACAGAGTCGGGGTCAGGAGCTTTCACTTTGAGACAGTGTGGTCTGAGTGTTTGTGTTCCCCCCAGAATTCACTGTTGAAATCCTAATGCCTGATGCAATCATTTTAGGACCTGGAGCCTTTGGGAGTTGAGGTCACAGGGCAGAGACTTCATGAATGAGATTAATGCCCTTAGAAGAGAGACTGCAGAGCTTCCTTGCCCCTCTGCCTTGTAATGACACAATGAGAAGCGTGAAATCCAAAACAGGGCACTCATTTGACCTTAGCAGAACCTGGATCTTGGACTTCCAGACTTGAGAACTGAGAAATAAATTAATGTTGTTCATAAGCTGTTAAGGGACCAGACCCTGAGCCATGACAGGCTCAACAAGCTATACTAAGCCTAAGATTCAGATTCTTGTAAAACCAGAGTCATGATTCTGGGAAACCACACCCTGAGAAAGTCCCTGATGGCGCCAAACCTGAGCCAATCCGAACAGGGATGTGGGATTTGAAAATCGCACATGCTTATGGCTCAGCCAATCATTACCCGCCAGCTGTACTAAGAACCGCCTGTATAAAAGCAGCTGTGATTCAGAGCTCGGGGCTCTCGTCAAGACTCCACTGCGCTGGATGAGACTGGAGCCCTAGCTTCGAGCTAGCAATAAAACTCCTTTATGCTTTTGCATTGCTGTGGATGTCTTATTCTCTCAGTTTTGGGGACTCAGACTTCGGGCATAACAAAGCTACCCACTCTGTCATGTTTCGTTACAGCAGCCTTAACAGACTAAGACAGTGGGAGTGGAATTTCTGACTCCCCTGGTGATTTCCGTTGCCTGTGGTGAAGCGGCCTTATTACTGTCGGGTCTCCACTACTAGTTCTCTGATACTACGAGGAGCCCTTAACATACTCATCATTGTTACTGAAAATCCCCAGTCTGATAATTTTCAAATCTCTGCCATATCTGAGTCTGATTTTGATGTTTGGTTTGTTTTTTCAGACTATATTTTTTGCCAAGTGAAAAAGTTGGCTTAAAGCTCAACATTCAGAAAACAAAGATCATGGCATCCGGTCCCATCACTTCATGGGAAATAGATGGGGAAACAGTGGAAACAGTGTCAGACTTTATTTTGGGGGGCTCCAAAATCACTGCAGATGTTGACTGCAGCCATGAAATTAAAAGACACTTAGTCCTTGGAAGAAAAGTTACGACCAACCTAGACAGCATATTGAAAAGCAGAGACATTACTTTGCCAACTAAGGTCTGTCTAGTCAAGGCTATGGTTTTTCCAGTGGTCATGTATGAATGTGAGAGGTGGACTGTGAAGAAGGCTGAGCGCCAAAGAATTGATGCTTTTGAACTGTGGTGTTGGAAAAGACTCTTGAGAGTCCCTTGGACTGCAAGGAGATCCAACCAGTCCATTCTGAAGGAGATCAACCCTGGGCTGGCATGCTGCGATTCATGGGGTCACAAAGTGTCAGACACGACTGAGCGACTGAACTGAACTGATGCTTTGTAATTCTTTTTGTTGAAAGCTGGGCATGATGTATTGGGTTAAAAGACAGACATCGAATGTGAAGTTTTATCTGGCGAGACATTGGGCTTTGTTTATTTCTGGATAGCTGTGTTGTAGAGTCTGAAATTTCCTCCACTGTCCCAGTTGTTGTCTTACTGGTTGTCTTAGTTTCCCTTGAGTGTTTCTCTTTCTTTAAAAAAAGGAGAATAGAGATTTGGGGCATATTTGGAAAATGGTCTCTTTTCCTCTTACCCTGCTGGAAACAGAAGGGGATTTCTCTCTGATCTTAACAATGAGAATCTGGTAGGGCTTAGGGGCTAAAAGTCATGAAAGCGTGAAGTCCCTCTCAGAGTAGCACCTCAGAGGTTTTGATTCTCCAGTTAGTCTACACTGAGCTTCCAGCCATTTGTCAGTTATAGCTCATAGCATTCCTGTTGGTGCTGGTTCTAACTTCAGGCTTCTGCTCTACTGTGCTGTGAGTGAGTCTCTGTATTTGACAGTCTGTTCAGGCCCAGACGGTAAACCATCTGCCTACAACGCGGGAGACCCAGGTTCAATCCCTGGGTTGGGAAGATCCTCTGGAGATGGAAATGGCACCCCACTCCAGTACTCTTGCCTGGAAAATCCCATGGATGGAGGAGCCTGGTAGGCTACAGTCCATGGGGTTGCAAAGAGTCAGACACAACTGAGCGACTTCACTTACCAGTGTTCAAGGTAGCAGTTTGACCGGTGACCTCAATTCTCTGATTAGTCTAAGAGGAACTGATTTCTCAGTTTGTTCAGGTTTTTTTCTTGCTGTGAGGATGGAAGTGCTGCTTTCAAGCTCTTTACATGCAGAACCAGAAATCAGAATTATTCTTTGGATTTTGGTCATTGATGCCACTTTCTTAGGTGGAAATATGAATTAAAATATGATTTTAAGCCTTTCTTTCCTCAACTCCACATTTAAAGCTGTGAATTTCTTTCAAAGTACTAAATTAGATATGTTCCAAAGATATCGATGTTGTGTTTTCAGTATCAGTTGAAACATTTTCTGATTTTCTTTGTAATTTCTTTTGCCATGGATTATTAATTTTCCAATAATTAGATATTTTCCTAGAAACCTTATTGTTCCTGATTTCTAATTTAATTCCAATCTGGTCAAAGGAATATACTCTTAAGTTTTCAGATTTTTTAATGTATTGAGCCCTGTGTATGATCTGTCTTGGTGACTATTTTGTGCTCTTTAAAGTCTATATTGTATTCTGCAATTGTTGGGTATACTGTTCTATAAGCCATTGGGTCAGGGTGGCTGATATTTTATTTAGATCTGTTGAAGTCTTATAGATTTTTAAAAATTATTCTATTATTCTCTGATAGAGGATTTAATAATCTTTAGATAGGATTGAGGATATGTCTGTTTTACTTTTTAGTTCTCTCTGGTCTGCCTCATAGGGTTTTGAACCTCAGTTATTAGGAACATACACATTCACTTGATATGTTTTTCTGGTACATCTTTATTATCTTGAAGTCTTTTATCTGAATGTAGCATAGCCACCTTTCAGCTTGCAGCTTTTAGCTTTCTCATAGTAGTGTTTATGTAGCCTTTTTCCATTCTTTTACTCCAAGATGGTGATACAGTTCTGTCTTTTTCGGTCACCCTCTGTGACCCCATGAACTGCCAGGCTCTTCTGTCCATGGGTTTCTCCAGGCAAGAATATTGGAGCAGGTTGCCATTTCCTACTCAGGGGATCTTCCTGACCCAGGGATCAAGCCTGCCTGGGCAGGTGGATTCTTTACTGCTAATGCCACTTGGGAAGCCCTAGAGACTCCACAGATAGGATGCAGATGGCTGTTGATGTAGTAATGTTTAATTGGAAAGTTTAGTCCTTTAATACAACTTATGATATGGTTGGAGTATTAATATATTTTTGTATATTTTTCTAATTGTTCCCTTTTTTCCTCCTTTTCTGTTATTGGTTTGAATTTTTTTAATTTTATTTTTACTTTATTTTACTTTACAATACCATATTGGTTTTGCCATACATTAACATGAATCTGCCACGAGTGTATACGAGCTCCCAATCCTGAATCCGCCCTCCCACCTCCCACCCCATATAATCTCTCTGGATCATCCCTGTGCACCAGCCCCAAGCATCCTGTATCCTGTATCGAACATAGGCTGGCGCTTCGTTTCTTACATGATAGTATACATGTTTCAATGCCATTCTCCCAAANCCCCCTCCCACCTCCCACCCCATATCATCTCTCTGGATCATCCCCGTGCACCAGCCCCAAGCATCCTGTATCCTGTATCGAACATAGACTGGCGCTTCGTTTCTTACATGATAGTATACATGTTTCAATGCCATTCTCCCAAATTATCCTACCCTCTCCCTCTCCCTCAGAGTCCAAAAGTCCGTTCTATACATCTGTGTCTCTTTTGCTGTCTCACATACAGGGTCATCATTACCATCTTTCTAAATTCCATATATATGTGTCAGTATACTGTATTGGTGTTTTTCTTTCTGGCTTACTTCACTCTACAATCGGCTCCAGTTTCATCCATCTCATTAGAACTGATTCAACTGTATTCTTTTTAATGGCTGAGTAATACTCCATTGTGTATATGTACCACAGCTCATATTGATTCCTCAATTCCCATTTCTAGGCAACAGTTCTTCAAAAGTGTTTCACATTGGGCATGTCTCACGTGCGTGGCATTGTCTGTCCTTTGTTCCTGACCTTTTCAAGGCTGTTTGGAGAGTGAATGGCCTTGGAAGATACAGGCATCCTTACTCCCCATTGTAAATTATTTGGTCTCCTGAGGTCAGGATTCCTCCCCTAGGGTGCATCCACTGTGTGTTCAGGTGTTCTAGCTATCTTCACACTGCCTGTGGAAACTGGGGCTCAGGATACAGGGATCAGAATGCCGATACTCTGGCTACTGCTGTTGCTGCGATGATGAACTTTATGTCTCACCCCAGAGAGTTTCATCTTTACCTGGGCTCTCATGATGCCATGCAGGCCAACTTGCTGACTCACAAGTGGAGTGGATCTTGGGCCCCTCATGTCCTGACACCCTTACTCCCTCCTCTTCGTTTATGCTGTTGCCTTACAGATAGTACATCCTCGTCCTTTACAGGTGCCACAGTTCACAGAACTTTGAATTTAAATAGTCTTATGTCTTTTAAATAGTTAAAAAAGAAATACATATTTTCCACCATTTATTTACCACCTCTTTTGTCATTCCTGCCTTTCTGAAGATGGTAGTTACATGGTGCCACCATGACCCTTGATCCTAAAGAACTTCTTTCAGCATTCCTTTAATGAAGGTATTTTGGCAGTGTAATCTCTAAGTTTTTGTTCTATAGAAGTGTCTTTATAAAGCATTTTTGACATGTATTTGGCAGCATACAGAATTCTGGCTTGCTTTTTTTTTTTAGCACCTTAAATGTGTCATTAATTGTCTTTTGGCCCTTCATGTTTCTGCTGAGAAGCTGGTCTTCATTTAAGCATCCTTTTCCTATATGTATTTTGTCATTTTCCTCTACTGTTTTTTGTTTTGTTTTTTATTCACTTGGGTTTTTTTTTCGGGGGGGGGATCCTGTCAATTGATACCTTTCCCTAATTCAGGGAGGTTTTAGCTCATCATTTCATCAGGTAATTTCCTATTCTGTTTTCTTTCCTTTTCTCTATGACTCTATATTTCCCCTCATGCCTCTGAGCCTCTGATCATTTTTCCAAAGTTTTGTGTTTTATTTGGCCTTGCCACATGAGTTGCTGGATCACAGTCCCTGACCAGGGGTTGAACTGGACCCTTGGCATTGAAAGCATAGAGTCTTAACCACTGGACCATGGAAAAGTTCCCATTTTTCTTCATTCGTTTTCTCTTCCCTCTTCTGATTTAATTTTAGATTTGTCTTCAGTGACTCCTTGCTGTCTCCTTTCTGCTGTTAAGCCCACTTAATATTTCATTTCAGGTTCAGAAGTTTCACTTGGCAGTTTTAACAGTAATTATTTCCTTGCTGAATTCCAGATTCATCCATGCACTATGGACGCATCACCTTTGTAACCCTTGCACATGTTTATAGTAGGTGTTTTGGAGTTCTTGTCTGCAGATAGCATCGTCTTAGTCATCTCAGTGCTGGTTTCTGATGACTACTTTTTCATTTGTTTCTTTTTATGTCTAATGAATCTTGATTGGATAGTGAGCATTATGAAGAATGCATTGTAAAGACTCTGGCTTCTTTTATATTCTTCCCAAGAGTCCGTTCTGTTCTAAAAGGCAGTTAACTTTGGCCAGGTTCAGACTTCACACTCAGGCACCACTGTGGGGGGCTGCAGCTGAAATTCCCACCCTGTCTGCCATCCATGGGGTGTCTGGTTTATTTTTGTTGTCTTCTCCTGGGGCTGCACAATTGAGTGGTGAGCCATATCTTGTGGCTGACTTTGTCTCTAAATTCAAGGTCTTACGTCCTCTCTCTGGAGAAGAAAATGGCCACCCACTCCAGTGTTCTTGCCTGGAGAATTCCATGGACAGAGGAGCCTGGAGGGCTCCAATCCATGCGGTGGCAGAGTCAGACGTGGCTGAGCGACTGAAATGGCAACATGTCCTCTGTAGCCTCTTTTCCTAGGATTTCCCTTCTTTCTGATTAGTCCACGAGCCTGAACTCTGGTGTTTGCCGTCTCAAGCAAGTAAATGTACTGTTCCTTGCAGCTCCCATGGCAAAAAGCTGTAAATGTGCAAAGCTCATTCATGGCACTTTGACCTCGAACAGAAGCTTCCCTCTAGCTTCTACTTGCTTTTTGTTCTTCCTGAGAGGTTTCAAATATTGGGTTTAAATAATGTTCTCTCAGATTTCATAATTGGAGAGGACAGTTATTCTAACTTTCTGCCATCCCTCCACTTCCTTTTTATAATAATCTTCAAAAAGCATTGCTGTCAGCCCTAAGTAGAACAATCCCAAGCTGAGTAATGTAGGCTTATTTTGTAAGCAGGAACTGTCATTTAGAAATGCTTGTGTCTGGAAGTTGAGAAAAATTCTTTTTTCCTTTTTAAAGAATGAGTGTATATAAATCTGGGAAGCTTTTATTTTAGAAATAAATGCTTAAAAGAATCAAATACCAATTATCACTATAAGCTTTTTTTGTATATTTTGACCACTTTTTTCTATTATAATTTTAGGATGCTTTTTTGAAAATCATCCTAAATGAGAGCATTAAATCCCTATGGAGTGGCCTTCCTCATATGTTGTAAGTTGAAATTTAGTATTTTTCTTACTTAGCGATGGTGGTGGTTTTGTTTTGCCTTATCAGTATGATGGGACAACATGCATTTTAATATCAGAACTTTTCATTTTCTAGAGCATTGTTTTGTGACTCTCATAACTACCCCACATTTGATGAGTTGCTAGAAGGACTCACAGGATGTATACTAATGTCTGTGGTTTATTATCGCAAAAGGCACAAAGTGGAATCAGTAAAGAGAAAAGGCATGAAGCGGACGGAATCAGTGAGGGGAGAGGCCCAACAGGAGCTGGCCAGGTGGAGTCCTCCCGAGACCCCGCTTGTGACACGCAGGGCACATGCTGCCTCTCCTAGCCCCGAGCTGCCACGGCAGGTGCAGGGGTTCAGCCTTATCAGCACTTGAATCTGAGTCTAGGGTTTGCACGGGGGGCTGATGATATGGCATGCTGTGTTCATGACTGGCAGTGGTTACTGAAACTCCAGCCCCCCAAAAAGAAGTAGATGTTTACCAAAACTCACATCATTTGCACAAATCAATGCAGGCAAGCTGGTTTAGTGCTCCAGACATACAGAAAAGTCTTTTTACAGGGAGTATTTCGAGGGCTAAATTCCTTGTAGATGCCCCAAGGTCAAGTAGACAAATAGGCCCTCCTGAAGATAATGGATTTGGGGCACAAGCTTACTTTATTTTTCCATGTTCAGAAATTAAGAAATTAGTGTTCATTTTAGTTTTTATTTTACTAAAATAATGAGAGGTATTGTGCTATTTATATTTCTTTTCCAGATAATTAAATTCTGTACTAATTAGCTATTACATGATTAATATGACAAGCTGCTGCTGCTGCTAAGTTGCTTCAGTCATGTCTGACTCTGTGCGACCCCAAAGACAGCAGCTAGTTAGTAAGGCTGAATGTAAAAATTCCAATTAATACCTTGCCTTTCTCTGCCTCATTTCTTTTTTATTTATCTTGTAATGGAACACATTAGTCAGTTTTGAGGCACATACTCTAAACNCAAGAGTCCGTTCTGTTCTAAAAGGCAGTTAACTTTGGCCAGGTTCAGACTTCACACTCAGGCACCACTGTGGGGGGCTGCAGCTGAAATTCCCACCCTGTCTGCCATCCATGGGGTGTCTGGTTTATTTTTGTTGTCTTCTCCTGGGGCTGCACAATTGAGTGGTGAGCCATATCTTGTGGCTGACTTTGTCTCTAAATTCAAGGTCTTACGTCCTCTCTCTGGAGAAGAAAATGGCCACCCACTCCAGTGTTCTTGCCTGGAGAATTCCATGGACAGAGGAGCCTGGAGGGCTCCAATCCATGCGGTGGCAGAGTCAGACGTGGCTGAGCAACTGAAATGGCAACATGTCCTCTGTAGCCTCTTTTCCTAGGATTTCCCTTCTTTCTGATTAGTCCACGAGCCTGAACTCTGGTGTTTGCCGTCTCAAGCAAGTAAATGTACTGTTCCTTGCAGCTCCCATGGCAAAAAGCTGTAAATGTGCAAAGCTCATTCATGGCACTTTGACCTCGAACAGAAGCTTCCCTCTAGCTTCTACTTGCTTTTTGTTCTTCCTGAGAGGTTTCAAATATTGGGTTTAAATAATGTTCTCTCAGATTTCATAATTGGAGAGGACAGTTATTCTAACTTTCTGCCATCCCTCCACTTCCTTTTTATAATAATCTTCAAAAAGCATTGCTGTCAGCCCTAAGTAGAACAATCCCAAGCTGAGTAATGTAGGCTTATTTTGTAAGCAGGAACTGTCATTTAGAAATGCTTGTGTCTGGAAGTTGAGAAAAATTCTTTTTTCCTTTTTAAAGAATGAGTGTATATAAATCTGGGAAGCTTTTATTTTAGAAATAAATGCTTAAAAGAATCAAATACCAATTATCACTATAAGCTTTTTTTGTATATTTTGACCACTTTTTTCTATTATAATTTTAGGATGCTTTTTTGAAAATCATCCTAAATGAGAGCATTAAATCCCTATGGAGTGGCCTTCCTCATATGTTGTAAGTTGAAATTTAGTATTTTTCTTACTTAGCGATGGTGGTGGTTTTGTTTTGCCTTATCAGTATGATGGGACAACATGCATTTTAATATCAGAACTTTTCATTTTCTAGAGCATTGTTTTGTGACTCTCATAACTACCCCACATTTGATGAGTTGCTAGAAGGACTCACAGGATGTATACTAATGTCTGTGGTTTATTATCGCAAAAGGCACAAAGTGGAATCAGTAAAGAGAAAAGGCATGAAGCGGACGGAATCAGTGAGGGGAGAGGCCCAACAGGAGCTGGCCAGGTGGAGTCCTCCCGAGACCCCGCTTGTGACACGCAGGGCACATGCTGCCTCTCCTAGCCCCGAGCTGCCACAGCAGGTGCAGGGGTTCAGCCTTATCAGCACTTGAATCTGAGTCTAGGGTTTGCACGGGGGGCTGATGATATGGCATGCTGTGTTCATGACTGGCAGTGGTTACTGAAACTCCAGCCCCCCAAAAAGAAGTAGATGTTTACCAAAACTCACATCATTTGCACAAATCAATGCAGGCAAGCTGGTTTAGTGCTCCAGACATACAGAAAAGTCTTTTTACAGGGAGTATTTCGAGGGCTAAATTCCTTGTAGATGCCCCAAGGTCAAGTAGACAAATAGGCCCTCCTGAAGATAATGGATTTGGGGCACAAGCTTACTTTATTTTTCCATGTTCAGAAATTAAGAAATTAGTGTTCATTTTAGTTTTTATTTTACTAAAATAATGAGAGGTATTGTGCTATTTATATTTCTTTTCCAGATAATTAAATTCTGTACTAATTAGCTATTACATGATTAATATGACAAGCTGCTGCTGCTGCTAAGTTGCTTCAGTCATGTCTGACTCTGTGCGACCCCAAAGACAGCAGCTAGTTAGTAAGGCTGAATGTAAAAATTCCAATTAATACCTTGCCTTTCTCTGCCTCATTTCTTTTTTATTTATCTTGTAATGGAACACATTAGTCAGTTTTGAGGCACATACTCTAAACAGTGCCTAAGACTGTAAGGCTGGTTATAGATCCAGGAGCAGCAGTCACCCCTATCCTAAGTTCTCATCACCACACTTCACTGTCGAGTATTAGGCATTCCCATGTGTGGCCTGTGATAGTCCTTTGGTTAGACCAGAAACAGAGACCGGTTTCTTGTTGCATTAAATCTTTATGACACAAAAGTACCTTCGATTTTGTGTTTAATAACTCCCTCTTGATATTTCCATTTGAAAGAATGTCATTGGAATTTGCTTTGAGTATATATAATTTTGGTGACATTATTTTCAGCTATAAGCAGGTATGACATGGTCTGCAGTTCAAAAGTATTTTATAATTTTGTATATATATTTTACAAGGAATTTTTACAAGATTTTTTACTTTAGTGATTTTCATGTTACCGTAATGTATGTAGTTGGGAATGAAGACCAGACACAGAATAAGTCAAGATGACTTATTTGTCTTTTCATATTTATGACCTGACTGGATGCTCTAAACTTATCTTCTCTACTACATTACAAATCTCTGGAGAGCAGAAACCTACTTTACATCTTTTTGTTGCCTAAGTTCAGTTCAGTTCAGTTGCTCAGTCATGTCTGACTCTTTGTGACCCCATGAATTGCAGCACGCCAGGCCTCCCTGTCCATCACCAACTTCCAGAGTTCACCCAAACCCACGTCCATTGAGTCAGTGATGCCATCCAGCCATCTCATCCTCTGTGGTCCCCTTTTCCTCATGCCCCCAATCCCTCCCAGCATCAGAGTCTTTTCCAATGAGTCAACTCTTCGCATGAGGTGGCCAGAGTACTGGAGTTTCAGCTTTAGCATCGTTCCTTCCAAAGAACACCCAGGACTGATCTCCTTCAGAATGGACTGGTTGGATCTCCTTGCAGTCCAAGGGGCTCTCAAGAGTCTTCTCCAACACCACAGTTCAAAAGCATCAATTCTTTGGTGCTCAACTTTCTTCACAGTCCAACTCTCACATCCATACATGACTACTGGAAAAACCATAGCCTTCTAAGTTAAACACTGCTAATTCTTAAAGAAAAATTGACCTCATAGCTGATTTGTTGTGGTTTTCAGCTTCTGTAAAATAGAAGGATCTTCATTTTGTACTTCCCAGGTGGTGCATTTGGTAAAGAACCCACCTGCCAGTGCAGGAGACACAAGAGATGTGAGTTTGATACCTGGGTCAGGAAGATCTGCTGGAGAAGGAAATGTCAACCCACTCTGGTATACTTGCCTGGGAAATCCCATGGACAGAGGAGCATGGCGGGCTGCAGCCCATGGGTCTCAGAGTCTGATATGACTGAGCACCTATGCACTATGCACTGTATCTTGTGCTTCATAATAATGTAAGAATATGTTTCAGCCTTTTGATAGTGTTGTACCAATCTTTTCTTTTTTTCTAATGGAGTGATGGCAGTTCCTGCCACAGTTATTTATTTTACCTGCTGCTGCTGCTGCTGCTACTAAGTCACTTCAGTCGTGTCTGACTCTGTGCAACCCCATAGACGGCAGCCCACCAAGCTCCTCTGTCCCTGGGATTCTCCAGGCAAGAATACTGGTGTGGGTTGCCATTTCCTTCTCCAGTGCATGAAAGTGAAAAGTGAAAGTGAAGTTGCTCAGTCATGTCCGACTCTTAGCGACCCCATGGACTGCAGCCCACCAGGCTCCCCTGTCCATGGGATTTTCCAGGCAAGAGTACTGGAGTGGGGTGCCATTGCCTTCTTCAGTTTTACCTGCTATGAACAATTAACTGCTCTTCTGAGACCTAAATTAGGAGAAAATGAAAGCCACATACCAATTGTTGCTGGAATCGTGGCCAGATGTAAGTAATAAATTCAGAGTATTTTCATTCTGATTTCTACTTAAAGCTTGCTTTAAAATGTTTACATTCATAGAGAATTTCAAGTAGAGTATTGGTGACGGTTTATTTTGCATCGTAGTTTGTCCTCATATGTCAACACCTATGCTCCAGAGGTCATATTGTGTGGTGACTGCCATCAGAACCGGACGGGATCAACCTGTCCCGTTAATTCTTGGACAGAGGTTTCAGATTTGAGATTGTAGACCTTAGATTCTAGATTTTAGGATAATAACACCGAGTCTAATTAATGCCAGAGTCTTTCATCATTTTCTGTATACACTTTGAGAGATTCAGAGTTTAATCAGGACATTTTTCTCTGTGTAGTGGAAGTGAGGTTTATAATAGTCCTGGTTGATGTATAGTGGCTGTGGGCCTGCTCTTGAAAGAGTTAGGTATGTGAAATACCTTTATCAAGGAAAAAAATCTGAGCCAGTATGTTGCCATCATGAGATACTAGACACAGTTTGCAGACATTTCAGAATAAAATATTAAAATTTAAAAATGCATGAAATACTCATTTCTGCACACATGTTTTCATAATGCATGGCTTGCTTTTGTTGTATTCGCTTGTTTTGTACCAGTTGGTGCAGTGACTGTAATAAGTCCACTGGAATTGATCAGAACCAAGATGCAATCTAATAAGTTTTCTTATGAGGAACTGCATCGATTTGTCAGCAAGAAATTATCTGAAGATGGTTGGATTTCCCTCTGGAGGGGCTGGGCTCCTACCATTCATTGAGATGTACCATTCTCAGGTAGGATTTATCTGCTACATTTTAAGTAGCTTTGTATATGCCACTTTTTTTCTTTTTTATTTATTTTTTTAAATACTTTATTCTACTTTACAATACTGTATTGGTTTTGCCATACATTGACATGAATCAGCCACAGGTGTACACGATCTCCAAATGCCAAAGCCCCCTCCCACCTCCCACCCCACACCATCTCCCCGGATCATCCCATACACCCGCCCCAAGCATCCTGTATCCTGTTTTGAACATAGACTGGCGCTTCATTTCTTATATGATAGTATACATGTTTCAGTGCCATTCTCCCAAATCATCCCACCTTCTCCCTCTCCCTCAGAGGCCAAAAGCCCATTCTATACCTCTGTGTCTCTTTTGTTGTCTCACCTACAGGGTCATCATTACTATCTTTCTAAATTCCATATATACGTGTCAGTATACTGTATTGGTGTTTTTCTTTCTGGCTTACTTCACTCTGTATAATCGGCTCCAGTTTAAATCAAGGAAATTCTTTAAGGCTAAAGGTAAGTTACTGTCTTAGGTGACCACACACACCTCATTCAGTGTGGCTCTCTCAGATCTTGATGAGTATTTATTTAATGAACGGTTTCTATTTCAAGCCTGGTTTTCTTTTCTCTTTGTGTTTTCTTTCTTTTTAAATATCAATTGGTGAGTACTCCTATTTAGGGAATGCAAGCTACCTTTAAAATTATTGTAAAAAAGTCATAATTAGATATGTAAAGTACTACAAATCAAAATATTGTAACAACACCACCTGTGAATTATATAGATGGCTACTTTTTTCAATTATTAAAAATCTCCCCCACTTGAGTGAGTATCTTCTAGGGACTATTATAAATCATTTCAAGATTATGCTAATCATTGAATTATGAAGAGAGAGAAAATCATGAAGAAATACAAAATTAACAACTTATAGAATGTGCGTACTTCAGTAGTACTTCTCTTGTGAAACTGATGTTTCCATTTAAAACCTGGAAGAAATAATTCTTGAGAACCTTTGTATTAACATTCCACATTCTTTTTTTTAATATAGATGTATTTAATTGGAGATTAATTACTTTACAATATTGTATTGGTGTGCCATACATCAACATGAATCTGCCACAGGTATACACATGTTCCCCATCCTGAACCCCCTCCCTCCTCCCTTCCTATACCATCCCTCTGGGTAACCTCAGTGCACCAGCCCCAAGCATTCTGTATCTGTCTCTTATACACATCTCTCCCACCTCCCACCCCACACCATCTCCCCGGATCATCCCATACACCCGCCCCAAGCATCCTGTATCCTGTTTTGAACATAGACTGGCGCTTCATTTCTTATATGATAGTATACATGTTTCAGTGCCATTCTCCCAAATCATCCCACCTTCTCCCTCTCCCTCAGAGGCCAAAAGCCCATTCTATACCTCTGTGTCTCTTTTGTTGTCTCACCTACAGGGTCATCATTACTATCTTTCTAAATTCCATATATACGTGTCAGTATACTGTATTGGTGTTTTTCTTTCTGGCTTACTTCACTCTGTATAATCGGCTCCAGTTTAAATCAAGGAAATTCTTTAAGGCTAAAGGTAAGTTACTGTCTTAGGTGACCACACACACCTCATTCAGTGTGGCTCTCTCAGATCTTGATGAGTATTTATTTAATGAACGGTTTCTATTTCAAGCCTGGTTTTCTTTTCTCTTTGTGTTTTCTTTCTTTTTAAATATCAATTGGTGAGTACTCCTATTTAGGGAATGCAAGCTACCTTTAAAATTATTGTAAAAAAGTCATAATTAGATATGTAAAGTACTACAAATCAAAATATTGTAACAACACCACCTGTGAATTATATAGATGGCTACTTTTTTCAATTATTAAAAATCTCCCCCACTTGAGTGAGTATCTTCTAGGGACTATTATAAATCATTTCAAGATTATGCTAATCATTGAATTATGAAGAGAGAGAAAATCATGAAGAAATACAAAATTAACAACTTATAGAATGTGCGTACTTCAGTAGTACTTCTCTTGTGAAACTGATGTTTCCATTTAAAACCTGGAAGAAATAATTCTTGAGAACCTTTGTATTAACATTCCACATTCTTTTTTTTAATATAGATGTATTTAATTGGAGATTAATTACTTTACAATATTGTATTGGTGTGCCATACATCAACATGAATCTGCCACAGGTATACACATGTTCCCCATCCTGAACCCCCTCCCTCCTCCCTTCCTATACCATCCCTCTGGGTAACCTCAGTGCACCAGCCCCAAGCATCCAGTATCATGCATCGAACCTGGACTGGTGATTCATTTCATGTATGATATTATATGTTTCAATGCCATTCTCTCAAATCATCCCACCCTCGCCCTCTCCCACAGAGCCCAAAAGACTATTCTATTCATCTCTGTCTCTTTTGCTGTATCGCATACAGGGTTATCATTACCATCTTTCTAAATTCCATATATATGTGTTAGTATACTATATTGGTGTTGCTGGCTTACTTCACTCTGTATAATAGGCTCCAGTTACATCCACCTCATAGAACTGATTCAAATGCATTCTTTTTAATGGCTGAGCAATACTCCATTGTGTATATGTACCACAGCTTTCTTATCGATTCATCTGCTGATGGACATCTAGGTTGCTTCCATGTCCTGCCTATTATAAACAGTCTTGCAATGAACATTGAGGTACATGTGTCTCTTTCAATTCTGGTTTCCTTGGTGAGTATGCCCAGCAGTGGGATTGCTGGGTCATCAGGCAGTTCTATTTCGTTTTTTAAGGAATCTCCACACTGTTCTCCATAGTGGCTGTACTAGTNTGGTGTGTATGCCCAGCAGTGGGATTGCTGGGTCATCAGGCAGTTCTATTTCGTTTTTTAAGGAATCTCCACACTGTTCTCCATAGTGGCTGTACTAGTTTGCATTCTCACCAACAGTGTAAGGGGGTTCCCTTTTCTCCACACCCTCTTCCAGCATTTATTGCTTGTAGACTTTTGGATTGCAGCCATTCTGACTGGCGGGAAATGGTACCTCATTGTGGTCTTGATTTGCATTTCTCTGATAATGAGTGATGTTGAGCATCTTTTCATGTGTTTGTTAGCCATCCGTATGTCTTCTTTGGAGAAATGTCTCTTTAGTTCTTTGGCCCATTGTGTGATTAGGTCGTTTATTTTTCTGGAATTGAGCTGCATAAGTTGCTTGTATATTTTTGAGATTAGTTGTTTGTCAGTTGCTTCATTTGCTATTATTGTCTCCCATTCCAAAGGCTGTCTTTTCACCTTGCTTATAGTTTCCTTTCTTGTGCAGAAGCTTTTAAGTTTAATTAGGTCCCATTTTTTTTATTTTTGCTTTTATTTCCAATATTCTGGGAGGTAGGTCATAGAGAATCCTGCTGTGATGTCAGAGAGTGTTTTGCCTATGTTCTCCTCTAGGAGTTTTATAGTTTCTCATCTTACGTTTAGATCTTTAATCCATTTTGAGTTTATTTTTGTGTATGGTGTTAGAAAGTGTTCTAGTTTCATTCCTTTACAAGTGGTTGACCAGTGTTCCCAGCACCACTTGTTAAAGAGATTGTCTTTTCTCCATTGTATATTCTTGCCTCCTTTGTCAAAAATAAGGTGTCCATAGGTGCGTGGATTTATCTCCAGGCTTTCTGTTTTGTTTCATTGATCTTATTTCTGTCTTGTGCCAGTACAATACTGTCTTGATGACTGTGGCTTCGTAGTAGAGCCTGAAGTCGGGCAGGTTGATTCCTCCAGTTCCCTTCTTCTTTCTCAAGATTGCTTTGGCTATTTGAGGTTTTTTGTATTTCCATACAAATTGTGAATTTGTTCTAGCTCTGAAAAATACCATTGGTAGCTTGATAGGGATTGCGTTGAATCTATAAA
>SJYW01037315.1:0-12913 GCA_006410735.1 Raphicerus campestris | reverse complement strand
GCAGCCCACCAGGCTCCCCTGTCCCTGGGATTGTCCAGGCAAGAACCATGGAGTGGGTTGCCATTGGTTAGAACTGAGTTCAAGGAAATCAGAAATTTTTGAAGAGTCCACAAAATTTTGAAATTCATAATCATTTCCTGAAAGTACCGTCTGGTAAAATTGGCTTATCACCTCACTTTTAATGCACATATGCGATTTCCTGCTTACAGTATTTCCCAAAGGGATGAGAAAAAAATATTTTACAACTAGGGAAGTTTTATAAGAGGGATTATCTGTAGTTCCTGAATAAGAAGGCTTCTCCCTCTCCAAGCACACCTGCAGCTCCTAATAACTGACTTACGCAATTTTCCTCCCCTTGAATCAAAATTGGCAATAAATGTTGTATATGTCTGAAAAAGTGAATTTTTGAATCTTGTGTTTACCGTTTCATGAAACTGATTTCCTCTAGTTCTCCAGTGTGCAGGGGTGGGTTTATAAGGAGCAATTAGGGATAAGATAGCCAAAGAAACACGCAGTCAGTTGAAAAAAGAAATCTGTGTGTCTGGCTCTCTCTATGAATTATGACTATTCAAAGGGGGGAAAACTCTGAACCTTTGCCAAAAGACTGGCGTGTAAAGGAACAGCTGGAGTTTTCTGTTAGGGATTACAATGCGTTGCTTGTTCCATAAGGGGAAAGGGGGATCGCTTACCACAGCAACTCACACATCGCATGAGACACTGGTACATCTCTACCTCGTGAAGCATTTTCTTCAAAGGAAAAGAACTAGATATTTCAGGAAAGTCATTGGAGATCTTTGGGTACAGACGTGCTGACCTTCCTGCTAGAAATGTGCAGCCTTTGTGATGTATGGACTCCATCTCGATAGATGCCTTCATTGTGCTGTAACTTTGTTATTCTGGATGTGTTGTTTAAACTGCTTAGTTTCAGTTCTTTTCAAGGCTTGGGGAATTCTAACTAAGAGAAATAAAAACCCTATTGTTTTTTTCCTTGGTTGAGATGCAAATAACATTTTGAATTAGAAGGTAAACAAGCACTTAAACATACCAAGTTGGAACTTTCAATGGGACTCTAAAATTGAAATGTTTTAAACAGCAAAATACAAATGAGTGATGAAGTATGGGGAAAGAATGATAACCACATTGAAACAGCTTTCATAGGAACCAGAATCTCTACCCTCACTATGTTAGGTCTCTGAATCTGTGCTCACGTTAGGTCTGTTTATCAGCCCTGAGTACAGCGCTAAGCAGGATGGGTTAAACTGAGAAAACTCCTGTCCACCAGGGTCAAAGCGGTGGCATTGAAAGAGTCACATCTTTTTCTAAAGCTAGATCTAAACAAACAAAAAGCTTATTAAAAGCTATCGGGCAAATCACCTTCAATGAGCTATGATCGGTTTGTTACATGCAATTGAGGTTAATTTCCTAAATTTCTAAAATCAGTAGAAGAGTCAGATTCAATCTTGCTGGTTGAGAATATCAAGCATACTAATTTAAAAATTTATCTCTGATCTGCTTTAAGAAGCCACATGTTTAGTCATAATGTCTGTGGAGAGAGAAAGTAGAACCTGAGGCATTTAAACCAACTGAGGTTTTTTGGTTTTGTGTTTTTTTTGGCTGGGTGAGGGACGTGAGTCTGAGTGAACTCCGAGAGATGGTAATGAACAGGGAGGCCTGCCGTGCTCCGATTCATGGTGTTGCAAAGAGTCGAACACGACTGAGCGNACTGAGGTTTTTTGGTTTTGTGTTTTTTTTGGCTGGGTGAGGGACGTGAGTCTGAGTGAACTCCGAGAGATGGTAATGAACAGGGAGGCCTGGCGTGCTCCGATTCATGGTGTTGCAAAGAGTCGGACACGACTGAGCCACTGAACTGAACTGAGGCGGGGAGGGTCTCAACTAAAGGAGAGCAGGTTCAGAATTCACTGTAAGAGAAGGCTTCTAGAAGGCAGTTAGCTTAAGGGTGGAGCATATACCAGCACTTGTGTCTTCCTGGATTATAGCCTCAGCTGTGAAACTGCACTATTAGGCCAGTCCGTTCCGTTCAGTTGTTCGGTTGTGTCTGACTCTTTGTGACCCACTGGCACACTGCAGCATGCCAGGCTTTCCTGTCCATCACCAGCTCCTGGAGCCTGCTCAAACTCATGTCCATCGAGTCGGTGGTGCTATCCAACTATCTCATCCTCTGTCATCCCCTTCTCCTCCTGCCTTCAATCTTTCCCATCATCAGGGTCTTTTCCAATGAGTCAGTTCTTTGCATCAGGTAACCAAAGTATTGAAGCTTCAGCTTCAGCGTCAGTCCTTCCAATGAATATTCAGAACTGATTTTCTTTAGGATGGACTGGTTGGATCTCTTTGCAGTCCAAGGGACTCTCAAAAGTCTTCTTTAACACCACAGTTCAAAAGCATCAGTGGGCCAGGGTTGTTCAAATTCAAGGGCAACTCTGGACCGTAGTAGTTGGGAATGTGCCACATCCGCTTGCCATTAGAGAACCCCTCACATCTAATTTAAACCTCTGGCATTTGTGGTGAGACTTTTACAGAAAGAAGTAACTATAGGAGATGTGAATAATATTTTCCAAAAAGGTTCCAGTTGCCCAAAGCATTCTTTTGATTCAAAATGTCTATTGACAGGTGTACTGAATAAAAAGAATATCTTCTCACCAGGATTCCACAAAATTGTTAAATGCTCATATTAATGATAAAAGACTTGAAGGAAAATAAGAGGAGCCCTCGCTGTATTTTACACTCTGTTTGGTCCAATCTCATGTTAAAGTTCCAGAAAAGTAACTCATTACCATGTCTATGAAGGGCATCTGTTTCTACTTCATTCACCAGGTTGTATTTCTTTATTAACCCCCTGACTAAAGGAGTCTGCTTAGTATGTTTGTCATTGACCTTTTATCTCTGTTCATGTTTTACTCTATAATATCTTATGTGAGACTATGTCTTTTTAGAGTTGATAATGTCTGTAATCTTTTTTTTAATATACAAAAAAGCAAGTTCTTTGTAGTAGATTTAAGAACTATAGTTTTAAATCACAGTTCCTTTTCTAAGCATCTAATTTTTAAAAATTGTTATAAAATACATATAACATAAAATTTACTGTCTTAACCATTTTTAAGTATATAGTTCAGTATTAAATATATTTCACAACATGCAACCAAACTCCAGAACTTTTTCACCTTATAAAACTGAAACTCTCTACCCATATTCTTTCCTCCCTCCGGGCCTGGTGACCACTATTCTACTCTATTTTTCTTTGAATATGATTACTCTCACTACCCATAAAAGTGGAATCCTACAATATTTGTCTTTGCGAGTGGCTTATTTCATGTAATATAATGTCCTCAAGGTCCATCCATGTTGTAGAATGTGTCAGAATTTCCTTTCTTTTTAAAGCTGCATACTATTCCACTGTACTTATACACCACATTTTGTTTATCCATTCATCAACAGGATTGGTGAGGATTCACTTTTTTCCACACTCTCTCCAGCATTTACTGTTTGTAGATTTTTTGATGATGGCTATTCTCACCAATATGAAATGGTACCTCATTGTAGTTTTGATTCCATTTTCTCTAGTAGTTAGTGATGTAGAGCATCTTTGCCTGTTTGTTGGCCATCTCTAGGTATTCTTTGGAGAAATGTCTACTTAGATTTTTCACCCAGTTTTTTGATTGGATTGTTTTATTTTGTTTGATATTGAACTGCACGAGCTGTTTGTCTGTTTGAAAATTAATCCCTTGTCAGTTGCTTCATTTGCACTTATTTTTCTCCCTTTCTGAGGGTTGTCTTTTCATCTTATTTATGGTTTTATTTGCTGTGAAAAAGCTTTTAAATTTCATTAGGTGCCATTTGTTTATTTTTGTTTTTCTTTTCTTTAGGAGAAGGGTAAAAAAAAATCTTGCTGTGATTTATGCAAAAGAATGTTTGCCTATATTTTCTTCTAAGGGTTTTATAGTGTCCAATGAAATTAAAAGATGCTTACTCCTTGGAAGAAAAGTTATGACCAACCTAGATAGCATATTCAAAAGCAGAGACATTACTTTGCTGACTAAGGTCCGTCTAGTCAAGGCTATAGTTTTTCCAGTNATAATGAGAGATCTCCCTGGAGGAGGAAATGGCAACCCATTCCAGTATTCTTGACTGGAGAATTCCATGGACAGAAGAACCTGGCAGACTACAGTCCATGGGGTCACCAGAGAGTCAGAGATCACTGACATGACTGAGTGCACACACCCACTCGCCTTGCCTTCCCTCTCAAGGGCCTGCCCACCTCCACCACCAGGGACTCCTCTCCAGGCCCCTCACATCCAATCAGCTCTCTGTATATGCAGGCTGCTCACCCTCAGATTCAATACACTTCTGATCCATCTGCACTTGGTTGACCCTGTGGGTGCAAATCCCTGACTGTAACAGACTTGAACATCCTCAGAGCTTGGTGTCCATGTGGGGGAGGGGCAGTCCTAGGACCAGTTCCCCAGGGTACTGAGGGATGAATGTTCTTTTTGCATCTGCTACCACTTGCTTCCTCTCCAAGACCTCCACTTGCTCCTTTCCTTGCTTTCAGTTCAGTTTCAGTTCAGTCGCTCAGTCGTGTCCCGCTCTTTGCAATCCCATGAACCGCAGCACTCCAGGCCTCCCTGTCCATCATCAACTCCCAGAATTCACCCAAACTCATGTCCACTGAGTCGGTGATGCCATCCAACCATCTCATCCTTTGTTGTCCCCTTCTCCTCCTGCTCTCAATCTTTCCCAGCATCAGAATCTTTTCAAATTAGTCAGCTCTTCACATGAGGTGGACAAAGTATTGGAGTTTCAGCTTCAGCATCAGTCCTTCCAATGAATATTCAGGACTGATTTCCTTTAGGATGGACTGGTTGGATCTCCTTGCAGTCCAAGGGACTCTCAAGAGTCTTCTCCAATACCACAGTTGAAAAGCATCAATTCTTCGGCACTCAGCTTTCTTTATAGCCCAACTCTCACATCGACACGTGACCACTGGAAAAACCATAGCCTTGACTAGACGGACCTTTGTTGACAAAGTAATATAGAACACAAATTTATGTCCACAGTAAAGGCTTGGCACATCTATAATATAGCCTGGATTCCTCTCAATTAATCTCTATGTGTTCTCAATTCTCAAGATAAAGAGTTCTATTCAGATGTTTCAATAACATCTGATGTTTCAGTAACATCAGTTTCATTCAGAGGAAGCTGAATCAAAGTAAACAACTAAACTTCAATGATAAAGATGACCGTCAGCTTGGAAAGTAGCGTGGTGCAATTGTAATCGTAATAAGAGTACATATTTTGGCAGGTACCAAAAAAAGCTCTAGGCTTGAGGTTCAAGCTCAGGGCCCTCTCTTCCATGTCCTAGTGAAAGGAGCTTCTGAACTAAAATTCACATTTTCTCAGCATTCTGGACAATGCAGTTTGGGTCATATTTCAGGGACACTCTGGATAATTCACCAATGAATTAGGTTCAGCCAAAGGATGGACAAAGATGGTCTTTATTTCTTATTCTGGGGACTCACCCTGTATTACTCGGCTTACACACTCTTCTCATTTACCAGTCTTAGCTCTGAAAACACTCTAACAGCAGAGGAGATAGGTCACCTCCCTTAATTTATTCAAAAACCCTCATCTAGTCGATATCCATTCATTCAACAAATATTTATTGAGTGACTGGTTCTTCCCTAAGAGGAGTTGCAAAGTGGCCTTAAGTAATGGAGCCCACCAGGCTCCTCTGTCCATGGAATTTCCCAGGCAAGAATGCTTGAGTGGGTTGCCATTTCCTTCTCCAGGGAATCTTCACAGCCCAGGGGTTGAACCCTCATCTCTTGCATTGGCAGAGATATTCTAAACCACTGGTGCCACCTCAGAAGCCCAAGTAATGAGACAAATGTCTCATCAATAGGTCATATTGTTTAAAAGAAAACACCTATTTACTTTCATAGCTGCTGAAAAAGCTTGATAAACTCCAACACTCGTTCCAGATAAAACTCTTGGTAAACTAAAAGTGGAAGGATATTTGTGCCCTTAAATGATCACAAATACATACCTCAAGCCAACCAGCCTTGTATTTAATGTTCAGTTTTTGAAAGTAATGTGTTTGATTAAATATGCAGAATCATCCAGTCTTATGTAAGTGAATCTTATGAATTATACACACATTAAAAATAGGGGGAGAAAACAATGTTCACTTGATTTCTAGGTTTGGTGATAATAAGTGATTTTGGTCTTGTTGTTGTTGTTCAGTCGTTCAGTCGTGTTTGACTCTTTGTAGCCACACGGACTGTAGGATGCCAGGCTTCCCTGTTCTTCACCATCTCCCAGAGCTTGCTCAAACTCATGTCCATTGAGTCAGTGATGCCATCCAACCATCTCATCCCCTGTCATCCACTTCGCCTCCTGCCTTCAGTCTTTCCCAGCAACAGGATCTTTTCCAATGAATCAGCTCTTTGCATCAGGTGGCCAATGAATTGGAGCTTCATCTTCAGAATCAGCCCCTTCAATGAATATTCAAGACTGATTTCTTTAGGATTGACTGATTTGATCTCCTTGTAGTCCAAGGGACCCTCAAGAGTCTTTTCCAACACCACAGTTCAAAAGCATCAATTCTTTGGCACTCAACTTTCTTTTTTTTTGTACTTGTGTCTATTTTCAATATTCTCTTCAATTCTTTTTTTTAAACAGGACGGGTTAACATTTTCACCATATGATTGTGGAACTAAGAACAGCCCAGCACCAAGGCCAGCCTGGCCAGGCAGGAGCCAGATGGCCCATTGCTGCCCCTAGTCAGGATGGGGGGCCAGTATCACACATGTTGCTTAAAATATTGGGTCCTTTCACACTTCTGAGTGGCCTTGGGACAGCACAGAGCTGTGACCCCAGTGGTTTATTCTACAAGAACCCCTTGAAGGCCAGATCAAAAGTCAGCAAGTGGGACTTCATTGGTGGTCCAGGGGTAAAGACTTTGTGCTCCCAATTCAAGGGGCCCAGGTTCAATCTCCTGGCCAGGGAACTAAGATCCCACTGCCTCCAGCATGGCCAAAAAAAATTCTCTGTGTTTGACATACATACACTATTGGTATTATGTATAAAATAGGTAACTAATTTACTGTATAGCACAGGGAACTCAACTCAGTGCTCTGTAGTGACCTAAATGGGAAGGAAATCCTATATATATCAATGTATGCAGCTGATTCACTTTGCTGTACAGCAGAAACTGACACAACATTGTAAAGCAACAATGTGCCAATAAAAATTCACTTTTAAAAAGCAAAACATTAAAGTTAATAACCAAAATGAACCTTTCTTGTGAAACAAATATCTTCATCTGCCTCTGGAATCACAGGGGTGTAAGGAGGTTCTGTGTGTGGGGAGCGACATGCGCAAGCCCCAGAGAGAACAGAGTTAATGTAGCTGGATTTTCATCGTCAAGAAGTCTGCTCCCGACAGAGACTCACTCAGACTGCTTTCACCACACATCTCAGCTACCCATCTTGTTACAGTCACGTGTCATCTGGTGAGCAAACCTGCCATGCAACGATGCAGTTCCCTAGGACACTGTATCAGCAAGTCAGATCAGCAGAGAAATGCCAGGGTGAGGTCCACACCTGTTTCTCAAACTGGAGGGCTCCTGCTGAAAACCTGTAGCCCACACACATCCGTGACACCAAGGGGTAAGGAGGGACTGAAGTCCAGGGGCTGGCGGTCAAGACCTACATGATGAAGCTTAAAGTAGGCAGCACTTCCTCTCAGCCAGCACCCCAAGCTGTGGTCACAGCCAGTATCATGTCACACTGGCAGATTTGCCAGAATTCTTTGCTTTCGGTCAGCTCGCCCTCCCCCAGAAGCTCAGAAACAGAAAATGTCCAAAACTACACCATTTTCTCTCTTCCTACATAAGAAGAAAATTTCTCTTGAAGGCTAAGTGGGAAATTGAAAATTGAACAAATCCTTCAAGGAGAAGAGAGAGGAGGGAGAAACACCTGGACTCTCTTTTCGTTCAGCTCCCTGATCTCCCACCAGGGCCTCCATCGGACCATCGGCAGCCGGGTGACAAGGACATCTGGGAAGCAGTGTGCATGAGGCAGGTCCTGGGACAAAGAGCAGGAGCAGAAAGGACAGAGGGGACCAGATGGAACTTACACACAAAGCCCAGAAAGAGAACCACTGGATTATAAACAGTGCCAGCTGCCAGATAATGGACATCCAGAGGAGGACAGAGAATGTTCTGCAACATTCACCTGAAGAAGGACAGGCTGGAAGGTCAAGTCCTGCTGCCGATCAACAAGAAGAAAGAATAGGGAGGGGTATCCCCTGGCATATATGTGCGTGCTGCATGTTCAGTCATGTCAGACTCTTTGCAAACCCATGGACTGCAGCCCACCAGGCCTCTCTGTCCACGGAATTTCCCAGGCAATAATACTGAAGTGAGTTGCCAAGCCCTGCACCAGGGGATCTTCCCAACCCAGGGATTGAACCTGCGTCTCTTCCATCTCCTGCATTGGCAGGCAGATTCTTTACCACAGCACCAGCCCGTCGAGTGCCCCAAAACCTGTCTATCCACTGCATCCCAGTCCTGGCCTGGCAACCTAAGGGCTTTTGGCCACTTTAGTTTTAGAATCACAGGTGCAAGTTTTCCCCTTAAAGACTGCACTGCGCACACTGATTTTGACACATGTTAAAGGAGGGAAGTAGTAGTGTTGTCAGAGTAACTGAATACCTCCCCACAACTCTGGGGGTTTAACTCCTGAGACTCCCCCCATATCCTGAGGGGAGAGTCTCTGAGCAGACAGCCCAGCCCCCCACCAGAGCCTCGCCACCCACTCTGCCCCTGGGACAGCCCTGGGAACCCGGCAGAGAGATGACCTCCCCCAAATATCACTACATAAGCCACCCCCAAATCATGACCTGGGATGGACCCAGAGTGCTTACCAACTAGAAGCACAAGCTCAAGGCAGACAGACTGACCTGAAAGAGCCAGAAGCCTGGACACCCATGTCTCACCTCCCTCCCGGCCCCAAGTGGAGCTCAAAGATCCGCCAATTGTGCTGGAAAAGGGCAATAGCTGTTTCCCCAATATTCTGGAAAATTTATGAAATGCAACTATTTTAGAAACCCAAAAGAAATACTGAAGAAAGAGAGAACAAAATGGTCCCCTAGCATCCTCTTGGACACCTCCGGATGACCCAGTGGCCATCTTCATTATTATCCACCCGAAGGGACATCTCCCTCCGGCATCACCCATGGCCCTGCTCACTTTATTCAGCTCATCTGACTCAGGAAATTTTCTCCCTGGAGTCTAACCCTGCTCAGATCCAAGAGGGAGATACGTTGTGAAGACAGACAGCTCAGACATTAGTGTCTGCATGGAAAACAACTCCCAGTGGGGTTAAAATCCAATTACCGCCTGAATGTAACTCTGCTTCTCCATTCTGGATTAATTACTGAGCACTCCCATTTTGCACCTCTTCTTTCTTCCCCTCACATTTTTCTCAGAAGATGAAAATTGCTGTACAAATCATCTTAGTTGAGAAAATGCAGTGGGAGAACCTAGTCATTTTCAGGAGAGGGAGGTAAGATTCACAGCCCATTGGAATGGGAGGGAGACGGTGTGATTCCACAGAGGACAAGGCGAGGANGAGAAAATGCAGTGGGAGAACCTAGTCATTTTCAGGAGAGGGAGGTAAGATTCACAGCCCATTGGAATGGGAGGGAGACGGTGTGATTCCACAGAGGACAAGGCAAGGATGGGAGGATGGGGCGGCCCTGGAGGTGAACGGGCACAGATTCAGATTTTCAAGTCTGTGTGTCAAGGGACTTGGGAATTGGAGGAAAAGCACAGAGAAGGGAGCAGCAGAGGATGAGATAGTTGGAAGGCACCACTGACTCAATGGACATGAATTTGAGCAAACTCTGGGAAACAGTAGAGGGCAGAGGAGCTTGGCATGCTGCAGTCCATGGGGTCTCAAAGAGTCACATACAACTCAGCGACTAGACAATAACGACAATTGTTGTTCCAGAAAGCAGTGAAGTGTTGGTGTGAGGAAGAGAACTGTGGGTTCTGCCTACCACGTTTTCACTCAGTTTGGGTGCAGCGTTCAGTTGTCCTCCTGCAAACTCACCTCCTAATTATTCTTTGCTCAAACTTAGGTTCTATTCCCTAGCCCACACTAGCTGGCATGTCCACGTGGGCCACCTGNTCTGGGAAACAGTAGAGGGCAGAGGAGCTTGGCATGCTGCAGTCCATGGGGTCTCAAAGAGTCACATACAACTCAGCGACTGGACAATAACGACAATTGTTGTTCCAGAAAGCAGTGAAGTGTTGGTGTGAGAAAGAGAACTGTGGGTTCTGCCTGCCATGTTTTCACTCAGTTTGGGTGCAGCATTCAGTTGTCCTCCTGCAAACTCACCTCCTAATTATTCTTTGCTCAAACTTAGATTCTATTCCCTAGCCCACACTAGCTGGCATGTCCACGTGGGCCACCTGGTAGAAGACTATACCCAAGTTGAAGAGTGAGCCAAGGATAGCTTCTCAAGATCAGGCATCTTTTAGACGCTCAACAAGCCATGGGCCTCAATCACCCTCTTGCTGGGTAGAGAGGGAAATAGAGACTGAGGTCACACAGGACAAAGAAAGGAGGGGGCCTGGGGCAGGAGAGGACATCATCCTGAGACAGCAAGCCTGCACCAGTGAAAACAGACGGTCCTGTTGCAGGGACTGACACCCTGCACATCTTCAGCATGCTGCCAGACATTCAGCAAATTCTCCCTTGATACCAGGTCTTTGCCATATCTCAGCATAGGAGCCACAGAGCACATGTGTGCAGGGGGTGTAGANGGCCATTTGTGTATCTTCTTTGAAGAAATGTCTGTTCAGCTCTTTTACCCACTTTAACTAGGTTGCCTTTTATTACTGAATTATAAGAGTTCTTTATTAGAAACATGCTTTACAAAAACTTTCTCCTCCTCTTACCTTTTTGCTTTCTGGATGGTGCTCGCAAAGCACAAGTTTTCCATTTTGATGATTTACAACCTATCTATTTCTTCTTTTGTTGCTAGTGTTAGCCTCTGGTTTAGATGTGTATAAGAGACAGCCCCAGGGATGTCCAGGCCACCCTTTGTTTTTACTGCTATGTTCTCATCTGCAAACTTCAGACCTGAAGAGAGAAATATCTACTGAGTGCTTACTCTGTGTTCAGGCTTTATACATTCTTTTGTTCAATCCTCCTAACAACACTGTGGCATAAGTATTATACTCTTTTTAATTATTATTTTCTATTATATTTCTATTTTCACTTTACTTTTGAGGAAACCAAGACATAGAGCTATCAAACTAATAAATAATGTGGCAAGCTGTGAAATCCAGGTGTCTCTTATTTAAAATCTATGTCCCTGACCACATGGCCAAAATTAAGTACTATGCAGGTGCCTTGAATATATATTTTAGAAATTATATATCTATATATACACACACATTTTGTATATATACATATATATACACATTTTGTGTATATATATACACAAGAATATATAGAAATTTATATAGAAATAAAATATACACATTGAAAAATATATAATGAACAATTTTATATATACATATAATTTTTCATTTATTTACACACATCTACATTATTTCTATTGACATTCAGTTTAGACTCCAGAATGATATCATGTTGGATAGGCAGTTTGAATAGCTTAACTCAAATTATTTTTATAATGAAGTTATTTAAATAAGCCTAAATAGTAAACTAGGTAGAAACTGCTTGTTGTTATAGCTCTCATGTAACTATAAAAGCAAAATGAATTTACAATTCAAACGCGAACAAAACTAAAAAACCAATAAATTTCAGATTAACCTCACTCAGGTGACTAATGATGCTGTTTGCTGATACTGCGTAGCCTGGATTGGGCAAGAAGAATGTATTTGCATGTTCTGGGCTTGATAAATCAACTCAGGTCTTCTGTTCTGGCGCATGATGAATCACCAATTAATTCATCATCATCATGTCTTTAACTTTCTTTTTTAACAATGAACTCATTTTTTAACCAATGATCCATGATTTTAGTGGACCAATCCATTTAAACACAGTAACACAAAATGTATTACTAAAGAACAAACTAGTAAATACTGCCTAACTTGAAATTCTTCGTGGAACATCACCTTGCTTGGCTGCCTCAGGCAGGGCAGGGCAGAAATGATTTTAGCTTCAGTGTCTTGTCCTGAGTAACGGGGCCGCTCTTTCCAGCATACAGGGCTCTGCAGTGTCTCAGCCTCCCCAGTCATCCTCTCTCTTCCTTGTTCTTTGAGTGACCTCCACTGGACATCATCACCGAAGAAAATGAAGGCAAATGCACGGCAAATGTCCTTCAATGAAAGGCAGTCGTCCCTATCATGCAGACACTGTTCACCCCTGTTCTAGGTAGTGATTCACAGAAAACATACACTTTATGAAAGAAACTCCAGAGGCCCCTGAGAGCACATCACAGACTACCTCCTGCACCCTGGAGTCTGAGAGGCACTGCTCTGTGCTGGGATGCAAAACAAATTATGAATCCCCCAAAAGCTTGCTCTAGAACCTCAAACCAGCGTCCCTGGACTGAGAGGTATCTCATTGGAGCATCCGTCACCACTGTTTTGCTTTTCAGCCACATGGCTCCAGTTAAAAACATAAGACACACTTCAGCCATGCACAATCCCGGTTGGCTATGGTCCTGCCATCTACAATGGTGTCATGCCAGGACATCAGGTAGAAATCACACAGGTCTGGTGAAGGGTCCCTGGGCTTCATTATCCAGTCCAAGGAAACAGTCAACCTCTGTCACCTCTCCAATCAGTCAGATAGTGGGTGTCCTAGTCAGCTTGGGTTGTTATTACAAGAACCACAGACAGGGGGTTTTTAAA
>SJYW01037313.1:46514-95848 GCA_006410735.1 Raphicerus campestris | reverse complement strand
CCTCTAAAATGCATTTCTAGTTAGAACTGTGGATCTCACCTTCAGGCCACTCAATTATTGGAAGTACATTGACATCTTAATGTAAGAGGCAACAGAGAGGCCAACATAATGAAAATGTGAACCAAAATGGTGTGCCTGGAAAGATTAAAGGCAACCAATCTCATATTGTTGTTTAATCCTTAGAATTTTAAGAAAGGAGAAAAGCTATTTAGAATAAAATGCCTAGCCATTCTGTTTTCCCACTTGAGATTCAATCTACAAATGCTATATTGTTCTGACTTGGGTCCCTATGAATAAAGACAATCTCCAATCACTATTGGACCCTGATGCTGGGAAAGATTAAAGGCAGGAGAAGAAAGGGATGACAGAGGACAAGATGGTTGGATGGCATCACCAATTCAATGGACATAAGTTTGAGAAAGCTCTGGGATATGGTAAAGGACAGGGAAGCTTGGTGTGCTGGAGTCCATGGGGCTGCAAAGAGTCAGACATGACTGAGCGACTGAACAGTAAGAACCAATCCCTATTACAGGCTCCAAGCAGTCAGCAGGTGTTGAGAATCCTGATGGTATTTGAGGAAGATATATTGACCAACAATCTAGCTGATTCATATGATGGAATTGGCTTGGATAAATTTAGCTTGGATAAATTCTGAAAATGCTACATTAAAAAAATATGTTTCATCTAGCTCTGAGAAATAATCCAAATTAAATTTCTAGTCAACTAGACTAATGAGAACAGCCTCCCTTGAAAATGAAATTTGAAACCTATGTGTGGGAGGGAGGCAAACTCAGTTTCACTGCTGGAGTTTGAATTTCTACGCTCTTGTAAAACTCAGCTGTTATTTTTACTGCCCATTTTAAACATCCTTTGTTGCTTGCTAGGAACAGCTTTGAAGACTTTGGGATGGGTCTGACACCTGATTATTTCATTTATGATACCAACTTGGAACAGGGCTGCGTCTTCCTCTAGAATTCACTGAGAAAAATGTTTGTGCCTCCATTTACATATATCCAGTGCTTGGTGTGTTATAGACACAGAAGAGGAAGTTGGATTAAAGGAAGGAAGAAGGGAGGGATTGAGGGAAGAATGTAGGAAGAGAAGTGGGGAGGAGGAGAGCGAGATCCTACTTTACTTTTTCAAGCCATTCACTTCCTACACTTTGAAAAGACTTTCTCACACCTTCTCTCCTCAAACTCCCAAAAAGCCTCCCACATTCTTATTTTTAGCCAATTCTCACTTGCTTCTTCCTGAAGAAGTTTGGAAGAATAGAAGTTAGGCAAACCCCACCACCGGTTCTACCTATCTACAGTCTCCAAGGCCACATTTCCTATCTGTTCATCTGACCACACTCTTGTCTAAAAACCCTCCTCTCTGTACTTGATAACATCCCTTTGGTATTGAAGGATATTTTCTTAGCAATACTCTCCTAGCAATTAGTTGCTTTCTCCTGCATGCTTCTGTGCTAAGTCGCTTCAGTCATGTCTGACTCTCTGAGACCCTATGGACTATAGACTACCAGGTTTCTCTGTCCATGGAATTCTCCGGGCAAGAATACTGGTGTGGGTTGCCATGCCCTTCTTCAGGGGATCTTCCCGACCCAGAGATCAAACCCACATCTCATCTGTCTCCTGCATTGGCAGGCATGTTCTTTATCATTAGTGCCACCTGGGAAGCCCCATTCTCTCCCTACATCAGCAAATTTTCACCCTCTTTGAAATTACCTACATCAATTTACAAACACTTTATATCTTCCATTTTACAAAATGCTCTCTGGATGGGCCTAGAGATTATCATAAGTGAAGTTTAAGTCCAAAAGAGAAAGACAAATACCATATGATGACATTTATATGTGGAATCTAAAATAGGACACAAATGAACTTATCTATAAAACCAAAACAGACCCACACATAGAGAACAAACTTGTGGTTGCCAAGGTTGGGGGATGGGGGAAGGGAGGGATTGGAAGTTTCGGATTAGCAGATGCAAACTATTATATATAGAATGAGTAAAAAACAAGGTCCTACTGTACAGCACAGGGAACTATATTCAATATCTTGTGATAAACCATGATGGAAAATAATATAATATATATATTTGATATAAATATAACTGAATCACTTTGCTATACAGCAGAAATTAACAAAACATTATAAATTAGCTATATACTCCAATGAAAAACCATCTTGTCCACTAGTTCCCACTTTCCCTCTAGCTACCTTTCCTTACACCAAAACCCTTTGAAAGTGTTGGTATACAAACTATCTAAAATTCTTTTTTCGCCTAAATGCACTCCTCTAACTTCACTTTTTCCGTGATTGCTCCACCAGGACTGCTCATATGAAGGTGTCCTCTGTGGTCGAATCCTACAGTCAGTGTCCAGTCCTCATCTTTCTTGATCCATCAGCAGCATTTAATGGTTCCTTGCTCCCTCCTTCTTAATTACGCTTTCCAATTCTCTTTATTAAGGATTTCTGTATTTCCCTAATTCAGAAAATCCTGCTGATTCCAACTATGATTCACTGTAAGAGTGAAATACAAGAACAGAAATTTCTTGCTGTTCAGTCTCTCAGTCATGTCTAACTCTTTGCGACCCTATGGACTACAGCAGGCCAAGCTTCCCTGTCCACAATCTCCTGGAGTGTGCTCAAGATCAAGTTCATTGAGTTGGGGATGTTATCTAACTACCCCATCCTCTGGCACCCTCTTCACTTTTTGTCTTCAATCTTTCCCAGTATCAGGGTCTTTTCCAATGAGTCAGTTCTTTGCATCAGGTGGCCAAAGTATTAGAGCTTCAGGTAGCAACAGCCCTTCCAATGAAAAGTCAGGGTTGATTTCCTTTAGGATCGGCTAGTTTGATCTCCTTACCATCCAAGGGACTCTCAGGAGTCTTCTCCAGACCACAGTTTGAAAACAACAATTCCTTGGTGCTCAACCTTCTTTATGGTCCAACTCTCACATCCCTACATGACTACTGGAAAAACCATAGCTTTGACTACATGAGCCTTTGTCATCTAAATGAAGTCTTTGCTTTTTAATATGCTGTCTAGATTTGTCACAACTCTTCTTCCAAGAAGCAAGTATCTTCTATTTCATGGGTGTAGTCACTATCTGCAGTGATCTTAGATTCCAAGAAAATAAAGTCTGTCACTACTTCCACTTTTTCCACTTATATGAAGTGATGGGACCAGATGCCATGATGTTAGGTTGCTGAATATTGAGTTTTAAGCCAACTTTTTCACTCTTTTTTTCTCTCATCAAGAGGTTCTTTAGTTCCTCTTGCTTTCTGCCATTAGAATGGTATCATCTGCATATCTGAGGTTATTGATATATCTCCCAGAAATCTTGATTTCAGCTTATGCTTCATCCAGCCTGGCATTTCACATGATGTATTCTGCATTTAAGTTAAATAACCAGTGACAACATTTACTCCTTTCCCAATTTTGAACCAGTCAGTTGCTCCATGTAAGGTTCTAACTGTTGCTTCTTGATCTGCACAGGTTTCTCAGGAGGCAGGAAAGGGGGTCTGATATTCCCATCTCTTTAAGAATTTCCCACAGTTTGTTATGATCCACACAAAGACTTTCTCATAGTCAATGAAGCAGAGGTAGAATTCTTGAATTCCTTTGCTTTATCTATGATCCAACAAATGTTGGCAATTCTATCTCTGGTTCCTCTGCCTTTTCTAAATTCAGCTTGAACATTTGGAAGTTCTCAGCACATGAACAGCAGAAGCTTAGCTTGAAGGCTTTTGAGCATAACCTTACTAGCATGGGAAATGAGCACAATTTTCCAGTAGTCTGTATGTTCTTTGGCACTGCCCTTCTTTAGGATTGGAATGAAAACTGACCTGTTCGAGTCCTATGGCCACTGCTGAGTTTTCCAAATTTGCTGGCATATTGAGTACAGCACTTTTATAACATCATCTTTTAGGATTTGAAATAGCTCAACGAGAATTTCATCACCTCCTCTAGCTTTGTTCATAGTAATGCTTCCTAAGGCCCACTTGACTTTGTACTCCAAGATGTCTGGCTCTAGATGAGTGACCACTCCATCAAGATTATCTGGGTCATTAAGACCTTTTTTGTATATTCTTGCCACCTCTTTTTAATTTCTTCTGCCTCCGTTAGGTCCATACCATTTCTGTTCTTTATTGTGCCCATCCTTGCATGAAATGTTCCCTGGATAGCTCCAATTTTCTTGAAGTGGTCTCTAGTCTCTCTCATCATATAGTTTTCCTCTATTACTTTGCATTGATAGTTGAAGAAGTCCTTCTTATCTCTCCTTGTTCTCTGGAACTCTGAATTCAGTTGGGTTTATCTTTCCCTTTTCCCTTTGTTTTTCACTTTCCTTTTGTCCTCAGCTATTTGTAAAACCTCCTCAGACAACCAATTTGTTTTCTTGTTTTTCTTTTTCTTTGGGATAGTTTTGGTCACTGCCTCTTGTACAATGTTATGAGCCCCTGTCTATAGTTCTTCAGGCCCTCTCTCTCTACCACATCTAACCCCTTGAATATATTCATCACTTCCATTGTATAATCTTAAGGCATTTGATTTAGGTCATACTTATATGGCCTACAAACCTGGGGAGTTCATCTTTTATTGTCATACTCTTTGCTTTTTCATACTGTTCATGGGGTTCTCAAGGCAATATCACTGAACAGGTTTGCCTTTCCCTTCTCCAGTGGACTATGCTTTGTCAGAACTCTCCACCAGTTGTGAATGTGACTAGTGATGGAAGTGAAGTCTGATGTTGTAAAGAACAATATATTGCATAGGAACCTGGAATGTTAGGTCCATGAATCAAGGCAAATTGGAAGTGGTCAAACAGGAGATGACAAGAGCAAACATTAGCATTTTAGGAATCAGTGAACTAAAATGAATCAGAATGGGTGAATTTAATTCAGATGACCATTATATCTACTGCTGTGGGCAAGAATCTGTTAGAAGAAATGGAATAGCCTTCATAGACAACAAAAGATTCCAAAATGCAGTACATGGGTACAATCTCAAAAATGTCAGAATCATCTCTGTTCATTTCCAAAGCAAACCATTCATTATCAAAGTAATCCAATTCTATGCCCCAACCATTAATGCCAAAGAAGCTGAAGTTGAACAGTTCTATGATGACTTAAAAGACCTTCTAGAACAAATTTTTTTTTAAATGTCCTTTTCATCATAAGAGACTGGAATATAAAAGTAGGGAGTCAAGAGATACCTGCAGTAACAGGAAAATTTGGTCTTGGAGTACAAAATGGAGCAGGGAAAAAAGTGAGTTTGCCAAGACAACATACTGGTCATAGAAAGCACCCTCTTCCAAAACACAAGAGATGACTCTACACATGGACATCACCAGATGGTCAATACCAAAATCAGATTATTATATTCTTTGTAGCTGAAGATGGAGAGCTCTATACAGTCAGAAAAAACAAGACCAGCAGCTAACTGTGGCTCAGACCATGAACTCCTTATTGCAAAAATCAGACTTAAAATGAAAAAAAGTAGGGAAAACCCCTGGACCATTCAGTGGAACTGACAAATAGATTCAAGGGACCAGATCTGATAGACAGAACGCCTTAAGAACTATGGAGGGAGGTGCATGACATTGTACTGGAGGTCATGAGCAAGACCATCCCCAAGAAAAATAAAAAGTAATGCAAAAAGGCAAAATGGTTGTCTGAGGAGGCCTTAAAAATAATTGAGAAAAGAGGAGAAGCTGAAAGCAAAGGAGAAAAGAAAAAATGAAGACAGAGTTCCAAAGAATAACAAGGAGAGATNTCCCCAAGAAAAAGAAAAAGTAATGCAAAAAGGCAAAATGGTTGTCTGAGGAGGCCTTAAAAATAATTGAGAAAAGAGGAGAAGCTGAAAGCAAAGGAGAAAAGAAAAGATGAAGACAGAGTTCCAAAGAATAACAAGGAGAGATAACAAAGCCTTCCTCAGGGATAAATGCAAAGAAACAGAGGAAAACAATAGAATGGGAAAGGCTAGAGATCTCTTCAAGAAAATTAGAGATACCAAGGGAATATTTCATGAAAAGATGGGCACAATAAAGGACATAAAAGGTATGGACCTAACAGAAGCAGAAGATATTAAGAAGAGGTGGCAAAAATACACATAAGAACTAAACAAAAAAGATCTTCATGACCCAGATAACCACAATGGTGTGATCATTCACCTATAACCAGATGTCCTGGAATGCAAAGTCAAATGGGCTTTAGGAAGCATCACTACAAACAAAGCTAGTGGAGGTGATGGCATTCCAGTTGAGCTATTTCAAATCCTAAAGATGAGGCTGTGAAAGTGCTGCACTCAACATGTCAGCAAATTTGGAAAACTCAGCAATGGTCACAGGACTGAAACAGGTCAGTGTTCATTCCAATCTCAAAGAAAGGCAATGCCAAAGAATGCTCAAACTACTACACAATTGCACTCATCTCACACACTAGCAATGTAATGCTCAAAATTCTCCAACCGGGCTTCAACAGTATGTGAACTGAGAACTTCCAAATGTTCAAGCTGGATTTAGAAAAGGCAGAAGAATCAGAGATGAAATAGCCAACATCTGTTGGATCATAGAAAAGGCGAGAGTTCCCGGAAAAACATCTACTTCTGATTTATTGACTATGCCAAAGTCTTTGACTATATAGATCACAACAAACTGTGGAAATTCTTAAAGTTATGGGAACCAGACTACTTTATCTGCCTCCTGAGAAATCTGTATGCACTCAAGAAGGAACAGTTAGAACTGGACATGGAACAATAGACTGGTTCCAAATTTGGATAGCAGCATGTCAAGAATGTACATAGTCACCCTGCTTACTTAACTTATATGAAGAGTATATCATGCAAAATGCCAGGCTGGATGAAGCACAAGCTGGAAACAAGATGCTGGGAGAAATATGAGTAACCTCAGATATGCAGATGACACCACCTTTATGGCAGAAAGTGAAGAACTAAAGAGTCTCTTGATGAAAGTGAAAAAGGAGAGTGAACAAGCTGGCTTAAAAACTTAACACCCCAAAAAACAAGATCATGGCATCTGGTCCCATCACTTCATGACAAATAGGTGGAGAAACAATGGAAACAGTGACAGACTTTATTTTCTTGGGCTTCAGCATCACTGCAGATGGTGACTGTAGCCATGAAATTAAAAGACACCAGTTCCTTGGAAGAAAAGCTATGATCAACCTAGACAGCATATTAAAAAGCAGAGACATTACTTTGCCTATAAAAGTCCATCTAGTCAAAGCTATGGTTTTTCCAGTAGTTACGTATGGATGTGAGAATTAGACCATAGGCAGGCTGAGCTCTGAGGAATTGATGCTTTTGAATTGTGGTGTTGGAGAAGACT
The DNA here is from genome assembly GCA_006410735.1 of Raphicerus campestris. Lineage (NCBI taxonomy): Eukaryota > Metazoa > Chordata > Mammalia > Artiodactyla > Bovidae > Raphicerus > Raphicerus campestris. The sequence continues at coordinate 88,498 of SJYW01037313.1, read as the reverse complement.
CTTGAGAATCCTTTGGACTGCAAGGAAATCCAATCACTCAGTCCTAATGGAAATCAGTCCTGAATATTCATTGGAAGATCTGGTGCTGAAGCTGAAACTCCAGTACTTTAGCCTGATGTGATGAACTAACTCGTTGGAAAAGACCCTGCTGCTGGGAAAGACTGAAGGTGGGAGAAGAAGGGGATAACAGAGGACAGACAGCTGGATGGCATCACTGATTCAATGGACCTAAGTCTGAGCAAACTCTGGGAGTTTATGATGGATAGGGAAGCCTGGCGTGTCGGAGTCCATGGGATTGCAAAGAGTAAGAAACGACTGAGTGACTGAACGGAACTGAATTGAAGGGCTCATGGTTTTCCCTAAATTCTTCCGTTTAAGCCTGAATTTTGCAGGAAGCAACTGATGATCTGAGCCAAAGTGAGATCTAGGTATCTTGTTGTTGCTGTTAACTGTATAGAGCCTCTCCATCTTCGGCTGCAAAGAATATAATCAATCTGATTTGGTATTGACCATTGGACAATGTCCATGTGTAGAGTCTTCTCTTGTGTGGTTGCAGAAGGGTGTTTGATATGACTAGTGTATTCTCTTAGCAAAATTCTGTTGTCTTTTGCCCTGCTTCATTTTCAAGTCCAAGGCCAAACTAGCTGGTTATTCCAGATATCTCTTGACTTCTTACTTCTGCTTTCCAGCTCCCTATAATGAAAAGGATATCTTTTGTTGGTGTTAGTTCTAAAAGTTCTTCATAGAATTGGTCAACTTCAGCTTCTTCAGCGTTAGTGTTTGGGCATAGACTTGGATTACTGCATTGTTGAATGATTTGCCTTTGAAACCAATCAAGATCATTCTGTTCTGTCATTTTTGAGCTTGCATACAAGTATTGCTGGACATGGAACAACACACTGGTTCCAAACAGAGAAAGAAGTACATCAAGGCTGTATGTTGTCATCCTGCTTATTTAACTTATATGCAGAGTACATCATAAGTCATGTATGAATGTATGGATGTGAAAGTTGGAGTATAAAGAAAGCTGAGCACAGAACTGATGCTTTTGAACTGTGGTGTTGGGGAAGACTCTTGAGAGTCCCTTGGACTGCAAGGAGATCCAACCAGATCCATCCTAAAGGAGATCAGTCCTGAATATTCATTAGAAGGACTGAAGTTGAATCTGAAACTCCAATACTTCGGCCACCTGATGGGAAGAACTGACTCATTTGAAAAGACCCTGATGCTGAGAAAGATTGAAGGCAGGAGGAGAAGGGGAGGACAGAGGATGAGATGGTTGGATGGCATCACTGACTCAATGGACATGAGTTTGGGTAATCTCTGGGAGTTGGTGATGGACAAGGAGGCCTGGTATGCTGCAGTTTATGGGTTCACAGAGTCAGACACAACCAAGTGACTGAACTGAACTGNTAGAGATACCAAGGGAATATTTCATGAAAAGATGGGCACAATAAAGGACATAAAAGGTATGGACCTAACAGAAGCAGAAGATATTAAGAAGAGGTGGCAAAAATACACATAAGAACTAAACAAAAAAGATCTTCATGACCCAGATAACCACGATGGTGTGATCACTCACCTATAACCAGATGTCCTGGAATGCAAAGTCAAATGGGCTTTAGGAAGCATCACTACAAACAAAGCTAGTGGAGGTGATGGCATTCCAGTTGAGCTATTTCAAATCCTAAAGATGAGGCTGTGAAAGTGCTGCACTCAACATGTCAGCAAATTTGGAAAACTCAGCAATGGTCACAGGACTGAAACAGGTCAGTGTTCATTCCAATCTCAAAGAAAGGCAATGCCAAAGAATGCTCAAACTACTACACAATTGCATTCATCTCACACACTAGCAATGTAATGCTCAAAATTCTCCAACCGGGCTTCAACAGTATGTGAACTGAGAACTTCCAAATGTTCAAGCTGGATTTAGAAAAGGCAGAAGAATCAGAGATGAAATAGCCAACATCTGTTGGATCATAGAAAAGGCGAGAGTTCCTGGAAAAACATCTACTTCTGATTTATTGACTATGCCAAAGTCTTTGACTATATAGATCACAACAAACTGTGGAAATTCTTAAAGTTATGGGAACCAGACTACTTTATCTGCCTCCTGAGAAATCTGTATGCACTCAAGAAGGAACAGTTAGAACTGGACATGGAACAATAGACTGGTTCCAAATTTGGATAGCAGCATGTCAAGAATGTACATAGTCACCCTGCTTACTTAACTTATATGAAGAGTATATCATGCAAAATGCCAGGCTGGATGAAGCACAAGCTGGAAACAAGATGCTGGGAGAAATATGAGTAACCTCAGATATGCAGGATGACACCACCTTTATGGCAGAAAGTGAAGAACTAAAGAGTCTCTTGATGAAAGTGAAAAAGGAGAGTGAACAAGCTGGCTTAAAAACTCAACACCCCAAAAAACAAGATCATGGCATCTGGTCCCATCACTTCATGACAAATAGGTGGAGAAACAATGGAAACAGTGACAGACTTTATTTTCTTGGGCTTCAGCATCACTGCAGATGGTGACTGTAGCCATGAAATTAAAAGACACCAGTTCCTTGGAAGAAAAGCTATGATCAACCTAGACAGCATATTAAAAAGCAGAGACATTACTTTGCCTATAAAAGTCCATCTAGTCAAAGCTATGGTTTTTCCAGTAGTTACGTATGGATGTGAGAATTAGACCATAGGCAGGCTGAGCTCTGAGGAATTGATGCTTTTGAATTGTGGTGTTGGAGAAGACTCTTGAGAATCCTTTGGACTGCAAGGAAATCCAATCACTCAATCCTAATGGAAATCAGTCCTGAATATTCATTGGAAGATCTGGTGCTGAAGCTGAAACTCCAGTACTTTAGCCTGATGTGATGAACTAACTCGTTGGAAAAGACCCTGCTGCTGGGAAAGACTGAAGGTGGGAGAAGAAGGGGATAACAGAGGACAGACAGCTGGATGGCATCACTGATTCAATGGACCTAAGTCTGAGCAAACTCTGGGAGTTTATGATGGATAGGGAAGCCTGGCGTGTCGGAGTCCATGGGATTGCAAAGAGTAAGAAACGACTGAGTGACTGAACGGAACTGAATTGAAGGGCTCATGGTTTTCCCTAAATTCTTCCGTTTAAGCCTGAATTTTGCAGGAAGCAACTGATGATCTGAGCCAAAGTGAGATCTAGGTATCTTGTTGTTGCTGTTAACTGTATAGAGCCTCTCCATCTTCGGCTGCAAAGAATATAATCAATCTGATTCGGTATTGACCATTGGACAATGTCCATGTGTAGAGTCTTCTCTTGTGTGGTTGCAGAAGGGTGTTTGATATGACTAGTGTATTCTCTTAGCAAAATTCTGTTGTCTTTTGCCCTGCTTCATTTTCAAGTCCAAGGCCAAACTAGCTGGTTATTCCAGATATCTCTTGACTTCTTACTTCTGCTTTCCAGCTCCCTATAATGAAAAGGATATCTTTTGTTGGTGTTAGTTCTAAAAGTTCTTCATAGAATTGGTCAACTTCAGCTTCTTCAGCGTTAGTGTTTGGGCATAGACTTGGATTACTGCATTGTTGAATGATTTGCCTTTGAAACCAATCAAGATCATTCTGTTCTGTCATTTTTGAGCTTGCATACAAGTATTGCTGGACATGGAACAACACACTGGTTCGAAACAGAGAAAGAAGTACATCAAGGCTGTATGTTGTCACCCTGCTTATTTAACTTATATGCAAAGTACATCATAAGTCATGTATGAATGTATGGATGTGAAAGTTGGAGTATAAAGAAAGCTGAGCACAGAACTGATGCTTTTGAACTGTGGTGTTGGGGAAGACTCTCGAGAGTCCCTTGGACTGCAAGGAGATCCAACCAGATCCATCCTAAAGGAGATCAGTCCTGAATATTCATTAGAAGGACTGAAGTTGAATCTGAAACTCCAATACTTCGGCCACCTGATGGGAAGAACTGACTCATTTGAAAAGACCCTGATGCTGAGAAAGATTGAAGGCAGGAGGAGAAGGGGAGGACAGAGGATGAGATGGTTGGATGGCATCACTGACTCAATGGACATGAGTTTGGGTAATCTCTGGGAGTTGGTGATGGACAAGGAGGCCTGGTATGCTGCAGTTTATGGGTTCACAGAGTCAGACACAACCAAGTGACTGAACTGAACTGCATTTTGGAATCTTTTGTTGACTATAAGGGCTACTCCATTTCTTCCAAGTGATTCTTGTCTACAGTAGGAGATAAAGTGGTCAACTGAATTAAATTCACCCATTCTTGTCCATTTTAGTTCACTGATTCCTAAGATGTCTGTGTTCACCATTGCTGTCTCCTGCTTGACTACATCCAGTTTATCTGATTCATGGACCTAACATTCCAGGTTTCTATTCAATACTGTTCTTTCAGCATTGGACATTATTTTCACCACTAGACATACCCATAACTGAGCATTGTTTCTGCTTTGGTCCAGTGGCTTCACTGTCTCTGGAGCTATTAGTAATTGCTCTCAGCTCTTCCCAAGGAGTATATTGGACACCTTGTGACCTACAGGACTCATCTTTCAGTGTCATATCTTTTTGGCTTTTTGTATTGTTCATGGGGTTCTCACAGCAAGAATACTGGAATGGTTTGCCATTCTCTCCTCCAGTGGACTACGTTTTATGAACTCTCCACTATGACCTGTTGGTCTTGGGTTGTTCTGCAGGTCATGTCTTATACTTTATCGAGTTACACAAGCCCCTTCACCACAACAAGACTGTGATCCATGAAGGAGTCATTCATTGTGATTCACCCGTTATTCTGAAAGGTTATTGCTGAACCATGAAAAGACGCCGGGGTTCTTGGCCTCCGGAGGAGAAGAATTCAATCCAGAGCCAGAGACGAGGCTTGATTGCTCAAAGCTTTTGTGTAATAAAGTTTTATTAAAGTATAAAGGAGATAGCGAAAGCTTCTGACACAGGCATCAGAAGAGGGCAGAAAGAGTACACCCTTGCTAGTGTTAGCAATGGAGTTATATACTCTCCAATTAGTTATTACAGTGAATCCACTCAGATACATAAGTCCTACATGTTTAAGTTAAGAGAAGTTCAGTTCAGTTCAGTCGCTCAGTGTCCAAAAGTAAATGATAATTACCAATTTCTTCCAGATTTTGTGCTTCATTTTAGTTCTGGCCTGATTTTTAAGACTTTGAAGGGGTAACAAAGGCTAATATATTGGCCATATATGCTATAACTGAAGAATTATTTAAGAGTTTCAGATGCAAAGATTCCTATTGAAGATTTTCTTGAGTGTGCAAGAAGGTTTTTATCAAGCACACTAAAATTATGCCCTTTAGGAAGACTCTTAGAATAGAGGCTTGTTTCCTTTCATTCTGCTTGTGAAATTATGGTCACTGTCTACAAAAATGATTCATGATTTGATTATTTTCCTGGAAGATTTAAAATGGAGGAGAAAAAGAACAACAGAATAGGAAATGAATTTTGTGAAAATACCAGACCCTAGTATATGGCAACTGTTTAATATNCACCTCATGCGAAAAGTTGACTCATTGGAAAAGACTCTGATGCTGGGAAGGATTGGGGGCAGGAGGAGAAGGGGACGACTGAGGATGAGATGGCTGGATGGCATCACGGACTCGATGGACATGAGTCTGAGTGAACTCCGGGAGATGGTGATGGACAGGGAGGCCTGGCGTGCTGCGATACATGAGATTTCAAAGAGTCGGACATGACTGAGCGACTGCACTGAACTGAAATGAAGAAGCTGCCATGGTTCTCTATACCCTGGGTCAACATCCTATTTTCTAGAATCTAGGAAAGATAATATAGGCAATCAATAGAAATTATAGTATTTTTCTCTACCCATATCTTCAGTCCTAACCTTATTGCATAAAAGAAATACACCTGGATAGAAATCTTGAAAAACAGGCTTGTGATGGTAGTTACACAATTTCATAAATTTACTAAAACCATTCTAAATGGTTATTTTAAACCATAAATTGTGATTTATAAATAGTGTTCCCCCCACCATGGATGATTTTCAAGGTGTGTAAATTACAACTAAATAAAGCACACCTGAATGTTTAACTTTTAAGACTTATATACTATTTCTTTCAATGCATTTTTATGCATTTCTATATACACTATATATGTTATAATGGCATCAGCCTTACTTCTGCATCCTTGTTCCCACCCACATCAGCTCTGTGAACTCAGCATGCAGCAAACCTCTCTGAAACTCTATTTTCTTACATTAAAGATGAACTTTAATATTATTTACACACCTGTTTCATAGAACAAGTTGGGACATGAATGAGAAAGTATAAGATATGTGCCAATCAGTATCCTATTAATTAACAGAAGCTTCATATTCATTTTCTTCCTTCCTTCTCTTTCTTGAAGTATAACATTTGGTAACTAATTTGCACATTGCAACTCTAACACTTCTACCAGGTGACAGTATTCCACAGCAGTGATTTTTCCCCTGCTTACTTGGCAGACAGTATGCCTCCACCTCCCTGGTCTATAACTGAAATGGAGCAAGACTCTATCGTCCTTGACCCTCATGTCCTCTGCCTGCCTTTTGTCTGTGGAGAAATTTTAGACAAAGGATAAGTTTAGTCAGAGAAGTGAGAAAATGCAGAAGCAAGGGAAAACAGTCAAAGGTCACCAAAGAACAATAGTTTAGGCTTTAAGCNGTCAGAGAAGTGAGAAAATGCAGAAGCAAGGGAAAACAGTCAAAGGTCACCAAAGAACAATAGTTTAGGCTTTAAGCATAATCAAGAACTTTCAGTTCCTTCTCAAGGGCTATAGATAACATTCTGAGCCATATTCTATGAGCTGTCTTATAGACACTGAAACCCCCACCAGATGGAAGAAGTAAACTGCATGATGACCAGACTGTAGGCATGACATTCATGTTTGTGTGGTCAGTCTCTCAGTCATGTCTGACTCTTTGCAACCCCATGGACTGTAGCCCTCCAGTCTGCTCTGCCCATGGGATTTTCCAGGCAAGAATACTGGAGTGGATGGTCATTTCTTCCTCCAAGGTATCTGCCCAACACAGGGATCAGACCTGCATCAGTTGCATCTCCTGCATTGGCAGGCAAATTCTTTACCAGCGTGCCGGTGGGAAAGTCCAGCCATAACATGCTGTGCTTAGTTGCTCAGTTGTGTCCTACTTTTTGCAACCCCATGGACTGTAACCTGCCAGGCTTCTCTGTCCATGCAGATTCTCCAGGCAAGAATACTGGCGTGGGTTGCCATGCCCTCCGGGGGATTTTCCAAACCCAAGAATTGAACCCAGGTCTCCCACATTGCAGACAGATTCTTTACTGCCTGAGCCATGAGGGAAGTTATGACATAGCTGCCACAATTCTGAGAATTGGCCTTAAAGAAATGGAAACAACTGACCGTGTAACTGAAGATTAACTATACTTAAAACAATCGAGATGACACTTGTCAGACTCCAAATGACCAATTTCAAGATGACTGTCAGAACTGACTATTCTCCTTTTATGTGTAGCCCCCTCACTCAGCCTATAAAAGCTCTTTTCCACTGATTGTCCAGACAGAAGGGAGTCAGCCTTTGGACAAGTGTCTGTCCCCTGCCCCCCACCTTGTGGTTGCTGGAATCCAAAATAAAGCAAACTTTCAGCCAACCGTCCTCTTGAATGGCTTTGAGTGATGAGTAACCAAATCTGGGTTTGACAACATAACCTGCCTGCACTTTGGCTTACAGCTCCAGGGAAGTGCCAAGTCCTGCTAGCTTCCCCCCTTGCTGGTGCCCTTCTGAAAGCAATATCATCTTGGTTTCCACCTTTCATTTAAGATACTATAGATTATACCAGGCAACATCAGACTTTCAAAGAGCTTCCAGGATTCTTAATAGTGAGGTCATATGAGAGAGAGAGAGAGAGAGAGAGAGAGAATGAGAATTGCCAACCAGAAAATAATTAGCTAATGTTCTCTTCTGCTGGCACCCAGAGTTCACAGGCTTCCCTTGGCTGTGTAGTTAATGCCTCACCAGGGGATAAGGGGGAATTAAGATGTCTTGAGTGAGAAGCAGCTGAGAATGGGAAGCTTTGGCCTTAACACCAATTGCAGCTTAAGACCTGACTGCCAATGTGTATTTCCCTTCTCCCATGACTCATTTTGGGCAAATGCTAATGAATACCAATCATTCTCCCCATCTCAACAGCCTTGGGTGACGGTCTGGGATCCTTGCCGCAGCCTCAGCTCTGTGAGCAGTTCAAAACAATGTTTCTTCAGGGTGGGGGATGCATGTGTGAAAGTCACTCAGTTGTGTCGGACTCATTGCAACCCCATAGACTATACAATCCATGGAATTCTTCAGGCCAGCAGGCTGGAGTGGATAGCCATTCCTTTCTCCAGAGGATCTTCCCAACCCACAGATCAAACCCAGATTTCCTTCATTGTAGGAGGATTCTTTACCAGCTTAGCCACTAGGGAAGCCCAAGAATACTGGAGTGGGTGGCCTATCCCTTCTCCAGGAGATCGTCCCAACTCAGGAATCAAACCAGGGTCTCCTGGATTGCAGGCCAATTCTTTACCCGCTGAGCTACCAGGGTGGGGGTGGGGGGACTAAATTAAAGCAAGGTCACTGAGTGAGTGAAGTCACTCAGTCGTGTCTGACTCTTTGCCACCCCATGGACTGTATAGCCTACCAGGCTCCTCTGTCCATGGGATTTTCCAGGCAATAGTACTGGAGTGGATTGCCATTTCCTTCTCCAGGGGATCTTCCCGACCCAGGGATTGAACCCAGGTCTCCCGCATTGTAGACAGACGCCTTAAATCTTGGATTTCTTCTTTGACCTTCTAATTCTGCAGTCCTTTTGCCCTCTTGGTCTGCTAGACTTCCTCCAGAGACCTTCTGAACACCTGAACCAACCTCATGTGGAAGAGAAAGAATGATGTGATTTTCAGGAAAACTCATGTCTCACATTACTTTTCCCCACACCCACCAGCTGCCCAAAACCTGGAATTCTACTAAAAATTTTCATTCCTATAGTCAAGGCTTTCATTCTCAAAATACAAGTGTCCAAATTCAATAATACATGTTACTAGTATTCCAAATGTTTATATCCTCCAATTTATCAATCCCAGTAAAAACATTTAGTCTAACAAAACAGAGATATGCAGCAAGATTTTTGCAGGAGGTGTTTATCACAGGATTGCTTATCACAGTCAACCCTCTGTATCTGAATTCAGGATTCAACCAACAGCTGATCAAAAATGTGTGGAAAAAATCCAGAAAGTTCCAAAAAGTGAAATTTGAATTCTGGCAGGCCTGCAACAATTTACACAGCATTCACATTGTATTAGGTAGTATAAGTTATCTAGAGATGATTTAAAGTAATAGTAGGATGTACGTGCAAATGCTATATTGTTTTATATAAGGGACTTGAACATCTGAAGATTTGGGGGGTGGGGGGGCTTTTCCTAGAGTCAGTCCTCCATGGATACTGAAGGACAACCATGTATTTTAAAAAACAAAACTGATGCAAATGCCCCCAAATCAAAATATGAAACAAACTTGGCATGGCCATATGATGGAGTATCAAGTCAACATTCAAAATCTTGATTATAACTTATTTTCTAAGTTAATAAAAAGAACAGGACAAAAAGTATAGAGTGATTCTGATCAAAATAATACACATCACAAATATCTCACATGGTATTATGCATAGAGAAAATGCTGATACAAAAGGCTCAAAAATGTTGACAGTGTTTTTCTTCAGGTGGTGAGATTCTCATTGATTCGTTGAATTTCTACAGCTCTCTTTATTCCTCATTTAGTGAGCATATGGTACTTTTCTGATGAAAAAAAAAGACTTCTTAAAATAAACTGATGAAAATTTCACAATCCTCTAGAGAAGATGGGACTTTGGTATCTTGTTTTCACCTAGGGTCTCTGGGAATGTCATCAATTACTTACAATCCAAGGAGTTTTCAGTTTCATATCTTCTAGAGAAGCAAGTTTTTTTTTGTTTGTTTGTTAAGATTTTTTGATGTGGACCATGTTTAAAGTCTTTATTTAATTTGTCACAATATTGCTTCTGTTTTACATTTTGGTTTTTTGGCCCCAAGTCATGTGGAATCTTAGCTCCCTGATCAGAGATCCAACCTGCACCCCTTGCATTGGAAAGTGAAATCTTAACCACTGAACCACCAGGGAAGTCCTGGGGATCAAGTTTGGACTGGGAGGAGGCAAGACAAATCGCTGAGTGTTGAGCAAAGGGAGAAAAGGAAAAGGCTTACTGTTGGCCTACGGTGAGGTGCTGGGATCATAACACACCACTCCCAGCCCCATTTACATTGCCCTTTCTCAGACACCTGTAAACCTGGACACAACATTGAGAAACTTTCNTAAAAAAAAAAAAACTGATGCAAATGCCCCCAAATCAAAATATGAAACAAACTTGGCATGGCCATATGATGGAGTATCAAGTCAACATTCAAAATCTTGATTATAACTTATTTTCTAAGTTAATAAAAAGTACAGGACAAAAAGTATAGAGTGATTCTGATCAAAATAATACACATCACAAATATCTCACATGGTATTATGCATAGAGAAAATTCTGATACAAAAGTCTCAAAAATGTTGACAATGTTTTTCTTCAGGTGGTGAGACTCTCATTGATTCGTTGAATTTCCACAGCTCTCTTTATTCCTCATTTAGTGAGCATATGGTACTTTTCTGATGAAAATAAAAGACTTCTTAAAATAAACTGGTGAAAATTTCACAATCCTCTAGAGAAGATGGGACTTAGGTATCTTGTTTTCACCCAGGGTCTCTGGGAATGTCATCAATTACTTACAATTCAAGGAGTTTTCAGTTTCATATCTTCTAGAGAAGCAAGTTTTTTTTTTTTAAGATTTTTTGATGTGAACCATGTTTAAAGTCTTTATTTAATTTGTCACAATATTGCTTCTGTTTTACATTTTGGTTTTTTGGCCCCAAGTCATGTGGAATCTTAGCTCCCTGATCNTTCATATCTTCTAGAGAAGCAAGTTTTTTTTTTTTAAGATTTTTTGATGTGGACCATGTTTAAAGTCTTTATTTAATTTGTCACAATATTGCTTCTGTTTTACATTTTGGTTTTTTGGCCCCAAGTCATGTGGAATTTTAGCTCCCTGATCAGAGATCCAACCTGCACCCCTTGCATTGGAAAGTGAAATCTTAACCACTGAACCACCAGGGAAGTCCTGGGGATCAAGTTTGGACTGGGAGGAGGCAAGACTTAAATAGCTGAGTGTTGAGCAAAGGGAGAAAAAGAAAAGGCTTAATGTTGGCCTACGGTGAGGTGCTAGGATCATAACACACCACTCCCAGCCCCATTTACATTGGCCTTTCTGAGACACCTGTAAACCTGGACACAACATTGAGAAACTTTCTTATAAGCAGGTAGTGTGGTATAGTGAAATCACTGAATTAGAAGTACAAGACTTTCAGAAAGAAAAAGAGCAGTTACGGACAGCTGCCACAAGCTAGCTGGTCAGCACTCACAGGAAAAGCCTGGTATTTTCTAGTTAACTATTTCATAGGACATTAACATCTAACAAAATGATATTTGTCAAAGACAAAACAAAACCTCTCTAGAAGTGTGCAAACAGCAAAGATATCCTACTATAGTGGCTAAAATGAGTGACTGCTATCTTTCTATCCCTAAACCACTTCTCCCACGTCCTGAATTTAAGTTTTTAGGATACTCAACTGCAGCTATCTACAATTTCCTCCTAACAGCCCTCAATCCAGAATAAAGCCATGCTTCTTTGAGTCCTACTCCAGTGCTCCTAATCCAAGCTCAATCCCATAGCACTCTTCTCATACAGAGAGATCCTTTTTTCCCCATGGTGTATGCCCTCCCTTTACTGAAACAAGTATCAGTAAAGCCAACTTGTTCCATCACAGGTTTGTTCCTTCTGGTTTTTGGCTGGTAAACATCAACATTGCGGTTCCTTTTTGATTCTGCCACTTACTGGACATATGTCCTGCAGCAGATGAATTGGCTTTACTGCACACCTTTTCCCTCATGTTTAAAACAGTTACAGGACTTCCTTGGCAGTCCAATGGTTAAGATTTCATCTTCCAGTGCAGGGGTTGTGGGTTTGATCCCTAGTCATGGAGTTAAGATCCAATATGCCTTGTGGCCAAAAATACCAAACCCTAAGCAATATTGTAACAAATTCAATAAGGGCTTTAAAAAAATGGTCCACATCTAAAAAAAAAAAAAAAAGAAAGAAAGAAAGAAAGAAACTTAACCAATAAAAACAAAATAGTTTCAATAAACCCTATACTTCTTATCTCTCAGGGCTTTTGCATTTTAGTGCTAATAAAGCAACTTATAAAACAAAAATGTGAAGTCTTGATTGAAAGTAAATTCAAAAACAATGAATACTATGATGTAGTTTGGAAAGAGCTACTGATAATTCAATGCAACTGAAGCAGCATTCTAGTTTTCTATGTGTTTCCTGTGTGATATTTGTCAAATGGACTAAACTCTCTGAGTGTTAACTATGGAAAAATGATGATCATAATAGTATACCCATTTCAGAGAGTCTTTGTGAAGCATAAATGAGAGAATTATGGAAGAGACATTTCACAGTTTACTAGCTGTGCATGCTGCTGCTGCTGCTAAGTCACTTGTTGTGTCCGACTCTGTGTGACCCCATAGACGGCAGCCCACCAGGCTCCCCCATCCCTGGGGTTCTCCAGGCAAGAACTCTGGAGTGGGTTGCCATTTCCTTCTCCAGTGTATGAAAGTGAAGTTCACTGAGCCATGTCCAACTCTCAGCAACCCCATGGACTGCAGCCTACAAGGCTTCTCCATCCGTGGGATTTTCCAGGCAACAGTACTGGAGTGGGGCGCCATTGCCTTCTCCGAGCTGTCCATAGTAAATACAATGAATACAGAGAGAAAGATGTATAGAGGCTAAGTCTAAAGTTTATTCATTTTGGTTTTCTGGTGCTTGACACTTAGTAGATATCTAAAAAATATTTTAAGTGAGTAAATGGGAGTGAATTACATTTGGGATTATTTTATTCACTGAATAAAATTTTGTGAGTACTTTATACATGACATGCCATATTTAATAATCTGAGAGTTCATTGATAAATCAGCTAGCATCCTTTTCAGTATAGTGAAAGTGATAGATATTAAATAAAAATGCAAATAAACTATATTTATAAGTAATGATAATTGGTAGATCTGAGTTTCCCAGTATTGACACCATTGACATTTATAATGGTGACATTCTTTGGGGAATAATCCTATGCCTTGGAGGATGTTTAGTAGCATCTCTCCTTCAATATTCACAAAACAATCAATGTGACTGAAAGATAAAAATTGAAAGATAAAACCATGATTATTTCAACAGAGGCAGAGAAAGCCATTGACAAAATTCAATACCCATTTATGATTTAGAAAACTCGAGAATGTAGACATAGAAGGAACCTACCTCAACATAATAAAAGCTAAATATGACAAACCTACAGCAAATATTATCCTCATTAGAAAAAATTAAAAGCATTTCCTCTAGAATCAGGAAAAAGACAAGGGTGCCCATTCTTACCACTACTATTCAAAATAGTTCTGGAAGTTCTAGCCATAGCAATCAGAGAAGAAAAGGAAATAAAAAGGATCCAGATGGCAAAAAAGAAGTAAACTCACTGTTTGCAGATAACATGATGGTCTACATAGAAAACCCTAAAGTCATCAGAAAATGACTAAAGCTAATCAATAGATATAGTAAAGTCACAGGATATAAAGTTAATACACAGAAATCCTTTGAAATCCTATATGCTAGCAATGAAATATTAGAAAGAGAAATTAAGGAAACAATCCCATTCACCATCACAATGAAAAGAATAAGATACTTAGGAATAAATTTACCTGAAGAGACAAAAGACTTGTATTCAGAAAAGTATAAAATACTGATGAAAGAAACAAAAGATNGCAATGAAATATTAGAAAGAGAAATTAAGGAAACAATCCCATTCACCATCACAATGAAAAGAATAAGATACTTAGGAATAAATTTACCTGAAGAGACAAAAGACTTGTCTTCAGAAAAGTATAAAATACTGATGAAAGAAGCAAAAGATAACACAATAGATGGAGAAATGTACCATGATCTTATATTGGAAGAATCAATATAGTGAAAATGAGTATACTACCCAAAAACAATCTATGGATTCAATGCAATCTCTATCAAACTACCAACAGTATTTTTCACAGAACTAGAACAAATTATTTCACAATTTGTATGGAAACACAAAAGACCCCAAAGAGTCAAAGCAATCTTGAGAAAGAAGCATGGAACTGGAATAATCAACCTCCTTGACTTCAGACTATACTCCAAAGCTACAGTCATCAAGACATTATGGTACTGGCACAAAGACAGGAATATAGATCAAAGGAATGAAACAGAAAGTCCAGAGATAAATCCATGCACCTATGGACACTTTATCTTTAACAAAGGAGGCAAAAATATACAATGGAGAGAAGATAGTCTTTTCAACAAATGGCATTGGGAAAACTGGTCAACTACATGTAAAAGAATGAAGTTAGAACATTTTCTAACACAATACACAAAAATAAACTCAAAATGGATTAAGGATCTAAATGTAAGGCCAGAAACTATCAAACTCTTAGAGGAAAACATAGGCAGAACACTCTATAAGATTAATCACAATAAGATCCTCTATGACCCACCTCCCACAGTAAAGGAATAAAAACAAAAATCAACAAATGTGGCCTAGTTAAACTTAAAACTTATTCTTGGTTTTTTTGGGGGGTGGTGCGGAGGGGAGGTTTCTCTAGTGGCTCAGAGGTTAAAGCATCTGCTTGCAATGCGGGAGACCCAAGTTTGATCCCTGGATCAGGAAGATCCCCTGGAGAAGGAAATGGCAACCCACTCCAGTATTCTTGCCTGGACACTCCCATGGATGGAGGGTCCACGGGGTCACAAAGAGTTGGACACGACTGAGCGATTTCACTTAAAAGCTTTGGCACTATGAAGGAAACTATAAGCAAGATGAAAATACAGCCCTCAGAAAGGGATAAAATAATAGCAAATGAAACAATTAANTGGAGACTCCCATGGATGGAGGGTCCACGGGGTCACAAAGAGTTGGACACGACTGAGTGATTTCACTTAAAAGCTTTGGCACTATGAAGGAAACTTATAAGCAAGATGAAAATACAGCCCTCAGAAAGGGATAAAATAATAGCAAATGAAACAACTAAGAAAGAGTTAATCCCTAAAATATACAAGTAGCTCTTGTAGCTCAATACCAGAAAAATGAACAACCCAGTCAAAAACTGGGCAAAAGAACTAAATAGACATTTCTTCAAAGACATAAAAATGGCTAATAAACTCATGAAAAGATGCTCAATATCACTCATTATTAAAGAAAAGCAAATCAAAATCACAATGAGGTATCATCTCACACTGGTCAGAATGCCCATCATTGAAAAGCCTACAAACAATAAATGCTGGAGAGGGTGTGAAGAAAAGGGAACCCTCTTACACTGTTGATGGGAATGCAAACTGGTGCAATCACTATGGAGAACAGTGTGGAGATTCCTTAAATAACTGAGAATAGAACTCCCATATGACCCAGCAGTCCCACTGCTGGGCATATACCCTGAGGAAACCAGAACCAAAAGAGACACATGTACCCCAATGTTCATTGCAGCACAATTTACATTAGCTAGGACATGGAAGTAACCCCGATGTCCACTGATAGACGAATGGATAAGGAAATTGTGGTACATACACACAGTGGAATATCGCTTAGCTATAAAAACGAATGCATTTGAGTCAGTTCTAATGAGGTGGATGAACCTAAAGCCTACTACACAGAGTGAAGTCAGAAAGAGAAAGATAAATGCTGTATATTAACACATATATGNGAAAAAGAAATACGTATAGGAAAAGAAGAAGTAAAGCTCTCACTGTTTGCAGATGACATGATACTGTACATAGAAAACCCTAAAGATCAGTTCAGTTCATTTCAGTCACTCAGTGGTGTCCGACTCTTTGTGACCCTATGGGCTGCAGTACATCAGGCTTCCCTGTCCATAACCAACTCCTGGAACTTACTCAAACTCATGTCCATAGAGTCACTGATGCCATCCAACAATCTCACCTTCGTCGTTCACTTTATCAGAAAATTACTAGAGCTAATCAGTGAATTTAGCAAAGCTGCAGGATACAAAATCAATACACAGAAATCACCTGCATTTCCATACACTAACAATGAAAAATCAGAAAGAGAAATTAAGGAATCAATCCCATTCACCATTGCAATAAAAAGAAGTAAATACCTAGGAATAAACTTACCTAAGGAGGAAAAAGAACTGTACACAGAAAATTATAAGACACTAATGAAAGAAATCAAAGATAGCATAAACAGATGGAGAGATATTCCATGTTCCTGGGTAGGAAGAATCAATATTTTGAAAATGATTATACTACCAAATGCAATCTACAGATTCAATGCAACCCCTATCAAATTACCAATGGCATTTTTTACAGAACTAGAGCAAAAAATTTCACAATTCATATGGAAATACAAAGGAACCTGAATAGCCAAAGCCTTGAGAAAGAAGAATGGAGCTGGGGGGAATCAACCTTCCCGACTTCAGATTATGGTACAAAGCTACAGTCATCAAGACAGTATGGTACTGGCAAAAAATCCAGAAATATAGACCAATGGAACAAGATAGAAAGCCCAGAAATAAGCCCATGAACCTATGGTACCTTATTTTTGACAAAGGTGGCAAGAATACACAATGGGAAAAAGAATCTCTTCAATAAGTGGTGCTGAGAAAACTGGACTGCTACATGTAAAAAAAATGAAATTAGAACACTTCCTAACACCATACACAAAGATAAACTCAAAATGGATAAAAGACCTAAATTTAAGACCAGAAACTATCAAACTATTAGAGGAAAACATAGAACACCCGATGACATAAATCAAAGCAAGATCCTCTATGATCCACCTCCTAGAGTAACAAAAGCAAAAGTCAACAAGTGGGACTTGATTAAACTTAAAAGTTTTTGCACAGCAAAGGAAACTATAAGCAAGATGGAGAGGGTGTGGAGAAAAGGGAATACTCTTGCACTGTTGGTGGGAGTGTAAATTGATACAGTCACTATGGAAGATGGTATGGAGATTCTTAAAAATCTAAGAATAAAACCACCATATGACCCAGCAATCCCACTCCTAGAGATATACCCTGAGGAAACCAAAATTGAAAGAGACACATGTATCCCAATGTTCATTGCAGCACTATTTACAATAGCTAGAACATGGAATCAACCTAGATGTCCATTGACAGATGAATGGATGAAGAAGTTGTGGTACATATACACAATGGATTATTACTCAGTCATAAAAAGGAATGAATCTGAGTCAGTTCTGATGAGATTGATGAACCTAGAACCTATTATACAGAGTGAAGTTCTAATGCCTATATACGGGATCTAGAAAAATGGTACTGAAGAATTTATTTTCAGGGAAGCAATGGAGAAACAGGCATAGAGAATAGACTTATGGACATGGGGAGAGGGGAGGAGAGGATGAGATGTATGGAAAGAGTAACATAGAAACTTCCATTGCCATATGTAAAATAGACAGGAATTTTCTGTATGGCTCAAGAAACTCAAACAGGGGCTCTATATCAATCTAGAGGGTTGGGATGGGGTGGGGGCTAGGAGGGAGGTTCAAAAGAGAGGAAATGTATGTATACTTATGACTAATTCATGTTGAGGTTTGACAGAAAACAACAAAATTCTGTAAAGCAATTATCCTTCAATTGAAAAAAAAAAAGGAGTTTATTTTCTCACCCGTTGGATCTGGCCTGTTTTGATGTTTTTCAAGTTCCAAGTCCAGGTCAAGAGGCTTTGCACACTTCTTTTCATTTTCTTAGAATGCTGTCACCATCATATGAATGAGCTGGGCTAGCCTGCTAGAGGACAGAAGCCCATCCAGAGGAGCAGAGCTCAGCTCTCCCAGATAAGGACATCCTAGATCAGCCCCAAATCAGCCAATAGCCAGACATGTGAGCACCCGCCCGATAGCTGAGGACAGACGCATCCCTGAGCCCTGCTGAAACTCCAGCCAGCCCATAGATTTGTGAGCAAAAAAACATGCTGTTGCTTGAAGTGACTGAATTTTAGTGTTTGTTTTGCTACAAAATGATACTCCTATTTTGCTATCCCTGATACAAAAAAAAATGATAGATAAATAAAACTGAACAAATCTTAGCTGTGGAGTTTCTTGAAGCAGTGGATGAGGTGAGTGTCTGCACCTTTGCTGGTTGGAAGAATGAGATTTTGATGTTCCTTATGTTCTTTCCAGGGGCTTCCGTAGTGGTCCAGGCAGTAAAGAATCTCTCTACAATGCAGAAGACCTGGGTTCAATTCTTGGGTTGGGAAGATCCCCTAGAGAAGGAAGTGGCACCCCATTCCAGTAGTCTTGTCTAGAGAATTCCATGGACAGAGGATTCTGGCAGGTAATGCAAGGGACATGAGTTCAATCTCTGGTTAAGGAACTAAGATCCCACATGCTGCAGAGAGATCCTACATGCCACAACTAAGACCCAACACAACCAAACTAATTAATTAAAAAATAAAGTTCACCACGTTAAATAAATAAATAAATTGGAGCTGCCAGCTTTCTCCTTTGTCTCTTTGGCATCACTGGTCGATCCATAATTGGACACACAATCCCAGCAGGCCCTGAGAGAGCTAACCCTGTGATCCTGAATTGGCAAAATGTCTGCTAGCCCAGTAGGGAGTTTGGGGTGTGGTGGAAATTGTCCACTGGAGGAGTCCTACTCTGGTTGACAATGGCTAGTTCTTGCACCACATGTCTTGCTTAGTTATTAGCTAGGGGCTACTCTCAGGATAGCAAGACTCCCACTACCATGTCTTCACTCAGTCATTGACTGGGGACTGTTCCCAGAATGGTATGCCCTTGGCTTGAAAGTTAGGCAGTCTGTGAAAGTGCTTACAGCTGGAAGCTGTTAGTCAAACTATCCTTCCTGCTGGGCAGCGAGTTCTCTCTTAAAGGAGGCTCTGAGTGGTGCTTCTCACCCCTCCCAACACAACCCCTTCATCTATCTCACCTCCTACCCCATCTCTGGAGCAGGAAATTAATTAATGGACTGTCACTCTGAATGATGCAGATCTTGCACATGTCTGAATCACTTATTTTGAATGCTTCCCATCATATCTAATTTTAAAGCTCCCAAGCACATTATGCATACCTGGAAATGAACCTGAACCTGTACCTTCACTTTATTTTCTACTGGTACACTTAGACAGCTTGAAAGGGTAAAAAAAATTACAGCTTGTTCACACCTTGAATTACAGAGTCACTGGTCAAATGACTGACCTTCAAGCTGAGAGAATTCCCAGCAAAATTCATACTTCTCTAACTTGATTAGCACAAACAATATTTACTTCTTAATCAAGAAACCAATCCTTTAAACTCCACTAGCTTATTGGAAGTTTTGAAGATAGGCTTTCTTCAACTTGGTTCAAACTCAAAGATACAAATATAGTTTTGATAGTACAATTCCTGTGTAAATAGTCACTAAAGAGGGCTACCTGTAGTGTGGGAGACTTGGGTTTGATCCCTGGGTTGGGAAGATCCCCTGGAGAAGGAAATGGCAACCCACTCCAGTATTTTTGACTGTAGAATCCCATGGATGGAGGAGCCTGGTGGGCTACAGTCCATGGGGTTGCAAAGACTCAGACACGACTAAGCGACTTTAAACATAAACATAAAGAGGGCTACCAACGATTTCTGAGTTCTTTTGCTCTTGAACCTAGGCTGGCCCACAGGTGCTTTGAACAATGTGAGGAAAATGATGCTTGGAACTTCAGAACCCAGGCCTTAAGAGAACTGGAAGCTTCTGCTTCCTTTCTAAAAATCCAGCTGCTTTTCTATTAATATCAGATGTCTTAGCCACATGGAGAATACATAGTGGCGACCACAAGAATGAATCTTCTCAGACATTCAAGGGCAGCTGAGTCCTCAGAAAACTGCAGCCTCTGCCTATGACATAATCAGCAGGAGAACTGCCCAGTGGAACCCAGTAAAACTAGTTATGAGAAATAATAAAAATGGCTATTGTTTCTACTAAGTTTGAGGGTGGTTTGTTATGCAGTAACAGATAATGATTTTTAGATATTCTTACTTAAGAAGTAAGAGGAAGGTGTGGGGAATTTGAGCACTCTCACATACTGCTGATGGGTCTAAAATTTAGTTTATATGAAATGCAGAAGCAAAAAAAATACAAATACTTTATACAAAAACAGTTAATTTGAAGATCAATTTGGCAGTATTTAAAGCATCTTGTTTACAATGCGGGAGACCTGGGTTTGATTCCTGGGTCAGGAAGACACTCTGGAGAAGGAAATGGCAACCCACTCCAGTACTCTTGCCTGGAAAATCCCATGGACAGGGGAGCCTGGTAGGCTACAGTCCATGGGGTCGCAAAGAGCTGGACACAACTGAGCGACTTCAATTTCTTTCTTTCTATTAATATTTATTAACGCAGGCACTGTAACTCAGGATCTATTCTAAAGAATCATCCACATGTACACCAAGGAACAAATATGGTTATTTCAGTATCAAAATAAAAGAGTGAAAAATGGAATATCCATCAGTGTAGGAAGGGCTACACATCTAATGTGAAAATTTTATATCTGCTGAAAGAATAAGGTAGAGCTATATTAAACAACTTAAAACATGTCTCCAGTATATTATTAAGTGACAGTAATAAGTTGTATTATAGTATATACAGTAAGAGAACATTTATGGCAAAAATTCACAATGTAAATAAAGCTCAACATTCAGAAAACTAAAATCATGGCATCTGGTCCCGTCACTTCATGGGAAATAGATGGGGAAACTGTGGAAACATGATGACTTGAAAATCAGGACTGCTTCTATCCTGTAGTTAGATAATCTTGTATGTGTGGGCTTTGAGGTGTCTGCACTGGGGAAGGGAAGGACCAGGAAAGTACATAGGCTCTTAACTGCCATGGCCTACAACTGACAACTAGTTTCATTAGCCTAGTTCTAAGGCCTTAACCTTATTGCAGTTCCACTTTTGAAATATTTGTATCTATATTTTCATCATTATGACTAGATAACATTATTTTTCATGTGCATGTGATAAGTTGAAAATTTCTTTCCATTTAGAGTTCATTTTACAGTTTCAAACACAATTCACATCCAGTATCTCATTCTAAGCTACATGAAAATTCCACATGATAAGAAAGTGAGGTATAACACTTCTCACTTTGCAGTAGGAGAATTCAGGCCTTGATAATTTTGCCCAAGATCTTGTAGCTGTAAAAGAACTGAGACTCACAAAGAACTCCGTTGAGTTCATCCTTTCATTAGAAACATGACTATCAGAATCTGCCTTTATAACTTTCAAGATGGTCTCAGAATGGATGAATAAAGAAACTTAGCCAGAGACTGGGTAGGGATTTCAAAGAAATGAAAGAAATAGCTGTTCAGGAATCTGGGTCAGACTGATTTTGAAAAATGTTTGTTTGCACATCTGTCTCCTTGACTAGAATGTGATTTGATAAATAGGATTGGGCCACATCCACCTCTGCAATGCCAATGTCTGGCACAAGTCTTGATGCACGAACAGCAGCAAATTAATATGTATTGAATGAATGAATGGTGCCAAAGACACACCTTCTCTATCCCCTACCATAAAATCATAGCATTTTCAACCTTGAAGAAACCTAGATCCTGGCTCTTCAAATGCAGTCCCTGAAGCAGCAACATCAGGATCCTGGGAACTGTTAGAAATGTGGAATCTGAGACCCCACTCCATATAAACTGAATCAGAACTTCATTGTAACAAGATCTCAACATGAATCATAAACATTTTAAAGTTTAAATTAAACCTTTGGTTGCCACTGGGGACAGCTGGTGAGGGAGGGAAGGATTGGGAGATTGGGACTAGCAAATGTAAACTGTTATACAGGATGGATAGACAAGTTAATACTATATAGTACAGGGACCTATATTCAGTATCCTTTGATAAACCATTATGGAAAAATATGAAAAATAATACACACACACACACACACACACACACACACACACATATATGTATAACTGAACCACATTGCTATATAGCAGAAATTTACACAACATTGTAAATCAACTCTACTTCAATCAATTGAAAAAAATTAAGTTTGAGTTAACTCAGATGCACTGGCTTTGAGTAAGTGCTGATGTTGCAGGGAGGAAGCTAATTCTGACTCCATGTTGGAAACTGTTTCTTTGTCTTGCTTTTCATTGTTTTTGTTATTATAAGCAAACTTAATGGCTGCTGTGGTAGCTCAGATGATAAAGAATCTGCCTGCATTGCAGGGGACCTGGGTTCGATCACTAGGTCAGGAAGATCACCTGGAAAAGTGAATGGCAACCCACTTCAGTATTCTTTTCTGGGAAATCCCATGGACAGAGGAGTCTGATGGGCTACAGTCCGTGTGTTTGCAAAGAGTCAGACACAACTGAGTAACTGACACTTTCTTTCTCCAATGACTTGCCTGAAGTACCCGGCCCCTCTGCTTGACTGAAGCAAAGTGCCTTTGTTCAGCACATGGAAAGGTGGTTTGTCCCTGCCCACCTGTGAAGAGATTAACACACGCTGTCAGAAGACTGGCCATTCCCTTGGAGATGTTTTATGAAATTGAAGACCCTTTCACCTTACTTCCCCACTCCCTCTCACACTCTATTCTGTCTTTGATTTTAGTTCCTCATTGCTTCTTTCTCTTTGGTATATAAAAGAACCTGGCATCCAGACCCAAATAAGATGGTTATTTTGAGACACTAGCCTGCCATCTTCTCAGCCTGCCAGCTCTTGGATTAAAGTTTCTTCCTTGCCTCAACACCTCACTCTCTCAGATTCATTGGCCTGTTGTGCAGCAAGCAGAGTGAGCTTGGACGTGGTGACACTTCTATTGTTTAGATAGAGAAGCTCTGTAGGTGCCCATAAGCCAAGCTGGAAACACAGTTTCACTCTTTTGACCTCACTGATTTGAAATAAATGCATAATAAACAGTTTGCTTAAATTAAATACATTTAGTGCCTATGTGGGGTTTAGGGAGGTAAGGTAATTCTTAATAATATGATTCTAACACCAGTCCTGACATGTGGATTTTTTTTTCTTCACATAAACCAGTTCTAACACCAGTGTGGTATCCTACAATTCAACTCAATTCTGACACCATCTACCCAGAGATAGTATCAGGTGTCACAGGTGAGGGCTCAGTCCCACAGGACTGCCCTCACTTCAGATGCCAATCTCAAATCCAGGTCATTATCTGTGTTTCTGACCAATTGGTTACAAATCAGAGGTCCCCATGGCCCACTCTTCGTGTTTGATTAATTGCTAGGGTGGTTTACAGGGGTCAAGAAATTAGTTTACTCATTAGATTACCAGTTTATTACACAGGATATTAAAGGACACAAAACAGCCAGATACACATTGTAAGATCCTGAGCAAAGGGGCTTCTGTGTCCAAGGAATTTAAGGCCCAGCACAGCAGCACATGGATGAGTCTAGGTTCACTGAACTGGAAGCTGTCCAAACCCCTTCTTTTTGGGTTTTTACAGGTGCTTCATTCATAGGCATGAATGTTCAAATCATTGGTTGTTGGTGATTGAACTCAATCTCCAGCCTTTCTCTCTTTCCAAAGGTTGGGGAGGGACAAGGACTAAAAGTTCCAACCCTCTAATTAAGAGTTGGTTCCCAAGACAACCGTCCCCTTCCTTAGAGGTTTTCCAAATATAACTTCATTAACATAACAAAAGGCACCTTTATTGTCCTCCTCACAAGAAATTGCAAGGGTTTTAGGAGCTCTGTGCTTGGGACAGATCCCAAATGCATGTTTATTATAAATCACAATATCACAAATGATACAACCACAGTTGAACCTTGAACAACATAGGTTTGAACTGCACGGATTCACTTATACAAGGATTCCTTTCAATAAATTCAGTACTACAATTCTCTGATGGCCGAATTTGTGAGTTTGAAACCTCAGTTACTGAGGGCTGACTATAAAGTTATATGCAGACTTTCAACTGTTTGGGGATTTGCGCCACAAACCCTGTGTTGTTCAAGGTTAACTGTAGTACATCATACTTGTAGAAAAGTTAGAAAACAGAGGAGATTAAGTGGAATTCATGATGCAATGTCCTAGTATTTCTGGTGAAACTTTTTTCTCCCAGCTCTAGTGTCTTCTTTCATTTTCCAAGACATCTAACCCAAGCTTGGTCCTAGTTCTCAGGTCTCACCAGCACTGCATGAAGTCATCAGGGTACAGCATACTAAGGACAGCCTGAGACAGGAAGCAAATGCCTTCTGCTCTTCCTGGCTGGTAAAGCAAATGGAGATTCAGTCTCTATTGACCAAAACTTCATGAAGAGAATAGAAAGATAATTAAGACAGGAGGCTGGGCCCTGCCCAGACCACATATTTCTCCTTCTCAAAGTCAGGAGACCTTCCTGACTGCACAGAAAGACTCCTTGAAGGCTGAAGGGGAGTTATGTTAAGGGATGTTCTACCCAGATACCTTTTTGGTAAAATCCACCTTGGCTGATATTTGTGCACACACCTGGAAGATCTTGAGATATGCCAAACGTGGATGTAAGACGAGTGCAGAGAAAAAGAGTAAGTTGGGCAGTCAGGCAAAAAGGGAAATTTATCAGAGGGA
Organism: Raphicerus campestris; assembly: GCA_006410735.1. Taxonomy (NCBI): domain Eukaryota; kingdom Metazoa; phylum Chordata; class Mammalia; order Artiodactyla; family Bovidae; genus Raphicerus; species Raphicerus campestris. The sequence continues at coordinate 63,698 of SJYW01037313.1, read as the reverse complement.
AATAAGAGGGTGACTGGCCCTTAGGGAGAACTAGTGTCCTGCCTTTCTGACAGGGTCTCTCTTATACTCTGCCAATGAAAAATTATCTGAAGGGATGGTTAATTTTTAGACTGTAGTTGAGTCCTGTGGTCACGTAGCCAGAGGTCTGGTACCAGACCTTGAGAAAACAAATGTCATTTGGGCAATTTGGTCAGTCTCAAGGATCACTGTGATTTTATTCTTTGCTTGCAAGGTCAACATATTGAGCCATTTCTACCATGAGCCCCCATGGAGGCCCTGTCAATGGACTCTGAACTAGGTAAATCAAGATGATTGGCCAAAGGAAATTCTGAATAAATACCCCATAAATGTAATTCCAACTGCCACAAGGTTGCAACTCAGTGACTCTCTCTCTCCCTGAGTTCCCTTGTGTATCTATCCACATGCACTGTACTTTTTTTCCTCTTAATAAATATTTCACTTGCTTCACTGCTTTCTGTCTTTGTGGAAATTCTTTTCTGCAAAGCCAATGGCCAGGGTCACTGACCACTAGTTTAGTGGCTAGGATTTGGTGCTTTCACCACCACTACCCAGCCCAGTCTCTAACTGGGATCTCAAGCCCTGCTCCAAGCCATTGTAGCCCGAGGTCACCTGTTGATCATATCTGGTGCTGAAATGGGGAACTCTGAAAGTTAAAGTAAACTGCAGACCTCATCCAGCTGTGGCCTGAGGCCCTGACTATGGTGGTTGGTGGTCATAGTGGTTTAGTTGCTAAGTCATGACCGACTCTTGTGACCCAGTGGACTGTGGCCAGCCAGGCTTCTCTGTCCATGGGATTCTCCAGGCAAGAATACTGGAGTGGATTGCCATTTCCTTCTCCAGCGGATCTTCCCAACCCAGGAATTGAACCCGGGTCTCCTGCATTGCAGGCAGATTCTTTACCAACTGAGCTACCAGGGAAGCCCTCCTGCCTTCTCTCTCTCCCTTTCACTTTCTTTTCAAGGCCCTCAAGGCATAATCTCTGTCTACTCACAGCATTATGGCTTCCCCCAACATTGGGGGTGGCAGGGGAATTCCCCAGACCTTGCAGATTCAAATAATGCTTGAGTGGCAGCTGATGCTGTCTTGGCCATGCAGGAGCCCAAGGGGTCTTTCTCTTGCTCTCACTCTCTCATGCAACTCAAAGGTTTTTTTCTCACTTCTTATCTCTGTGCCCTTCTAGGGAATTGTTACCAAGTCCAAGCTCATTCTGCTTGCCGCATGATAGGCCCATGAGTCTGAGAGATGAGGGGTTGAAGCTTTATTTGGCAGTCTGCTGACCAAGAAGATGGCAGGCTAGCACCTCAAAATAACCATTTTGTCGGGGCCTGGCTGTCAAGTTCTTTTATGGATCAGAGATGGGGGGAGGTGAGAAAACAAAGTAAAAAGACTACTCAGTTCTTGAAAATGTCCCCTAGAATGGCAAGCCTCAGGCAGAGGAATGTGTTAGTCTCACTTCCTTACAGGGGACTGTGTTAGTCCTTCACAGGTGGGTGGCTCAGTTTATCTCCCTTAGGCAAGCCATTATGTTTGCTTACAATAACAAAGAGTTAAAATATCTGAAGCAGGTTTAGTGTAAATTTGAAATTAACCCCTCTTAGTTACAGAATGATTTCCTAGACATCATTCCTAAACTGCATCCCTGACACTGTCAAACTCAGTGCCCAATTCTATCTTAGCTGACAGGAAGATAGGGCAAAGGATTTGGGGTTCTTCTGCCATCTAGTCTCTCACCTTACTTTATGCCCAGAAATCTCTATGACAATTTCTCCACCTCCCAACCCTCGGACTTTGAGCACCATACCATCTTTCTTGGTGCCCAACCCCAATTTCTCCACGGGTTCCTCTTTATATCTATTGGAGCTCCTTCATTCTAGGCCTTGGCAGCCTCCACAATGCTACGGACAGCCTATCAAGCTGGCTGCTACTCAGAAGCCTGAATTTAAAACTTCATGGATGCTCAGTCTTAAGAGTACAGCCCAGCATAGGAAAACTTACAATAGGACATAAACACTATGGACAAGGAATTCTTCCTCAGGAAAATCCTGACCGGTCTATACTGGAAAGCCCTCCTCCAGCCTTGCTGGATTGAGTGCCCTGCACAGGCTATCACGGGGGCCAGAGATGTCTGGTCAGAAATCAGTGGGAGAGTAGGGGATACTTAAAACCTCATCATGTTCAAAGGGAATTTGGGGGACACTCTGAACACCTTCAGGTTAAAGTCTCCTGGTAAGTGTTTCCAGGACACCACATTCAATTCTAGGAGGGCTGTCTTATTCTCAGTTACAGGTTACTCTACATGGGAGGATTTCTCTCCAAGCCAGAAGAAACACTTCTGGAATATATCCTTAAGAACTGGAAATTTTTTTAAATTGAGGAGTTAAAAAAGGAGAATCTTGATAGGGCCCACATGAGGTCTCATTGATAAGATGGCTCATTATGTAGATTTCAAAACAAAGAATAAAATTACAGTGATCCATGAGACTGACCAAAGTGCCCAAATGGCATGCTATTTTCTCACTGGTACCTATCTTCTCAAAGCTGAGACTACCAGATTCCAGACCTCCAGCTACATGACCAGCCCTTCAGAGAATTTTTCATTGATGGGGTATAAGAAGGATCCTGTCAGAAAGGGAGATGCTGGTTCTCTTTAAGGGCCTGTCACCTTCTCATTTCCCTTTAATAAAATTTTATATTTCTTGCCTGACTGCCCAGCTTGCTCTATATTTCTCTGCACTCTCTTTACATTCTTGTGCCAAAACCCAGGAGGGAAGATTAACCACAACTGGGTTGCCGGGAGCCAGAGTGAGGAATCCCACCTGTGACAAGGTCATGCAGAAGGAAGCCTGATGAAACGCAAGGAAGTGATCAGGCTTCAGGGGTCCCCCCTGGAATTTCCTGAGCATCCACCCCCCAAGATCAGAGTCTGCCTGCTTTACTGTGTTATGCTTTCCACTTACTCTTCTGTCATTAACAGGGGGCTGTCCCCCCCCCACCTTTTTCTGGAAGAAAATTAATTTAGAGCTCTTAGATAATAAATCTCCTGGGCATAATATGAGTGTTTCAATCCAAAAACCCCTCTGATGGCTTTCTAGCCTGCCTGCAGGACTCATACAGCTGCTCATGTGACTGTTTGAGGCCTCCTGACCATGGGAGGCACAGGAAGCTTAAAACAGATGTTTTAAGGGGCTTCCGAGGAGTCAAAATCATTAGAATAGGACTGATTAAAGGTTTCATTTGTTGAGCCAATACTTGCTGCCAAATTTTCATATCCTTTATTTTTAGATATAGTTGGTATTTAGAAAAACAAGTAGTGGATCTGGTATTAGCAACATTAGATCTTTGAGTTGAGTGCTTTCTTTGTTATAACCCACTGCACCTTTGTTCTATAGGAATGTAACTTTATTTAGTACTTTGAGGGTGATGCAGAGTAAAGAAAAAACACTTCTGGGGAAAAGGAGTTTTTCGGTTGATAGACAATTATCCAGGAAGATAGCCATAAAAATGTTAACAAGCCTCTTGGCCAGAAGATAATCTAAACCACCTGAGACCTTTTGTATACAGGAGGGGGTATGCAAAAAGAAAGCCTTGTCTCAGAGANTCTGGGGAAAAGGAGTTTTTCGGTTGATAGACAATTATCCAGGAAGATAGCCATAAAAATGTTAACAAGCCTCTTGGCCAGAAGATAATCTAAACCACCTGAGACCTTTTGTATACAGGAGGGGGTATGCAAAAAGAAAGCCTTGTCTCAGAGAGGGTCAGGATTGCTGCTCCTGCATAACTCCACATATTCCATTATGTACAACTTGGGGTATATAAGCAGATTTTGAAAAATAGTTTTTGGTGTCATGCACCAATGGTGGGCTTCCCCATGTCCTTCTTTTCTCCCCTTTTTTGGCTGAATTCTCATCTGGGGCATGGAGGCTCGCTATGTCTACTTACTTGTCCTGGCTTCTAAGATCTGTAAGAGAGAGAGCCCAAAGCAGGGCACTCTCTGATATTCAAATGGGCGCTGGTGGCCCAATGTAGATGGGGCAAGTTCCTTGTCTGGAACTTTATTGGTTTTCCACGTAAACCAAGTTATTCAGCTTCTTTTCTCCACTTAATTTTCCTACTACACTATTTCTTCCTAATCTAATCCTATATTAATAAATAAATAAGTTTTTCCTCACCTCTCCGTCTCCCCTCCAAATCACCCTGGATCCACCGGGGCTGGATCCTGGCACTGAGTGGGCTCCTCTCATGAGCTCACCTCCAGTGGTTGCCTCCCTTGCACCTTGCTGAGAAACTGAGATAAGCTCCAGGACAGGACTCTCCACTTGCCTTGCTGGACTGACATCCACACACTTCATCCATGGGTTACAAGGGTGAGTGAAATCCCCTTCCCTCAGATCCTTTCTCTCTCTTGCCTCATTTCCAAGTCCTGGTGCTAGGCAGGAGGATCCCCACGGCCCTCGGGTCCTTGGCCTCGTGCACAAACTCCACCTTACGCCCCCTCCTTCCTTCCTCCTTCTCAAGTGCAGGCCACCACCCCCTCACATCTCCCAACACCCTTCCCCTGCCTGTGCCTGAGGCAAGCTCTGAGACCTCAGCCCTACCCTCTACCCCACCCCGAGGGTTCTAAGACTTTATCCCGACCTCCCAAGATTCCCTCCCCTTACTGGTCCAAACAACTTTAAAACTGGCCACTTCACTACAGGACCTCTCTCCTTTCCCTGCTCCACTCCTCCCTTTAGGGGAAGTAGCTGGAGCAGAAGGCATTGTTCAGGTTCATTTTCCATTCTACCTCACCGATCTGTCTCAAATCATCTTGGCCCCTTCTCCTCAGACCCTGATAATTATCTAAAAGAATATCTTACCCAGTTTTATGACTTAAACTGGCACGATCTTTACATCATACTTTCCTCCACTCTTCTCCCAGAAAAGAAGGAATGAGCATGGCAAGTCTCTCAGGTGTATGCTGATGAGATACACAGGACAGAGGACACTAAACCTGTAGGGTCAACGGCTGTCCCTCAAGATGATCCCAACTGGGATTATCAGGCAGGGAGACCTGGGCGAGCAGCCAGTAATCACATGGTTGCTTGCCTCATTGTGGGCCTTCAAAAGGACATAAAGCCATCTTTGATAAGCTCTAGGAAGTAACAAGACTAGTAGAAAACCTGGCACAATTTCTAGCCAGGTTAACGGAAGTCCCACAAAAACATATAAAATGAGACCCCATGTGGGCCCTATCAAAATTTCAGTTCTACTGTAGCAGTTCTGACCTTTTTATAAGTTGGGGAATGGAGAAATGGGTTTCTGAATTATAACACCATCCTGCAACTGGATCCTTATTGCAGGCTTTCATAGACCTTTACTAAAATCCTTCCCTATATGGCTTTCATAATTTAAGACCTGGAGAACCAGGCAACTCTCCTGATATTTTGGATGATTTATTCCCAAGCTCTCCTATCTCTCAAGGGGGAAACCTAGCCCACCCTGCTCCAAACTGAGCTCTTCTTGTTCCTAACAGTATTCCCATTTAGCCAGTCCACCTCTGATATTAGGCAGAAGCACCCAAAGTTACAATTTGGCTCAGGAACACCTATGCCCAAGCTCTTAGATGTGGCCTTTGGAATATTTAATAATCAAGATTAAGCTCAGAAGGAAGAGAGAACCCAACTCATGCACAACTGATAGCCATTGCTTTCAGTCATGCCTTAAGACCTCAGGACAACCCAAGGGGGCCAGAAAAGTCCAAATATCCATCCAGAGGTAAGATCAACAAAGGCAAATGCTGCAAATGCAAGTCAACTGGCCACTGGGCCTGAGATTTCCAGAAAGTGCCCCCTGAGCCGTGACCAGCCTGCAAACAAACAGGTCATAGGCACTACAATGGCCATGCTGTATGACTGAGGTGGCACAGGGATTATAGCAGCTCCCCCACCAAGATGTATCTCTATCAAGGAGCCCTGGGTAGTCATTGGCATGGCAGGCAAGAAAATAAATTTCTTAATTGATACGGTAGCCACTTAAACTCTGTCTTAATTTCTCATGCTGGACCTCTTCTCCAAAAGCTGTACTGTGACTGGTGTCAATGTAAAGCCTCCCACCCATTATTTCACTGGACCTCTCACTTGCCAATTTCGGTATGCATTTCTAATTGTGCCTCAGTGTCTACTCCTCTCCTTGAGAGGGTCCTTCTGGGTTTCCTGAGGGTCATACTCTGGTGAGGGAGGCCCTGAGGAGCCCCTTATTTTAACTCTGACTACTAGCCATAAGATTCATGGCCATATTCCACAAGCATTTGACCCTTCAATAGGGAACAAGGAACCCCTCAGTTCAGTTCAGTTGTTCAGTCGTGTCTGACTCTGCGATCCCATGAATCACAGCTCACTAGGCCTCCCTGTCCATCACCAACTCCCAGAGTTTACTCAAACTCATGTCCATCAAGTCAGTGATGCCATCCAGCCATCTCATCCTCTGTTGTCCCCTTATCCTCCTGCCTTCAATTTTTCCTAGCATCAGAATCTTTTCAAATGAGTCAGTTCTTCACATCAGGCAAAGTATTGGAGTTTCAGATTTAGCATCAGTCCTTCCAATGAATATTCAAGACTGATTTCCTTTAGGATGGACTGGTTGGATCTCCCTGCAGTCTAAAAGAGTCTCAAGAGTCTTCTCCACCACCACAGTTCAAAAGCTTCAATTCTTTGAAACACAGCCTTCTTTCTGGTCTAACTCTCACATCCATACATGACTACTGGAAAAACCATAGCTTTGACTAGACAGACGTTTGTCAGCAAAGTAATGTCTCTGCTTTTTAATATGCTGTCTAGATTGGTCATAGCTTTCTTCCAAGGAACAAGCATCTTTTAATTGCATGGTTTCAGTCACCATCTGCGGTGATGTTGGAGCCCAAGAAAATCAAGTCTGTCACTGTTTCCATTGTTTCCCCATCTATTTGCCATGAAGTGATGGGACCAGATGCCACGACCTTAGTTTTCTGAATATTGAGCTTTAAACCAACTTTTTCACTTTCCTCTTTCCCTTTCATCAAGAGGCTCTTTAGTTCCTCTTCACTTTCTGCCATAAATGTGGTGCCATCTTCGTATCTCAAGTTATTGACATTTCTCCCAGAAATCTTGATTATAGCTTGTGCTTCATCCAGCCTGGCATTTCACATGATGTACTCTGCATACAAGTTAAATAAGCAGGGTGACAATATATAGCCTTGATGTACTCCTTTCTCAATTTTGAACCAGTCCATTGTTCCATGTCCAGTTCTAACTGTTGCTTATTGACCTGCATACAGGTTTCATGGTAGACAGACAAGGTAGTCTGGTGTTCCCATCTCTTAAAGAAATTTTCCACAGTTTGTTGTGACCCACACAAAGGGTTTAGCATTGTCAATGAAGCAGAAACTTCAGAAATTATTCTGATTTTCCCTTGCTTTCTCTATGATTTAATGGATGTTGGCAATTTGATCTCTGGTTTTTCTGCCTTTTCTAATTTCAGCTTGAACATCTGAAAGTTCTCAGTTAACATACTATTGAAGCCTGGCTTGGAGAATTTTGAGCATTACTTTCCTAGCATGTAGATGAGTGCAGTTGTTCAGTACCTTGGACATTCTTTGGCATTGCCTTTCTTTGGGATTGGAATGAAAACTGACTTTTTCCAGTCCTGTGGCCACTGCTGAGTTTTCCAAATTTGCTGGAAAATTGAGTGCAGTACTTTCACAGCATCATCTTTTAAGATTTGAAAGAGCTCAAATGGAATTCCATCACCTCCACTAGCTTTGTTTGCAGTGATGTTTCCTAAGGCCCACTTGACTTCAAACTTCACAATGTCTATCTCTGGGTGAGTGATCACACCATTGTGGTTATCTGGGTCGTGAAGGTCTCTTTTTGTATAGTTCTTCTGTGTATTTTTGTCCCCTCTGTCCTTTATTGTGACACATAGATCAGAAATTGCTCATACCTCTTTCTAACTAATTGAAAATTATTAAAGGTCTACATGATTCTCTTAACCTAGGGAGAGATGTAGTATCTATAATAGTTTTCTGAACTTTTATAGGGAAAAGGCTCCTGGAGACAATTAAAAGAGTAACTTGAGCCTGTGCCCTTTGTACCACCTGTAATCCAGGAGGTAACATCAAGGTTCCCTTTCTTGTTAGCCCAATCTAGCTATAAGGGAGTTACCCTGGAGAGGACTGGCAAATAGATTTCACTCAGATGCCTTCCTTCCAGGGCTTCAAATTCTTATTAATCTTTGCAGATATTTTAACTGGATGGATAGAAGCCTTCCCTGCCGGGATCCAGCCCCAATGAATCCAGGGTAATTCGAGGGGGGAATGGAGTAAGCATCCTAGGAAAAAACTTATTTAATTACAGATATATAGAGAGATTAGAAATGGATAGTGTAGTAGGAAAATTAGTGGAGAAAAAGACGCTGAATAACTTGGTTTATGTGGAATACCAATCACCACCTACGTAGGCCACAGGCGTCTTTCCGTTCTCCCAAAGGAGAGGAGGAACTGAGGCCTCCCCGGTCCGATCCTAGAAGCCCAGGCAAAGTTAGTAGGCTTGGTGTGTACCCTCGTACCAGATGGGAATTCAGCCAGAGGGGGAAAGAACAACACGAGGGAATCAGTCTTTCCAGAAACTGATCCGATTTATTTTTCAGGTTTGTTTACATATCTTTGTTATACATAGGGATGAATACAGAGTCACGTGGGGGTCAGCAGACCTGACCCTTGTCATAATCAGGTGCTTCATATAAAATTATACAAAGGTCTTATGGGTTTTTACATCATCTTCTGGCCATGAGGCCTGCTGACATTTTATGGCCTTTTCTGATAACAGTCAGTTAACCAGGAAACTTATTTTTTCCAGNTCATTACTTTTTACTCTCTTTTCTTTATTGTATCCTGCTTCAGTTCTCTATCATTTTATCTTCCAGCTCATTTCTCTCTTCTTCTGCCTTAGTTAATCTGTTTGTTCCCTCGTGTGTATTTCTAATCTCAGTTCCTCTGATTATTTTTCTTAATTCTTCTAGGTCCTTGTTAAACATTTCTTGTATTTTGTCAACCCATGCCTCCAGTATATTTATCCATGCCTCCATTTTAATTTCAAGATTTTGGATCATCTTTACTCTCATAACTCTGGATTATTTTTCAGGTAGACTGTCCATTTCCTCTTCATTTGTTTGGTCTTGTGGGACTTTATCATGTTCCTTCATGTTTCTGTCTTTTCATTTTGTTTAATTTACTATGTTTGTGGTCTCCTTTCTGCAGGCTGGAGGTTGTAGTTTCTCTTAATCTTGGAGTTTGTCCACCATGGGTGTGGTTGGATCTTGTGAAGGTTTCATAGTTTGGAGAATTTGTGCCTATGTTCTGGTGGGTGGAGCTGTATCTTGTCTTAAGGGCAGTGCAATGTCCAGTGTGTGTTTCAGGTTGTCTATGGGTTTGGAATGACTTTGGAAAATCTGCTAATGTGCAGGTTTGCGCTCCTGTTTTGTTGAAGGGTTGGCATGGGGCTTCCAGCACTGGAGCTTGCTGGCCTTTGGGTGGGGTTTGGTCTAATATTGAGATGCAGGCCTTTGGGAGGGCTCTTGTCAATTAATGTTTCCTGGGATTGGGAGTTCTATGATTGTTCAAAATCCTGGACTCCTGTCTCCCACCTCAGGTGTTCAACACCAAACCCTAACTGTAGCACTAACATCTTACAAGCCACACAGCACAGAAGACAAAACTCCAAGACTGTAAGTGAAGGCAACACTCAACAGCCCAGAACACCCAGACAGACTCACACCAAAGTCCTCCAATATTTCTAGGAAGGTCTCTGGACCTGTTGCTTGGTAAGTGTATGGGGTCAGCTCAGTCTCAGATCTGGGCTTCCTCCAGGTTGTATTTGTTTCTAAAAGTTCACAGTTGCCCCTAGAGTCCACAATCTGTTCCCTGCCCAGGCATGAGGGAGTGAAGGTTGAGGCCTATTAGGGCTCACTTGCTCACCAGGGCTGGGATGAGGGGAGGATAAGTCACCCCCAATTGGGATGTATCAGGGGGTGCCTGTAGTAATAGAGACCAGCCAGATGTTGTTACAGTCTGAGGCAAGTCATGTGCTCTTCCAGAGAAATTGGTCCCAGATCATGGGTCCCTAGGAAGAGCCAAAATGCTTAAGCTACCAGCAAGGTGTGGATAGTAGCCTCCATCTGCTCACAGTCTGGTGGTAGCTGCCAACTGTGGGGTCAGGATTGCATCAGTGACATTTTGCCTGCTGCCTCAAGCAATTTCCCCAGCTTTGGCTGTGGCAGTCATGTCTAATTCCATGGCTGGTGCTCTGAATGGTTTTGCTGGTTTTGGCAGCTTCAGGTGGGCACTCAGCCATTGTCTATTAGTATAAAGTTAGTGTCCTGGTGACAGTGACTTCTTGCCACTCTGGGACACCCAGTCTTTTCTCCGAGCAAAGTCTTGTCTGGTCCAGTGTTGTATCCACTCTGTTGAAGTAGCCTTCTCAGAGTGTCCTCATGGCTGCCAACCCTGGTCCTCTCCCTGGGATCTGACACACATGCCTGAGCCCCAGCACCCTGCCCCCATCCTCTGCTGTTGGCAGAGGTGTGCAAGTTGCTTCTTGGCTGGGAAGTGCTGTTCGGCAGTGATTTCTGTGTTGAATTTTCTCTGCTTTGCCTTCTGAGCCCCTGCTGTTGCACCCTCCTCTGAGGTTCTAAAACTTCTCCCTTGCACTACTTGTGCGGTTTTTCCTAGCATGTAGAAATTTTTCTTCCTTCATGACTCCCTCCCCAGGGCACAAGTCCTCATCCTGAAATCCTTTGTCTCTTTTATATTTGTCTTTATCTTTTGCTTGACCTCATTCTAAGGAGATTGGCTTACCTTTTTGAAAGTTTAGGGTCTTTTGCTAGCATTTAGAAGGTGTTCTGTAGGAGTTGTTCCATATTCAGATGAACTTTTGGGGAGAAAGGTAATCTCCCTGACTTACTCCCTTGCCATCTTTCCTTTATCCAGTAGTGTGTATATGTTAATCCCAAATTTCAAATTCTTTCCTTACCCTTTGGTAAGCATAAGTTTGTTTTTTATGTCTGTGGGTCTATTTCTGTTTTGTATATACTCATTTATATCTCTTTCTTTTTTTCTCTTTTAGACTCCACATGTAAGCCATACCATGTGATATTTGTCTTTCTCTGCCTGATTTACTTCACTTATTATGATAATCTCTAAGTCCATCCATGTTGTTGCAGATGGAGTTATTTCATTATTTTCTTATGACTGGGTAATATTCCATTGTACATAGGTCCTACACCATCCTCATCCATTCATCTGTCAAAAGGACAGTTGGGTTACTTCCATGTCCTGGCTATTGCAATCAGTACTGCAGTCAACACTGTGGTGCGTGTATCCTTTTGAATTCTGGTTTTGTTGAGTTATACCCAGGAGCAGGATTGTTGTATCGTACAGCAACTCCATTTCATTTTTNTTCTCTGCCTGATTTACTTCACTTATTATGATAATCTCTAAGTCCATCCATGTTGTTGCAGATGGAGTTATTTCATTATTTTCTTATGACTGGGTAATATTCCATTGTACATAGGTCCTACACCATCCTCATCCATTCATCTGTCAAAAGGACAGTTGGGTTACTTCCATGTCCTGGCTATTGCAATCAGTACTGCAGTCAACACTGTGGTGCGTGTATCCTTTTGAATTCTGGTTTTGTTGAGTTATACCCAGGAGCAGGATTGTTGTATCGTACAGCAACTCCATTTCATTTTTTGAAAAGCCCTCACACTGTTTGGACTTCCCTGGTAGCTCAGTTGGTAAAGAATTAAAAAAAAAAAAAAAAAAAAAGAATCTACCTGTAATGCAGGAGACCCTGGTTTGATTTCTGGGTCAGGAAGATCTGCTGGAGAAGAGATAGGCTACCTTCTCCAGTATTCTTGGGCTTCCCTGGTGGCTCAGGTGATAAAGAATCATCCTTCAATGAGGAAGACCTGGGTTCGATCCCTGAGTTGGGAAGATCCCCTAGAGAAGAGAAAGGGTACCCACTCCAGTATTCTGTTCTGGGGAATTCCATGGACTATATAGTCCATGGAGTCACAAAGAGTCAGACACAAATCAATGACTTTCACTTTTCACACTGTTTGCCAAGTGGCTGCCAATTTACATTCAGACCAACGATGAGGGTCCTTTTTCTCTGCACACTCTCTCTAATATTTATTATCTTTAGACTTTTTTATGATGGCCATTCTGACCAGAGTGAGGCTGCATTTGTCTAAAAATTAGTGATGTTGAGCATACAATAGCATATTATTAACAGAGCCTTATTGTCTCTTAAGTACTTAACACTAAAATTTAATATTTATGCCCCTCTGAGACTTAGCAAAGAGGTAAGAAAGTACTTTGTTTTAAGATCAGATTGATCAACTGGATCCTAAAATATTAGGAAACATTTGAGACCTAACCTAAGGACCCTATCTCTTCTTAAACCAGATAGGGCCTGACTGTAGAAAGAAATGGTGCCCCATTTGCAGTGATAAAGGTGACCCACATTTTCTAAAAGATTTTTAGTGAATTACTCAGCATCAAAGTTTCACTTTGATTCTGCTACACCCTGAACTACAATTTTAGCATTTTCTACTTCAAATGTTCCTCTCAGCTATCCTTTATAAAGGATTACTTGATTGTGGGGCAGCACCTGCCAAAGATAAAGCTGAAACTATTGAAAACTATTGAAGACTTGATTTTGAGGGAAAAGCTTCATTTGGTTAGAATAATGATGGGTTCCCACAGCCCTGGATGGGGAGAAAGTTCAGGTTTACCTCTAGAAGTGGAACTATCAATCTTTACCCATTAAAAAATAACAAAACAACATAAGTGCTCCTGAGATCCCCCTGTATAATCCAAGATAAGAAATCACTCAATTACTGGTGCCAGAACTGTTTCAGCTGCTGTGTCTCTACTAGGTAAAATATTTCAGAATCCATTTTCAAAAACACTAGTGTAAATACTGCCTAGATTTTACTGAAATCATATTGAGACTCTGACCGCTAGGCACAAGAAGGGTTGAGCAGGCATTTTTAAATATCTCACTACCATTATTAAAAACACTTGTTTCAAGAAGGGGACTTTGAGTTGTAAGCAAATGACCTTCAAATAAAAACCTACAGAGGGAGTTCCCTTGTGGCCAAGTGATTAGCACTCAATGCTTTCACTCCTGTGGCTATAGGTTTAATCCCTGGTTGGGAATTAAGCCAAAATAAAATAAGCCTCTGGGATAGACTTTGAGATTATCATACTCAATGGAATCAGGAATAGAAAGATAAATAACATATAATAAGTGAAATCTAAAATAGGACACAAATAAGTCCTTTGGACTACAAAGAGATCCAATCAGTCCATTCTAAAGGAGATCAGCCCTGGGTGTTCTTTGGAAGGAATGGTGCTAAAGCTGAAACTCCGGTACTTTGGCCACTTCATGCGAAGAGTTGACTCATTGGAAAAGGCTCTGATGCCAGGAGGGATTGAGGGCAGAAGGAAAAGGGGACGACAGAGGATGAGATGGCTGGATGGCATCACTGACTCAATGGACATGAGTTTGAGTGAACTACAGGAGTTGGTGATGGACAGGGAGGCCTGGTGTGCTTCAATTCATTGGGTCACAAAGAGTCAGACAGGACTGAGCAACTGAACTGAACTATCTACAAAACAGAAACAGATTCATAGACATAGAGAACAGATTTTGGTTGCCAAGGATTAGGGATGGGAGAGGGATTAAGAGTTTAGGATTAACAGATGCAAACTAGGATGGATAAGGAACAAAATTTTACTGTATAGCACAGGGAACTATATTCAATATCTGTGATAAGCCATAATAAAAAAGAATATATATATTTAATTAGAGAAGAATTATTTAAGAAATATATATATATATATTTTTAAAGTTCAGTTCAGTTCAGTCACTCAGTCATGTCCAGCTCTTTGCAACTTCATGGACTACAGCATGCCAGGCTTTCCTGTTCATCACCAACTCCTGGAGTTTACTCAAACTCATGTTCTTCGAGTCAGTGATGCCATCCAACCATCTCATCCTCTGTCAGCCCCTTCTCCTCCCGCCTTCAATCTTTCCCAGCATCAGAGTCTTTTCAAATGAATCAGTTCTTCACATCAGGTGGGCAAAGTATTGGAGTTTCAGCTTCAGCATCAGTCCTTCCAGTGAATATTCAGGACTGATTTCCTTTAGGATGGACTGGTTGGATCTCCTTGCCATCCAAAGGACTCTCCAACACCACAGTTCAAAAGGATCAATTCTTTGGTGCTCAGCTTTCCTTATAGTCCAACTCTCACAGCCATACTTGACTACTGGAAAAATCATTCAAAGTCAAGTGGGTCATTATATATGTAAGGGACTAGCTGCCGATAGAGACCACCAGACGGAGTTCAGAAAGAAAAGGTTTATTGGCAATTTCGTATCCGGGCCCCCGCCAAGCCAATCGAGGTGGGGTGCCCCGATTTCTCGGTTTGGAAGCTTTTTATCTTCTAGCAGAGGGGAAGAGCGGGGTTAAGCCAGCTGGCAAAGCATGATAGGGTATCGGGCAAGTCAGGTCATGTCACCGTTTGTGATATTTGTGGTTTGCAGCAAGATCCTGTTTTTTCTGGGTTAAGCCCTCTTTCTCAAGCATTGAGCAAACATGGTGGCTACACATCTGGTAAATTTTTAACCCTCGGGACTTTTCTTATCTTGACTACCTCCGGCTGCCCCTGCCCCCCTTCTCCCCAAGAGGGTGATTGCTCTGGGCTCTTAGTGAGGAAATTTTTGTAATTTTTGTTCCCCTTTACAATATAAGTTATATAACATAACTGTATAGCTAAAACACTTGCTATACAGCAGATATTAACACAACATTGTAAATCAACTATCCTTCAATAAAATAAGTCAAAAAAATTTTTCTATTCAGGGAGGGGGAGGGGAACAGTCATCCCCTAAGTGGGAATGAAAACAAAATGAGAATAGATGGAGAAGAATCATTCTCTAATTGTTTTTATGGTTTTTTTCCTCTCTCTGAGCCATGGGAAATGTTAAACTTAACAAGATTTTTATAAACTAAAGAAAGCAACTTTATAAACTAAGAGCTACATTCTCTACTGTCTTGAATTTCAATTTCTGAAAGAATGGACTGTGAACCAGGATATGAGAGGAAATGTATTTTACAAAGCTCTAGTTTTCCAAAATATTTTAAACTTAACTATAACCTTTTTGCAGTAATTTTGTAAAAAGTTCTAAGTATAGATTTGCCAGAAAGTTGCTGATGAGCACCTTCTAGTGGGAATTACACAAACTGTTATAGAAAATTTTAACACACTTTCAGGACTCATCTTTCAAAAGCCCTCATGGTTTATAACAGAAAACTCCTAGAAGCCCAGGTGGCCTTCTGGGTTTACTTGAAATTCTTATCTTGGACCTTTGCATAGCCTCTGGAATAGAATTATAGGTTCATTGTCAGTGGGGGAGATGCAAAATGAGCATCTTAGGAAATAAGGAAGGCCCCAGAATATGTCTATAAGGGGGCTTTGTCTTAGTTCTACAATCTAACAAGGAGGGGAAAGAGTCCAAGAAACCCCCTGCCTCTTTTCACTGCCTTCACATGACTAGAAAGGTTCAATTCTTTGAATATCATATTGTCCTAGAAATTCTTTTGTATTCTGTTGTCAGCATAGGATCACAGTATATCCAGTCTGAATTAGGTCCTTCACTTGACAATGACATCACCAAATGTTCAATACCAAAATCAGATTGATTATATTCTTTGCAGTTAAAGACGGAGAAGCTCTATAGAGCCAGCAAAAACAAGACCTAGAGCTGACTGTGGCTCAGATCATCAGCTCATTGCAAAATACAGACTCAAATTGAAAAAAAAAAAAAAAGTAGGGAAAACCACAAGACCATTCAGGTATGACCTAAATCAAATCCCTTCTGATTATAAAGTGGAGGTGATGAATAAATTCAAGGGATTATATCTGGGAGTATCTGAAGAACAGAGTGCCTGAAGATAGATTCATAACACTGTACAGGAGGCAGTGACCAAAACCATCCCAAAGAAAAAGAAATGCAAGAAGGCAAAGTGGTTGTCTGAGGAGGCTTCACAAACAGCTGAGGAAATAAGAGAAGTGAAAAGCAAGGGGGAAAGGGAAAGATATACTCAACTGAATGTAAAGTTCCAGAAAAGAGCAAGGAGAGATAAGATATTCTTTAACAAAAATGTAAAGTAAAGCTTGAAGGCAGGAGGAGAAGGGGGTGACAAAGAGGAGATGGTTGGATGGCATCACCAACACAATGGACATGAATTTGAGCAAACTTCAGGAGATGGTGAAGGACAGGGAAGCCTGGCATGCCTAGTCCACAGGGTCACAAAGAGTCAAACACGATTTGGTGAATGAACAACAAAAGAAGTAGAGGACAACAATAGAATGGGAAAGACTAGAGATCTCTTCAAGAAAATTGGAGATATCAAGGGAAAATTTCATGCAAGGATGAGCCCCATAAAGGACAGAAACAGTACGGACCTAACAGAGGCAAAAAAAAGATTAAGAAGAGATGGCAAGAATACACAGAAGAACTATACAAAAAAGGCCTTAATGACTGGGATAAGCACAATGGTGTGGCCACTCACCAAGAGCCAGACATACTGGAGTGTGAAGTCAAGTGGGCTTTAAGAAACACTACTACAAACAAACCTAGTAGAGGTGATAGAATTCCAGCTGAGTCATTTAAAATCCTAGAAGATGATGCTGTTAAAGTGCTGCACTTAATATACTAGCAAATTTGGAAAATTCAGCAGTGGTCACAAGACTGGTAAAAGTTGGATTTCATTCCAATCCTATAAAAGGGCAATGCAAAAGAATATATAAACTACTGAACAATTGTGCCCATTTCACATGAGTAAGGTTATACTCAAACTCTTTCAAGCTCACTGTTAGCAGTACATGAACCAAGAACTTCTATATGTGCAAGCTGGGCTTAGAAAAGGCAGAGGAACCAGAGATCAACTTGGCAAGTTTTGTCAGATCATAGAGAAAGCAGGGAGTTCCAGAAAAGCATCTATTTCTGCTTCATTGACCACAAGAAAGCCTTTAACTGTGTGGATCACAACAAACTGCAGAAAATTCTTAAAAAA
>SJYW01037313.1:34679-45116 GCA_006410735.1 Raphicerus campestris | reverse complement strand
TGGCAGAAAGCAAAGAAGAACTAAAGAGCCTCTTGATGAGGGTGAAAGAGGAGAATGGAAAAAGTTGACTTAAAACTCAACATTGAGAAAAGTAAGATCATGGCATCTGGTCCCATCACTTTATGGCATATAGATGAAGCAACAATAGAAACAGTGACAGACTTTATTTCTTGAGCTCCAAAATCACTGTGGACAGTGACTGCAGCCATGAAATTCAAAGAGATTTGCTCCTTGGAAGGAAAGCTATGTCTGTATTAAAAAGCAGAGACATCACTTTGCCAATGAAGATCGAAGTCAAAGCTATGTTTTTTACAATAGTCATATATGGATGTGAGAGTTGGACCATAAATAAGGCTGAATTTTGAAGAATTGATGCTTTGGAATTGTGGTGCTGGAGAAGACTCTTGAGAATCCCTTGGACTGCAAGGAGATCAAGCCAGTCAATCCTAAAGGATATCAACCTTGAATATTCCTTGGAAGAACTGAGGCTAAAGCTGAAATTCCAATACTTTGTCCATCTATCATGAAAAGCTGACTCACTGGAAAAGATCCTGATGCTGGAAAAGATTGAGGGCAGGAGAAGGGAGAGGCACATGATGAGATGGTTAGATAGCATCACTGACTAAGTGGACATTAATTTGAGCAAACTCAGGGAGATAGTGCAGAATGGGGGAGCCTGATGTGCNATCCTGATGCTGGAAAAGATTGAGGGCAGGAGAAGGGAGAGGCACATGATGAGATGGTTAGATAGCATCACTGACTAAGTGGACATTAATTTGAGCAAACTCAGGGAGATAGTGGAGAATGGGGGAGCCTGATGTGCTGCAGTCAATGGGGTCACAAAAGTGGGTCACCACTTAGCAATTGTACAGTAACAACAATTGGACAATGTATGACTGATAGAGCAATATACATGTGTGTATGGGAAACCATAATAGCTGACCTCTCAAATCCTTGATAAATTACATTGTGGTTAAATCTGATCACCAAGCATGCCAAAGTCCTGTGAGGTAAACAAAATTCTATTTCTGGATTTCCAGAATGAGAGCCTTTTCTGTCTGTGTAATATGAATGACTTCACACTATCATTTCTGCTTTCCTCATAAAACCGTTTTAATGTGATTGGTCCCTGCGATGTTCTTCTGCAGTAAGTGGAAAATTTGGCTCCCACAAAAGAATTTTCATGTAAAAAGGCTGCAGTAGAAACATCCTAGCAAGGACAGTAGATGGTGGAGGATAAGAGTGAGTAAGCATGAAGGGACGATGATACAGTAGAAGGAACATGGATTTGAATTTCCTGCTTACCAGCTGGATCAGTTCAACTGCTCAGTCATGTCTGACTCTTTGCAACTTCATGGACTGTAGCACTCAGGCTTCCCTGTCCATTACCAACTCCCAGAGCTTGCTCAAATTCATGTTCATCAAGTCGGGGATGTCATCCAACCATCTCATCCTCTGTTGTCCCCTTCTTCTGCCTTCAATCTTTCCCAGCATCAGGGTCTTTTCCAGTGGGTCAGTTCTTCACGTAAGGTGGCCAAAGTATTAGAACTTCAGCTTCGGCATCAGTCCTTTCAGTGAATATTCAGGACTGATTTCCTTTAGTATTGATTGGCTTGATCTCCTTGCAGTCCAAGGGACTCTCACGAGTCTTCTCCAACACCACAGTTCAAAAGCTTCAATTCTTCAAAAGTCAGCCTTCTTTAAGATCCAACTCTCACATCCATACATGATTACTGGAAAAACCATATCTTTGGCTGTATGGACTTTTGTTGGTAAAGGCTCTGCTTTTTAATATGCTGTCTAGGTTTGCCATAGCTTTTCTTCCAAGGATCAAGCATCTTTTAATTTCATGGCTGCAGTCACCATCTTCAGTGATTCTGAAGCCCAAGAAAATAAAGTCTGCCACTGTTTGCAGTGTTTCCCCATCTATTTGCCTTGAGGTGATGGGACCAAATGCCATAATCTCAGAATTTTGAATGTTGAGTTTTAAATGAGCTTTCTCACTCTCCTCTTTCAGTTTCATCAAGAGGCTCTTTAGTTCCTCTTCACTTTATGCCATAAGGGTGGTGTCATCTGCATATCTGAGGTTATTCATATTTCTCCCTACAATCTTGATTCCAGCTTGTGCTTCATCCAGTCTGGCATTTTGCAAGATATACTCTGCTTGTAAGTTAACTAAGCAAGGTGATAATATACAGCCTTGATGTACTCCTTTCTCAATTTTGAACTGGTCCATTGTTCCATGTCCAGTTCTAACTGTTGCTTCTTGGCCTGCATAAAGATTTCTCAGGAAGCAGGTAAGGTGGTCTGGTATTCCCATCGCTTGAAGAATTTTCCACAGTTTGTTGTGATGCACACAGTCAAAGGTTTTAGTGTAGTCAATGAAGCAGAAGTAGATACCAGCTGGATGACTTGGATTAAATCTTAACCTTGAGCTCAGCTTCTCACTCTGTAAAATGAGGGCAATATTGACTTATAAAGTTGCAATGAGAGCTAAAAGAAGATCACATTTTTTGTGTCACCTGACATATTGCATATCAGATGATTTTTCTTTCTCATTTTCCTTTTTATAGGGCCTTTGTAGATCACAGATGTGAGAGCTTTTCCCAGGATGTCTCATCAGAATTCAGAGCCGCTACCTTTCTTTTTCATTCTAAGAATATCTGCAGTGGATTCTTGCAGAGTTAGCACATAAAGTATGCATGAATTCTCTCCAAATGAATGTTTTTAACCAAGAAATAAACTGCTTTATGATAGGTGTCTGTAAATTAAATGGGAAAGTTTCATGCACATTTTTGCATGTGCCAAAGGTAAACATCTGCATTTCTCTAGGGAAATGCTGAATAAATATTTAGAGAAAAAACTCACCTGTGCAGTTAAATCAAAAATCCCTAAATGCCACCCTAACTAAATCAATTTATATGAAACTGGTAAAAGTTTAAAAAGAAAAATTTTCCCTCTACCACACATTTCTTTCCTTAATTCATGAATTGCAGCCCCAAAGAACTTTATCTCAGACCAGCAAACAACAACAAAAAAATGCTGTTATATAGATTGGTAGTTTGCTTAGATAAACATTTGCAAATAATCTTAGCTTTTAATATCAAAATGTTGAAATTTCAATAGCAATGAAATATTTTCCATTGTCCATTCTCTTACTAGTTCATAACATGAGCCAGGCAATATTCCAGTTTCTGAGGATGAAACATAAATTTATATAAAGTTCTCATATTCCTTTGGTGTTTTTCTCCTACCCAACACAAAACTCATGTTTGGTAGATGTCCTACAAGTGCCTGTGTAAGTTGATAAGGCTGATTATCTTGACCCAGCTTTGTGGTTTTCATGCTGCTAGAAAGAGTAACAAAAACAATATTGAAATGAGTGAAACAAAGATAGTAAATAGAAAAACTATAAATGGACTTGAAATCATTTATTTATGGGTTCAGATCTTACACTAACAGCTGAAAGATCTTGGGTGAAATGCTTAATTTTTCTGAGCCTTGATTTTCTCATTTGTAAACTAGGAATAATCTCCATCTCACTAGAGAGACATGAGATGTTTGGATAAGATCCAAATTCATCAAAAAACCAAGTGAAGTCCTTGTTCATTAGCCTTGGCAAACAAAGAATCTTATGGGCCAGCAATGTTATCTCATCTTCATTATATCTTTAATATATTTAAAAGCAACTGACATCACAGGGAAAACTTGAGAGCTAGACTTAATGGTATCAAATGTATTCACTTCTCTGTTTTATGTTGTAGTTTTTTTTTCACATAACCCCCAAATCACTGCAGATGGTGACTGTAGCCATGAAATTAAAAGACACTTACTTTGTAGGGAAAGTTATGACCAACCTAGACAGCATACTAAAAAGCAGAGACATTACTTTGCCAACAAAGGTCCATCTAGTCAGGGTTATTGTTTTTCAAGTAGTCATGTACGGATGCTAGAGTGGTGTTGGAGAAGACTCTTGAGAGTCCCTTGGACTGCAAGGAGATCCAACCAGTACATCCTAAAGGAGATCAGTCCTGAGTGTTCATTGGAAGGAGTGATATTGAAGCTGAAACTCCAGTACTTTGGCCACCTGGTGCAAAGAGCTGACTCATTTGAAAAGACCCTGATGCTGGGAAAGATTGAAGGCAGGAGGAGAAGGGGACGACAGAGGTGAAATGATTGGATGGCATCACCGACTCAATGGACATGAGTTTGGGTAAACTCTGGGAATTGGTGACAGACAGGGAGGCCTGGCATGCTGCAGTACATGGGGTTGCAAAGAATCAGACACGACTGAGCAACTGAACTGAACTGAACTGAATGTTAAAACCTTTTATTTCTAAAATTATCATTGAGAACTTTAGTCAGTTCTAGTGAAGTGGATGAACCTAGAGCTGGTTATACAGAATGAAGTAAGTCAGAAAGAGAAAAATAAATAAAGTATATTAATATTTATATATGGAATTGAGGGCTTCCCAGGTGGCACTAATGGTAAAGAACCCAGCTGCCCATGCAGGAGAGGTAAGAGATGCGGGTTCAATCCCTGGGTTGGGAAGATACCCTGGAGGACATGGCAAACAACCCCAGTACACTTGCCTGGAGAATCCCATGGATAGAGAAGCCTGGCAGCCTACAGTCCACAGGGTCTCAAAGAGTTGGACATGAGTAAAGTGACTAAGCATGCAAGCACACTAAAAAATTAAAACAACTCCAGCAGGAAATGCCTCTGACACAAGAGAATTACAACTACTGTAAGAGGCTTTGGCTGAAAAAGAAACATATGCATCCTTTCAAAGGTGTATCTTTCAGGGAAATGGTTTTTCAATGAAAGCTTTGAAATGAGCAAAGACTATTGCTTCAAAGGTCAGATGCTTCATCCCAACAGAATATTTCCCCATGTTTTTTAGTGAACGTCCATTACTTTCAAATATGTCAACAGAACTGCCTCTTCCCTTGTGCGTGAGTGCTATGTCGCTTCAGTCAGGTCTGACTCTTTGCAACTGTAGACATTCCTGTCCATTATCCCTTCCTTCAGACCCAGTCAAAATGAAGAATCTCTTTTTAGCCTCATTTACCCCGTGCCTTTGGAGTAGGAAATAGCAACCCACTCCAGTCTTGCCTGGGAAATCCCATGGGCAGAGGAGACTGGTGGGCTCATGGGGTCGCAAAGAGTTGGACACGACTGAAGAGGCTTAGCGTGTACTCAGAGCATGGTTTTGTTATTTGCAGTCATTATCCTAATGTTTTGAAGACTCTTAATGCTGAGAAAATATGGTGAAGACTTAAGAACCAGGTGATGGTGACACAGGGTGTAGTTTCAGAGAACTTGTGGAAGCCACAGATCATAACACATTGAAGAAATTGAATTACCTGTACCAAAGGCAGATGCTAAGCCCTCCAGATTACATGCTTTTCCTAGACACAAAGATCTATGGAGTAGGCAAAGGAGCAGGTGTTCCTTACCCTTAACATTGGCCTCCTTAGTATCATCTCTGCTCTTCCTGGCCAAGTGCACCTGTAATTACCTCTGTAAACTGAACCTACAACTCCACCACCCTCCATATACACCTGCCATGGAAAATTGTATTGGCAATTAATTTGTCAGGAAAATGCTAGGGCATGTGAATGCTGGTAATTTTATACCATAGATATTCAAATTAAACTTCAGGCATGAGTGTTTTCAGTGTCAGATTGAAGAATAGTTGCAGAGGAAGAGAGAAACACAAACTTCCTTCTGCTGTCTCCTGATAAGGGGTAGAAAAGGATGTTCCAAGTGGATGTAATAACCTTGGCTCCATTTGTAGGCTCGCTTGGGAACATTAAGACAGAAACACACTAATTATGGGTGATGCTTTGTGTGTTGCTCTCCAAGTAAAAGAAGATGAGGCAGTTGTTCTGTATCATTCCTCGAGTGCTGAGAATCTTTTAAATGAACATGATAGTTTTAGAAATGGGTAACCCACTTAAGAGAAGCACAG
The DNA here is from genome assembly GCA_006410735.1 of Raphicerus campestris. NCBI lineage: Eukaryota > Metazoa > Chordata > Mammalia > Artiodactyla > Bovidae > Raphicerus > Raphicerus campestris. Next base: position 39,141 of record SJYW01037313.1, on the reverse strand, counting down.
ACCAATAAAAAGAGCATCAATATAGCACCAAGTGGAAAGTCCCTTAAACTGTCTTCTGTAGAGAAGGACAGCTTCAGAGTCATTAAAGCTGAATCTAAGCAGAAAGTACAAAGTTTCAGATTATCCAGTGCCTATGTCCTAAGGAGTGCGCTCATTATTTCTTGCGGAGGCAGAAAGAAAGCCAATGTTAATTGTCTGCTTCAAGCCAAGAACTGTACATGTTATTCAATCTTTACATCAAACTCATTAGGAATATGCTAACCAACATCATTTTACATGTGAGAAAACTTAAAGCTTATTGGTTATGTTTCTAGATAACTCAGTCAGTGTGTATCCTTTGTGGACTTCAAACTCAAATCACCTGGCCATTTCCATATCCCAAATGACCACGTTTCTGTGTCAAGGACCCTTAGAAAAGTTGGGTGACATATGGATTAGCTGATGGAATTCTTTCACAGAGTTTCCTAATCTGTAGCATATATTTTTTTAAAGTGCTTAATTGGAGGGAATTGCTTTACAATGTTGAGTTGGTTTCTGCCATACAACAGCATGAATTAGTCATAACTACCTATATGACAAATGTATATATACTCCTTTCCTCTTATGTCATATATAAATTAAATAAACAGTATCTTTATGCACCCCAATGTTCATAGCAGCACTATTCACAGTAGCCAAGACATAGAGGCCACATAAATGTTTACTGACCAATGAATGGATGGATGAAGATGTGAAATACATACACACACACACACACACACATGCACACACACATATGCACACACTGGAATATTACTCAGCCATAAAAAGAAAGGATTAATGCCATTTGCAGCAACATGGACCTAGAGATGATCATACTAAATGTAGTAGGCAAACCACTGCAGCATTTTTGCCTTGAGAACCCCATGAACAGCATAAAAAGGAAAAAGTCATGACACTGAAAGATGAATCACGCAGGTGGGTAGGTTGTCGAATATGCTAATGAAGAAGAATGGAAAAATAGCTCCAGAAATAATGAAGAGGATGGACCAAAGCAGAAAGAATGCCCAGTTGTGGATGTGTCTGCTGGTGAAAGTAAAATCTGATGCTGTAAAGTACAATATTTCATAGGAACCTGGAATGTTAGGTCTATGTATCCAGGTAAACTGGAAATGGTCAGACAGGAGATGACAAGAGTGAACATCAACATTTTAGGAAGCAGTGAACTAAAATGAACCAAAATGGGTGAATTTAATTGAGAAGACCATTATATCTACTACTCTGGGCAAGAATCTCTTAGAAAAAATGGAGTAGCGCTCATAGTCAACAAAAGAGTCTGAAATACAGTACTTGGAAGCAATCTCAAAAATGACAGAATGATCCCTGCTCATTTCCAAGGCAAAGGCAAACCATTCACTATCACAATAATCCAAGTTTATGCCCCAGTCACTAATGCCGAAGAAGCTGAAGTTGAATGGTTCTATGATGACATACAAGACCTTCTAGAACTAATATCAAAAAAAAAAATGCCCTTTTCATCAAAAGTAGGAAGTCAAGAGATACCTGCAGTAACAGGCAAGTTTGGCTTTGGAGTACAAAATGAAACAGGGCAATGCTGGTCATAGCAAACACTCTCTTCCAACAACACAAGAGACAACTCTACCTATGGTCATCACCAGATGGTCAAGATCAAAGTCAGATTGATTATATTCTTTATAGCTTAAGATAGAGAAGTGCTATACAGTCAGAAAAAATAAGACCAGGAGCTGACTCTGGCTCAGATCATGAACATCTCACTGCAAAATTCAGACTTAAATTGAAGAAAGTAGAGAAAACCACTAGACTATTCAGGTATGACCTAAATCAAATCTCTTATGATTGGTTATACAGTGGAAGTGACAAAGAGATTCAAGGAATTAGATCTGATAGACAGAGTGCCTGATGAACTATGGACAGAGTTTCATAACATGGTGCAGGAGGTGGTGATCAAAACCATGCCCAAGATAAAGAAATGCAAAAAGGCAAAATGGTTGTCTGAGGAGTCCTTACAAATAGCTGAGAAAAGAAGAGAAGCAACAGGCAAAGGAGAAAAGGAAAGATAGATCCATCTGAAAACAGAGTTATAGAGAATAGCAAGGAGAGATAAGAAAGCCTTTTTAAGTGAACAATGTAAAGAAATAGAGGAAAACAGTGAAATGGGAAAGACTAGAGATCTCTTCAAGAAAATTAGAGATACCAAGGCAACATTTCATGCAAAGTTGGCTCAATAAAGGACAGAAATGGCATAGACCTAACAGAAGCACAAGATATTTAAAAGAGATGGCAAGAATACACAGAAGAACTATACAAAAAAGTCTTTAATGACTGGGATAACCACAACGGTGTGATCACTCACCTAGAGCCAGACATCTTACAGTGTGAAGTCAAGTGGGCCTTAGGCAGCATCACTGTGAATAAAGGGAATGGAATTTCAGCTGACCTTTTCCAAAATCCTAAAATATGATGCTGTTAAGGTGACACACTCAATATACTAGCAAATTTGGAAAATTCAGCTGTGGCCACAGAACTGGCAAAGATTAGCTTTTATTCCAATCCCAAAGAAATGCAACCCCAAAGAATGTTCAAACTACTGCACAATTGCACTCATTTCACATGCTTGCAAAGTAATGCTCAAAATCCTTCAAGTTGGGCTTCAACAGTACGTGAATCAAGAACTTCCATATGTACAAGCTGGATTTAATAAAAGCAGAGGAACCAGAGACCAAATTGCCAACATCCCTTGAATCATGGAAAATGCAAGAGAATTCCAAAAATATTTACTTCTGTTTCATTGACTACAATAAAGCCTTTGACAGTGTAGACCACAACAAATTGTGGAAAATTCTTAAAGAGATAGATAAGAATACTAGACTACCTTACTTGTTTTCTGGGAAACCTGTATGTAGGTCAAGTAGAAACAGTTAGAACTGGACATGGAACAATGGATTCATTCCAAATTGGGAAAGGAGTATGTCAAGGCTGTATATTGTCACCCTGCTTATTTAACTTCTATGCAGAATACATCATTTGAGATGAACTGAGGAACAATCTGGAATCAAGATTGCTTGGGGAAATATCAATAACCTCAGATATGCAGATAACACTACCCTTATGGCAGAAAGGGAAGAAGAATTAAAGAACCTCTTGATGAAGATAAAAGAGGAAAGTGAAAAAGCTAGTTTAAAACTCAACATTCAAAAGCCTAAGATCATGACATCCAGTCCCATCACTTTATGGAAAATAGATGGGGGAACAATGGAAACAGTGACAGACTATTTTCTTGGGCTCCAAAATCACTCTGGATGATGACTGCAGCCATGAAATTAAAAGATTCTTGCTCCTTGGAAGAAAAGCAATGCCAAACCTAGACAGCCTGCAGAAGGTCGGTTTAGTCAAAGCTACGGTTTTTCCAGGAGTCATATATGGATGTGAGTGCTGGACAATTAAAAAAGGCTAAGCACTGAAGAAATGATGCCTTTGAACTGAGCATCAGTTGTAGTAAGTTAGAGAAAGACAAATATGTATGATATCACTGACATATGGAACCTAGAGTATGACACAAAGAAACTTATCTACAAAAAAGATTATTTTATGATCTACAAAATACAAACAGGCTCAAAGACATAGCTATAGTCAATGGGGTCACAAAGAGTCAGACATGACTGAGCCACTCATTATCACGCACACTCAGCCCTCTTATGATCCAATTTTTCCATGGTTACTGGAAAAACCATAGCTTTGACTGTATGGACCTCAGTCAACAAAGCATGACTCTGCTTTTGTATATACTGTCTAGATTTATCATAGCTTTTCTTCCAAGTAGCAAGCTTTTTTAATTTCATGTCTGAAGTCACCATCCTTGGTGATTTTGGAGCTCAAGAAAATAAAATCTGTCACTGTTTCCACTTTTCCCCCATCTATTTGCCAAAAAGTGATGAGAGGACTTACAAATAGCTGTGAAAAAAAGAGAAGTGAAAAGCAAAGGAGAAAAAGAAAGATATAAGCATCTGAATGCAGCGTTCCAAAGAATAGCAAGAAGAGATAAGAAAGCCTTCTTCAGTGATCAAAACAAAGAAAGAGAGGAAAAGAACAGAATGGGAAAGACTAGAGATCTCTTCAAGAAAACTAGAGATACCAAGGGAACATTTCATGCAAAGATGGGCTCGATAAAGGACAGAAATGGTCTGGATCTAACAGAAGCAGAAGATATTAAGAAGAGGTGGCAAGAATACACAGAAGAACTGTACAAAAAAGATCTTCATGACCAAGATAATCACGATGGTGTGATCACTCATCTAGAGCCAGACATCCTGGAATGTGAAGTCAAGTTGGCCTTAGAAAGCATCACTACAAACAAAGCTAGTGGAGGTGATGGAATTCCACTTGAGCTATTTCAAATCCTGAAAGATGATGCTGTGAAAGTGCTGCACTCAATATGCCAGCA
>SJYW01037313.1:12211-31778 GCA_006410735.1 Raphicerus campestris | reverse complement strand
CAAGGCTGTATATAGTCACCCTGCTTATTTAACTTATATGCAGAGTACATCATGAGAAATGCTGGACTGGAAGAAACACAAGCTGGAATCAAGATTTTCAGGAGAAATATCAATAACCTCAGATATGCAGATGACACCACCCTTATGGCAGAAAGTGAAGAGGAACTCAAAAGCCTCTTGATGAAAGTGAAAGAGGAGAGCGAAAAAGTTGGCTTAAATCTCAACATTCAGAAAACGAAGATGATGGCATCTGGTCCCATCACTTCATGGGAAATAGATGGGGAAACAGTGTCAGACTTTATTTTGGGGGGGCTCCAAAATCACTGCAGATGGTGATTGCAGCCATGAAATTAAAAGATGCTTACTCCTTGGAAGCAAAGTTACGACCAACCTAGATAGCATATTGAAAAGCAGAGACATTACTTTGCCGACTAAGGTCCGTCTAGTCAAGGCTATGGTTTTTCCAGTAGTCATGTGTGGATGTGAGAGTTGGACTGTGAAGAAGGCTGAGTGCCAAAGAATTGATGCTTTTGAACTGTGGTGTTGGAGAAGACTCTTGAGAGTCCCTTGGACTGCAAGGAGATCCAACCAGTCCATCCTGAAGGAGATCAGCCCTGAGATTTCTTTGGAAGAAATGACGCTAAAGCTGAAACTCCAGTACTTTGGCCACCTCATGAGAAGAGTTGACTCATTAGAAAAGACTCTGATGCTGGGAGGGGTTGGGGGCAGGAGGAGAAGGGGACGACAGAGGATATGATGGCTGGATGGCATCACTGACTCGATGGACATGAGTCTGAGAGAACTCCAGGAGTTGGTGATGGACAGGGAGGCCTGGCGTGCTGCGATTCATGGCGTCGCAAAGAGTCAGACACGACTTAGCGACTGAACTGAACTGTACTGAATGGGACCCAATGCCATGAGCTTAGTTTTTTAAAGTTGCATTTTAGGCCAACTTTTCCATTCTTTTGCACCCGTATCAACTGGCTCTTTAGTTCCTCTTCACTTCCTGCCAGTAGAATGGTTTCATCTACATATCTGAGATTGTTATTTCTCCCAGCAATCTTGATTATAGCTTGTGATTCATCCAGCCCAGCATTTCACATAATATACTCTGACTGTTTATGACCCCATCAACTGCAGCACCTCAGGCTGCAGTCTGCATATAAGTTAAATAGAGTGACAATATATAGCCTTGTCATACTCCTTTCCCAATTGTGAACTATTCTGCTGTTCCATGTAAGGTTCTAACTGTTGCTATTTACCTGCATTCAGGTTTCGTAGGAGACAGGTAAGGTGGTTTGGTATATCCATCTCTTTAAGAATTTCTCATAATGTGATGTGATTCTCATAGCCAAAAGTTTTTGCACAGTCAATGAAGCAGAAGTAGAAATTTTTTGCAATTCCCTTGCTTTTTCTATGATCCAATGGATGTTGGCAATTTGATCTCTGGTTCCTCTGCCTTTTCTTAAATCTAACTTGTACATCTGGAATTCTTGGTTCACATACTGTTGAAGCCTACCTTAAAGAATTTTGAGCATTACCTTGCTAGCATGTGAAATGAATACAATTGTATGATAGTTTAAGCATTCTTTGGCATTGCCTTTCTTGAGCTTGTAATGAAAATTTACCTTTTCCAGTCCTTTGGCCACTGCCGAGTTTTCCAAATTTGCTGGCATACTGAGTGCATCACTTTAACAGAATCATCTTTTAGGATTTAAATAGCTCATCGGATGGCTCCCACAGTAAAACATCTGCCTGGAATGTGGGAGACCTGGGTTTGATTCCTGGGTCAGGAAGGTCCCCTGGAGAAGGAACTGACAATCCACTCTAGCATTCTTGCCTGGAAAATCCCATGGATGGAGGAGCCTGATAGGCTACAGTCCATGGGGTCGCAAAGAGTCAAACACAACTGAGCGACTTCACTTTCACTTTTCTGGAATTCTGTCACCCACACTAGTTTGTAGTAATGCTTCCTAAGGCCCACTTGACTATGCACTCCAGGATGTCTGGTTCTAGGTGAGTGACCACACATCATGGTTATCTGGGTCATTAAGAATTTTTTTGTATTTCTTTCTGTGTGTTTTTGCCACCTCTTCTTAATCTGTTCTGCTTCTGTTAGGGTCTTGCTGTTTCTGTCCTTTATAGTGCCCATTTTTACATAAAATGTTTGCTTGCTATCCCCAGTTTTCTTGAAGAGATCTCTAGTCTTTCCCATTCTATTGTTTTCTTTTATTTCTTTGCATTGTTCACTTATCTCTCCTGGATACTCTGGAACTCTGCATTCAGTTGAGTGTATCTTTCCCTTTCTCCCTTGCCTTTTGCTTCTCTTCTTTTTTCAGCTATTTGTAAGGCCTCTTTAGACAACCACTTTGCCTTCTTGTATTTCTTTTTCTTTGGGATGTTTTTGGTCACCACCTCCTGTACAATGTTATGAACTGTACAATATTGCATCTAAATAAAATGCAAAGGATTCATATTAAAGAATAAAGGATGTAAGACCCTGGATGTAGTGGTTCTTGTTCCTGGAGAATGTACACAGCAGACTCTACTGTGCATCAATTTATACTAAGGCAAAGAAATCAAATCAGCCACACAGAATTGTTAATATATCTTCAGTTAAAGATTTTTTCCCTTAATTTGTAGATGTGAGGTTACTTTGCCAAACTAGATTATAGATCTTTTTTTAAAAATTCTCTATTTCTCCTACTTAATAAGCACAAATCAAATGTTATTCATTTATATTGATATATGTAGCCTCTGTCTTTACTGCTGTTCATGTCATTTGTTTTCACATTCAGGCATTCTTTCCTTGATATATGCCTAAGCTGGGAATGGGAGTTTATGCTGATGAGTCTACTAAGACTACTCTTGTCATGAACAACTAGCCATCTTTAGGAGCTTTTAGCGAAATGGAAATTCCAGCCTGATGAGAGAGGTAGAGCATTGAACTCACAGTCTGGAATGGCTATCTTGAAAGCCAGCTTCAGTTAATTGATAGTGGAAAGAGTAGTGTAATTTTTTTTTTTTTTTTTTTTGGCTACACTAGGTCTTNTGGAAATTCCAGCCTGATGAGAGAGGTAGAGCATTGAACTCACAGTCTGGAATGGCTATCTAGAAAGCCAGCTTCAGTTAATTGATAGTGGAAAGAGTAGTGTAATTTTTTTTTTTTTTTTTTTTGGCTACACTAGGTCTTTGTTGTGTTTCATGGACTCTTCATTGCTGCACATGAGCATTGTCTAGTTGCAGTGAGAAGGAGCTACTCTCTAGTTGTGGTGCATGGGCTTCCCATTTTGGTTGGTTCTCATGTGGAGCATGGGGTGTGGGCCTGTGGGCTCAGTAGTTGTGGTGCAAAGCTTGCCTTGCAGTGTATAGGATCTTCCTGGAACAGGGATCAAACCCATGTGCCTGGTGTTGGCAGGTGGATTCTTAACCACTGAACCACTAAGGAAGTCTGGGGTAGTGTGATTGATTTTGGACAATGTAGCAGCAACATTCCAGGCACTTGCCATACTTGCTCGTAATGATTCAGTATTTCTACTGGAAAAGCCTGCTGGTTTACAGTACCCAAATCAGAGAATTCTGGAAACTTCCTCTCTTTCAAATTTACATTTAATGTAAAAGAAGTAGCATTCAGAAAGGATGAACTTCCCAAAGCTAAGTAACTGCTTGAAAGGTAGGACCAAAAGCTAGACCTCAGTTTTCTTTTCTGCCCATCTAATTCTCTTTATTATCCTCAGCAATGTTTCACACAATGAGAGAAGTTCCCTTTAATTTTATCCATATCTGTTACACAGCTTTTGGAAAGAAAACTGAGAAAATCTGCACTCTGCCAAGTCAGTGGGGAGTTCTCCCAAGCAATGGGTGATGGTCTTTTGTCACCAGTATCAAATTGGCCCACAAACTACTAAGAAATAACCCAGAACCATCCAACCCTGGAAGAACCAAACAAGGTAATGACTGGTCCTGCTCTCCTAAGCAGGAATACATTCCCGGGGAGCTGGGGATAAGGAGATTTGTGAGTATGAAGTTGTCTCCTGAAACAGGATGTTGCGATGTGCTCTTATCTCTGGAACCTGCTGAGTGGAGGGATGGAGTCTAGCCCTGCAAGGGTTAAATTCTCCTTCCCAAATGCACTCAAAACTGCACCATGAGAGCCAATAATGTGAAGGTTCTGTTCTTCCTTCTGTTCCATCACACACAGAGATGCTCACAGCTTTATAGATCTCTTACAGTTAAATATGACTCCACAGTCCAGAGGATTGGGCCTAAAAGGAAAATTAGCATCACAAATATTTGGGAGCCTTCCTTCTCTTGGAACCACTAATTAGTTCCCTTTCATTTCTTTGTTCTTTTCTTTTGATGCCTTTACTTACATATTTTTAAAATTGATATATAATTGATTTACAATTCTGTGTTAGTTTCAGGTATACAGCAAAGTTATTCAGGTATATATGTTCTTTTTTGGATTTGTTCCACTATAGGTTACTACGAAGTATTGAGTAGAGTTTCCTGTGCTTTACAGTAGATCTTTGTTTATCCATTTTGTATATAGTAGTGTGTATATATTAATCCCAAACTCCTAATTTATCCCTCCCTTCTTTCCCCTTTGATAACCATAAGTTTGCTTTCTATGTCTGTAGGTGTAATTCTGCTTGATATACAAGTTCACCTGTATCATTTTTTTAATTCCACATAAAAGTAATATCATACAACACTTCTCTCTCTGGCTTACCTCAGTTAGTATGTTAATCTTTAGGTCCACCCATATTGCTGCAAATGGTATTCTTTCCTATTGATAGTTTTTAGAAAGCTTTCTCTTGAAAAAACTATGCATAGAATATTCTGACATCTCTAGGGCCATAGTGTTCCATGCAAAGAGCTTTAATCAGACTTATGATAGAACACAAGTGTTGTCTACCAATGAATTATAGGAAGTGAGAGAATGAGATCAGAGTGCCAGAATCAGGGCAGGGCTGGGGAGGGTCCATGCTGTGCTACCCTGTGATACTTGGCAATAGAAAATTGTCCTAAAGAAATATGTCTCATTCCCCGAGCTTAAGGTTTTCCTATTTATAACATCTACAGTATACCTGGCCAAGTACAATTACTTACCAGGACAAGGGGAAAAGGAGACAGACAAGAAACTGCAACTAGAAGCTCCTGCTAGACTTGCAGGCAGACCCCACTGGTAGCCCAGATCCTGGCTTGTCTGGGGACACTGTGCAAACTAGAAAAAAGACAAGTTTTGCTTAAAACACTTTACTGCCATCTACTGGAATGCTGTGAAAATAATGATTCATATCTAGGGTGAATGAATGTTCCCCCTGGAGGTGTATTTTGTCATTGCAAAACCTAAACAACTAAAGTTAGGTCAACTTAGGACTCTTGCCTGGAAAATCCCATGGATGGAGGAGCCTGCTAGGCTGCAGTCCATGCTGTTGCTAAGAGTTGGACACAACTGAGCGACTTCACTTTTACTTTTCACTTTCATGCATTGGAGAAGGAAATGGCAACCCACTCCAGTGTTCTTGCCTGGAGAATCCCAGGGACAGGGGAGCCTGGTGAGCTGCTGTCTATGGGTTTGCACAGAGTCAGACATGACTGAAGTGACTTAGCAGTGTACATGCAACCATAGTTATGGGCCAGAAACCAGTCTACACCAGGACACCATAGCATGTAAATCAAAGGAAGGCATTATCCAAGATGAAGCACTCCAAAGGGAGACTGGACTCAAAAAGCCAGGGGACCATTGCCTTTGATCATACAGAGGATAATGGAGGCAGAGGGAGTTTAACAAGTCCAAGACGGCCCTCAGCACAAGACAGGATACAAGGCAGACTCCAGCTCAGAGGGTCAGACACAAGTCTTCATAAGGTGATTCAAAGTCTCAAACCCTGAGGAAGAAGCTGAGGCTGTAGTCAGTCACAGCTGTGAAGATAGAAGGGCTGGAAAGCCTAGAGTTTTGACAAGGTTCAGTAGTCATTCAATAAACATTTACTGAGTGCCTACTATGTGTTAAGTTTCATGCTAGGTAAAGAGACTACAGAGATAAATCAATCATGATCTCTACCTTCAAGAAATCCTTATTCTGATAAAAGTTCCCCAAACAACTTATTTTGGTGAATTTAATAATTCATCAAAAAAGCAATAAATATTTAATGAATGTCTATGATATGCCTGGCCCCATACTAAGCACAGACCATGTAATTGTAAACTAGAAACAGTTCTTGTCTAGAATGTGTGGAGAAAAGGGAACCCTCCTACACTGTCGGTGGGAATGTAAATCGGTGCATCCCTTATAAAGAATAGTGTAGAGGTTTCTCAAAAAACTATTTTAAGTTGTCATATAATCCAGAAATCCCACTCTTGAGCATATATCTGGATGAAACCATAATTCAAGAAAATACTTGCACCCTTATGTTCATAGTAACACTATTCACAATAGCCAAGACACAGAAACAATGTAAATGTCCACCAACAGATGAATGGATAAGGTAGATGTGGTACATATTTACAATGAAATATTACTCAGCCTTAAAATGAATGAAATGATGCCATTTGCCACATGGATGGACCTTGAGATGATCATACTAAGTGAAGTAAGTCAGAAAGATAAAGACAAATACCATATGATATCACTTTTATGTAGAATCTAAAATAAGACAAATGAACTTATCTACAAAACATGAACAGATTCAGACATGGAAAACAGACTTATGGTTGTCAAGGGGAGGGATGATTTGAGAGTTTGGGATTAGCAGATGCAAACTAGTAAGTATATACAAAATGGATAAACAACAAGGTTTTCCTATATAGCACAGGATATTCAAAATCCTGTAATAACCATGATGGAAACTAATTTTTTTTAATTTAATATTTAAAAAATAAAAATAGAATCTTGCACATCAAAAGAAAAAAAAAAAAAAAGAAAGAAGGAGAAAGAGAGTCCTTGCTGTAAGGAGCCTCCAGACAGGTAAATAAGTAATTGCAATGTGGGAGGTAAGCACTGCCTGACAAGTTAGTGCAGAGGGCTGTAGGAGCACATAAGAGAAGCACTTAACCCAGTCTTGGGGGACCTGAGAAGTATTCTAGGAAACAAACCAAGGGGAGACATGAATGGAACACAGTTTCTGCCCTCAAGAGGTTTAGAGCTTTCCAATAGTTTTCACATATAGCTATTTGAGTGTTTGAAATATGGCCAATACAACAAACTAACATTAACTAATATCAATTTTTAAACTGAAGTAATACAAATGTTTTTACTGCTTGACACACTTTATTATTTTGGTAAGAGTACATTTCACTCTAACCATTGCATTTCCTAAGATATTAATAATCTACATGTATTTTCTCCTTTTAGGACATTTTAAATTACACATGGGGCTCTTGTTATATTTTTATTGGGTAGCACTGACCTAGATGAAAGAGATAGTTACGCAATCAGAAAAGTAGAACAAAGCATTTATTATATTTGCTGGGATAGGTTCATCTGCTGTTGCCTGGAAATATTAAAACAAAATGCAGAGACAATCCTAGATGGTAGCATATAGAATACAGATCAAATGAAGATTAATGCAAGCTGAATCTATAAAGATATGGATGGCACATTCTTAGCCAGAGGAAATAAAATAATAAATTTTAGCAATATATTTCATATTTAATATGAAGGGTTTGTTTTATATTCAGTTAAGTCACTCAGTCTTTGACTCTTTGCAACACCATGAACCGCAGCACACCAGGCCTCCCTGTCCATCACCAACTCCCAGAGTTCACCCAAACACATATCCATTGAGTCGGTGATGTCATCCAACCACCTCATCCTCTGTCATCCCATTCTCCTCCTGCCCTCAGTCTATCCCAGCATCAGGATCTTTTCAAATGAGTCAGCTCTTCACATCAGGTGGCCAAAGTATTGGAGTTTCAGCTTCAATATCAGTCCTTCCAATCCCCAGTCTTTCCAACACCCAGGACTGGTCTCCTTTAGGATGGGCTAGTTGGATCTCCTTGCAGTTCAAGGGACTCTCAAGAGTCTTCTCCAACACCACAGTTCAAAAGCATCAATTCTTCGGGGCTCAGCTTTCTTTATCGTCCAACTCTCACATCCATACATGACTACTGGAAAAACCATAGCCTTGACTAAACGGAACTTTGTTGACAAAGTAATGTCTCTGCTTTTTAATATGCTGAGTTGGTCTAGACCTAGTTATCTAGGTTGGTCATAACTTTCCTAAATAACCTGTTATCTAGGTTGGTCATACCTTTCCTTCCAAGGAGTAAGCATCTTTTAATTTCATGGCTGCAATCACCATCTGCAGTGATTTGGGGTTATGTGAAAAAAACAACTACAACATAAAACAGAGAAGTGCATACATTTGATACCATTAAGTCTAGTTCTCAAGTTTTCCCTGTGATGTCAGTCACTTTTAAAGATATTAAAGATGTAATGAAGGTGAGATAATATTGCTGGCCCTTTAGTTCCTGGAATAATAGGATTGGAGAGAAGAAGTTAGTGTCATCTGCATATCTGAGGTTATTGATATTTCTATTAGAAGAGTCTAAAACATGGTCAAGGGGCAGTACCAATAGGATGGGGAGACCACCTTCTCCCCCACAAATTCATCAAAAGATCATATGAATGTGGAGCAACCTCCACAAAACAACTTATAAACACTGATGGAGGACACCAGATACCCAGAAAAACAAACCAATCTCTTCAAAAGGAGGTAGGACAAAATATAAAAGATGTAAAGAGAGACAATGGATTTAGGGAAGGAGACCTATCGTGAGGAGGGAGTCATGAAGGAGGAGAATCTTCCACACAATAGGAAACCCTCTCACAGGTGGAGTCAGTGGAGAGTTTTGGAATCTCAGAGGACAACAAAACTGGGGAAAAAAAAAAAAACCCACCAGAGAATGCAGGCAAAATTGCAGTTACCAGCAGAGAAATGGCTCTGATGCTCACACCCATCTACCAGCAGCAAGTGGAGGCTGGGCGCAGAGGCACAGGCTGTATCATTGGTCCTTAGGGTAAGGACCGGACTTAAATGCCCTGAGTACAATCTGAGGGGGATACTGTGACATAACGACTCATACTGTGGGAATGCCAGAGAGACAAAAAAAAAAAAAAAGGACCTTTCCTAAGAGAAAGCCCTAAGGATGCTGCTGGTAGGTGACCCCTGGCATGCTCATGGAACAAAAGATTGTCCCCTAGCAAATACCAAATGAGAGCAAGCCTGCTGCCATTTACAACCCTCCTTACCCAGGAGCCGAGAGGCAGGTGTGCAACAGCCAGAGGCAGAAGGCAAAGGGCCGCTGCAATCTTGGCCCCAGAGGCCACACCTCCCACCGAACTGTGAGCAGGCTGCCAGTTGCCAACCGTGTCATCTTGGGATCCTGGATGGTTCACATTAGCCAGGAGAGTCACAGCCTGAGATTAGCTCCCCAGAGGAAACATATGGCACACCTGGAACTGTGCCCTCACAGCGCACCACACCTGGGAAGCTGAGCGACTGGGACCTGAGAGGTGCATAAGTGCACCTGGGACAGTGCACTTGCTGAGCACTGGATGCCTGAAAGGCTTGGACCTGGGAAGGATGCCAAATGTACAGCCCATCTGGGTCTGTGCCTGTGTCGAGCACCTGAGAGTCTAAGCAGCTTAGACCTGGTAAGTGCACAAAACACAGGACCCAGTTGGACAGTGCCCTCGTGGAGCACCCAGTCACCTGAGTGGCTTGGACCTGGGAAGGGAGCAAAACACACAGCCCATCTCGGGTGCTCCATGCAGAGCACCTGAGAGCCTGAGCGGCTTAGATCTGGGAAGTGCACAAAACTCAGGGCCCTCTTGGGACAGTGCATTCACGGAGCACCCGGTAGCCTGAGCAGTGTGGACCTGGGAAGCACCCTCCACCTTGGGCTGTGGCATCCCCAGTGTGGTCCATCCGCTGCAAGCACACCCTACATATGCTAGTGGTATTTGCACTGTCCCTGCCTCTCAATAGTACAACTGAGCAAGGGAGCCTGAATAAGTAGCCACCTTCACCCCCTGGTGTCAGGGCAGAGATTAGACACTGAAGAGACTTCCAAACAGAGGAAGCCAAAATAAGCAAAGAAAGAGGAACCACCCTGTAAGTGACAGGTGCAACAGATTAAAACCCTGCAGTTAAGCTGAGACTGTGCATTTGAGGAGCAACTATAGACTCTGAGAACAAGTACAAGCCAGGACAAGGGACTATCTCACACTGAAATGACCCCAAGCTCCAGAGAAATTCCTAGATACATTTTTGTTATCACTTTTTTTTAATTTTAGTTATTTATTACCCCTCTAACTTTCATTTTTATAGCCTACCTTTAAAAAACCTGTTTTTTCAAACAAATTCCATATACATATATTTCTTTTAATTTTTGTGATCAATTTTGTTTTGTATTTTTTATATTGTATTTTTGAGTCTCATCTCTATACTAGATTTTTGACCTTTGCTTTTTGATATTTGGTATCAATTTTGTACCTTTAAGAATCTAATCATTAGTATCCATTTTCATTTAGAGATTTGATTACTGGCTTGATTGCTCTCTCCCCTTTTGACTCTTCCTTTCCTCTTCCTGGACATCTCTATCTCCCTCCTCCCTCTTCTCTATGTAACCCTGTGAATCTCTCTGGGTGTTCCTGGCTGTGGAGAGTCATTTCCCCATTAACCTAGAAGTTTTCTCTTCTGTGCTGTGTGGATGGAGAAGTCTTGAGGCTACTGTAAGAGGGAGACCAAAACCCAGAGGCAGGAGGCTCAACTCCAGAACTTTAGATCATCACAGAACTTTTGACCCCAGGGAACATTAGTAGACAAGAGCCAACTCAAAAGACAGGGCGCCCAATCTCACTACTATTATTCAACATAGCTTTGAAAAGTCCTAGCCACAGCAATCAGAGAAGAAAAAGAAATAAATAAATCCAGATCAGAAAAGAAGAAGCAAAACTCTCATTGTTTGCAGATGACATGATCATCTACACAGAAAACCCTAAAGATGCCACCAGAAAATGACTAGAGCTAATCAATGAATATAGGAAGTTTTCAGCATATAGGATTAAAACACAGATATCCCTTGCATTTCTATACACCAACAATGAAAAATCAGAAAGAGAAATTANTCTAAGCAGCTTAGACCTGGTAAGTGCACAAAACACAGGACCCAGTTGGACAGTGCCCTCGTGGAGCACCCAGTCACCTGAGTGGCTTGGACCTGGGAAGGGAGCAAAACACACAGCCCATCTCGGGTGCTCCATGCAGAGCACCTGAGAGCCTGAGCGGCTTAGATCTGGGAAGTGCACAAAACTCAGGGCCCTCTTGGGACAGTGCATTCACGGAGCACCCGGTAGCCTGAGCAGTGTGGACCTGGGAAGCACCCTCCACCTTGGGCTGTGGCATCCCCAGTGTGGTCCATCCGCTGCAAGCACACCCTACATATGCTAGTGGTATTTGCAGTGTCCCTGCCTCTCAATAGTACAACTGAGCAAGGGAGCCTGAATAAGTAGCCACCTTCACCCCCTGGTGTCAGGGCAGAGATTAGACACTGAAGAGACTTCCAAACAGAGGAAGCCAAAATAAGCAAAGAAAGAGGAACCACCCTGTAAGTGACAGGTGCAACAGATTAAAACCCTGCAGTTAAGCTGAGACTGTGCATTTGAGGAGCAACTATAGACTCTGAGAACAAGTACAAGCCAGGACAAGGGACTATCTCACACTGAAATGACCCCAAGCTCCAGAGAAATTCCTAGATACATTTTTGTTATCACTTTTTTTTAATTTTAGTTATTTATTACCCCTCTAACTTTCATTTTTATAGCCTACCTTTAAAAAACCTGTTTTTTCAAACAAATTCCATATACATATATTTCTTTTAATTTTTGTGATCAATTTTGTTTTGTATTTTTTATATTGTATTTTTGAGTCTCATCTCTATACTAGATTTTTGACCTTTGCTTTTTGATATTTGGTATCAATTTTGTACCTTTAAGAATCTAATCATTAGTATCCATTTTCATTTAGAGATTTGATTACTGGCTTGATTGCTCTCTCCCCTTTTGACTCTTCCTTTCCTCTTCCTGGACATCTCTATCTCCCTCCTCCCTCTTCTCTATGTAACCCTGTGAATCTCTCTGGGTGTTCCTGGCTGTGGAGAGTCATTTCCCCATTAACCTAGAAGTTTTCTCTTCTGTGCTGTGTGGATGGAGAAGTCTTGAGGCTACTGTAAGAGGGAGACCAAAACCCAGAGGCAGGAGGCTCAACTCCAGAACTTTAGATCATCACAGAACTTTTGACCCCAGGGAACATTAGTAGACAAGAGCCAACTCAAAAGACAGGGCGCCCAATCTCACTACTATTATTCAACATAGCTTTGAAAAGTCCTAGCCACAGCAATCAGAGAAGAAAAAGAAATAAATAAATCCAGATCAGAAAAGAAGAAGCAAAACTCTCATTGTTTGCAGATGACATGATCATCTACACAGAAAACCCTAAAGATGCCACCAGAAAATGACTAGAGCTAATCAATGAATATAGGAAGTTTTCAGCATATAGGATTAAAACACAGATATCCCTTGCATTTCTATACACCAACAATGAAAAATCAGAAAGAGAAATTAAGGAAACAACCATTCACTATTGCAAGGAAAATAAAAATATACTTAGAAATAAATTTACCTAAAGAAACAAAAATGAAGTTGCTCAGCTGTGTCTGACTCTTTGTGATCCCATGAATCACAGCATGCCAGGCTTCCCTGTCCATCACCAACTCCTGGAGTTCACTCGGACTCACATTCAGTGAGTCGGTGATGCCATCCAGCCATCTCATCCTCTGTCGTCCCCTTCTCCCCTTACCCCCAATCCCTCCCAGCATCAGAGTCTTTTCCAATGAGTCAACTCTTTGCATAAGGTGGCCAAAGTACTGGAGTTTTAGCTTTAGCATCATTCCCTCCGAAGAAATCCCAGGGTTGATCTTCAGAATGGACTGGTTGGATCTCCTTGCAGTCCAAAGGACTCTCAAGAGTCTTCTCCAACACCACAGTTCAAAAGCATCAATTCTTCGGCACTTAGCTTTCTTCACAGTCCAATTCTCATATCCATACATCACCACTGGAAAAACCATAGCCTTGACTAGATAGACCTTTGTTGGTAAAATAATGTCTCTGCTTCTCAATATGCTATCTAGGTTGGTCATAACTTTTCTTCCAAGGAGTAAGCATCTTTTAATTTCATGGCTGCAGTCACCATCTCCAGTGATTTTGGAGCCTCCAAAAAATAAAGTCTGACACTGTTTTCCACTGTTTCCCCATCTATTTCCCATGAAGTGATGGGACCAGATGCCATAATCTTCGTTTTCTGAATGTTGAGCTTTAAGCCAACTTTTTCACTCTCCTCTTTCACTTTCATCAAAAGGCTTTTGAGTTCCTCTTCACTTTCTGCCATAAGGGTGGTGTCATCTGCATATCTGAGGTTATTGATATTTCTCCTGGCAATCTTGATTCCAGCTTGTGTTCTTCCATCCCAGCGTTTTGCATGATGTACTCTGCATAGAAGTTAAATAAGCAGGGTGACCATATACAGCCTTTACGTACTCCTTTTCCTATTAGGAACCAGTCTGTTGTTCCATGTCCAGTTCTAACTGTTGCTTCCTGACCTGCATATAGGAAGAGGCAGGTCAGGTGGTCTGGTATTCCCATCTCTTTCAGAATTTTCCACAGCTTATTGTGATCTAGAGATCTCAAATGCATTGTTGTTCTTTAATCTCTAATCATGTACAATTCTTTTGTGACCCTATGGACTATAGCCCATCAGGCTCCTCTGTTAATGGGATTTTCCAGACAAGAATGTTGGAGTGGGTTGCCATTTCCTTCCCCAGGGGATTTTCCTGACCCAGGGATAAAACCTGCATCTTCTGTGTTGCAGGTGGATTCTTTACCACTGAGCCAACAGGGAAGCCTTCTCAAATATATATTATCAAGTAATTGGCACCAATCCCTACTCCCCAGAGCCCCAGCTGTGATTCACAGGCATTTCCATCAAGACTTCTCACAAAGTGGAGCTAGAGCAGATGACGCCAAGTGATCAGCAGATCCACCCTGATATGGATCACAATAACTACCATCATTTACCAGGTGTTTGGGGGGATAGCTTCAGCCACAAAGGCACATATATTCTGGGCTACATATTAAAGGGCAATGGATTAGGATAATTCTCAAGGTCTGAGCCAGGCAGAAGCCTTCCAGACAGCATCTCCTTACTGATTAAACAGAGCAGGCTTGATATATGAGTTCTGTAATTCAGGGTAACTGCTGATCTTATGACACAGGCAGACAAACTCATTACTAAAATGTCTAGTAAAATGTCCAGAGCAGAAAGCTTGATGGTGCCAGGGTCTCAAGAGAAGAGGTAGGTTTTATAATTGGATTTAGGATTGCCAGGCAAAATACAGGATGCTCATGCAATATTTGGTCACTACTCATGTTAACAAATTATTAGTTGCTTTTCTGAAATAAAAACTTCACTTGATGTCCTTTATTTTTCTTTGCTACTTCTGGCAACCCTAAGTGTACCTCCTAAGAGAGGAAAGTGGCAGCAGTTGGCTTATTTGTCCCACCTCAACTAGTGATATCCTTCTTCCCATCCTTTGCACAAAGAAAATAGATTTCTTGTCATAAATATTAATATTCTTATTATTGAATATTATTTTCAGGTCATATACTTTGAGGCAGGCCTGAGATATCTTCTTTTCTGTCTTTCCTTTGAATTCACAAAAGTATTAAAACCCCCTTGCGAGGGGTTGAAGATGGTCGAGGAATAAGATGTGGAGATCATCTTCCTCCCCACAAATACATAAAAAATACATCTGCATGTGGAACAACTCCTACAGAACACCTACTGAACACTAGCAGAAGACCTCAGACTTCCAAAAAGGCAAGCTAAGTTCCACATAAAGTGGTAGGGAAAAAGCAATAAGACAAAATAGTACAGGCCCTGACCCTCTGGGAGGGAGCTGTGAAGGAGGAAAAGTTTCACACACTTGGAAACCTCTCACAGGCAGGGATGGCGAGGAGCTTCAGAACCTTAGAAGGGAGCATAGCAACAAGTGTGTAGAAGACAAAGCAGAGTCAGCACAGAGACCATTGCTGACCAGTAGTTCCCAGCTGAGAAGCTATTTGCACACCCACCATGACAAGTGGGGACTAGATGCTGAGGCTCAGGCTTTGGGGGTTGGACCCCATGGAGAGGCCTGGTGTTAACTGCATTGAAGATACTCTGAGGAGACTGGTACAACACAGCTGAGGGAGTCCAGGGAAAAGCCTGGGTCAGCCAGAGAGGTAAGAGATCATTGTCATGGGGACTCTAACTCTGTATACTCGCAGACAACAGGACACAGCTTCTTAAGTGCCATAGGTGGAACAAGCTGACTGCAATCTGCAATCCCAGAGGTGGGCATGCTTGTGGGCCTGCTGCTGCCAAGGCTGGCACAAGTGCCAGAGATAGGGGGTGAGATGGGGCTGTAGTCCAAGACCCCAGAGATGGGCATGATGACCACTGCAGTGGCCACCAAGCTGTGAGCAGATGCAAGTCACGGCCAAAAACTTCCTGGCAGTCTATGAATCTTGACACTTCTGAGGGACCCTCAACCTGGGGCCAGTTCCCCTGGGAAAGTGCACGACTCGCCTCAGAATGTAGCAACTTCCTACAGGTGTCTACCACCACAGACACCCCCCACATACCCAAATTGTGGCTGCTATACCCCTCTCTCTCCCCAGCCTAACTGAGCAAGTGAGCCCTAACAAGCCTCAGCCCTCACCACCTCTTATCTGTGCAAGGAACAGGCACTGGAAGGCAGCCCAGAAGCAGAGGTGGGGCCAAAACAAAAACAGCACCAGATGCTGTGTGAACAAAGAAGAGGAAGGGAATTCACTCCTGCAGCCACAGATGTAGTGAATTAAATCTCTGAAAATTAACCTGAGACTGTGAATTTTGGGGGCAGTTGTGGACTTTGGAAGCAAGAACAAGCTGGAGTAAGGCCAGTAGGAGCTGACCCCACAGTGCCCACACCAGGCCCAGAGACATTCCTAAATATATTAGAGGACTTCCTGAGTAGGCCGATTGGCTGTAGCTCACTATGTGGTGAGGACAACTGTCATCACAGGATAATATTCTTCTTACTTTGTTGTTTAGTTGCTAAGTCATTTATGACTTTTCCAACCTCACGATCCTGCCATGCTCCTCTGTTCATGGAATTTTCAAGCAAGAGTACTAGAGTGGGTTGCCATTTCCTTCTCCAGGATATATTCCTAACTCAGGGATTGAACCCAAGTTTCCTGCATTGGCAGGTGAATTATTTACCATTGAGCCACCAGGGAAGCCCCATGCTTCTTACTACCACTGTTTCTCTCTCTCTCTGCAGGTTAGAATACACTCAGTTCAGTTCAGTTCATTCCACTGGCTCACTTGTGTCCAATTCTTTGCAACCCCATGAATCGCAGCATGCCAGGCCTCCCTGTCCATCACCAACTCCTGGAGTTCACTCAAACTCATGTCCATCAAGTCGGTGATGCCATCCAGCCATCTCATTTTCGGTCGTCCCCTTCTCCTCCTGCCCCCAATCCCTCTCAGCCTCAGAGTCTTTTCCAATGAGTCAACTCTTCGCATGAGTCAGCCAAAGTACTGGAGTTTCAGGTTAGCACCATTCCTTCCAAAGAACACCCAGGGCTGATCTCCTTTAGGATGTATTGGTTGGATCTCCTTGCAGTCCAAGAGACTCTCAAGTCTTCTCCAACACCACAGTTCTAAAGCATCAACTCTTGCTCAGCTTTATCCACAGTCCAACACTCACATCCATACATGACCACTGGAAAAAACATAGCCTTGACTAAACAGACCTTTATTGGTAAAGTAATGTCTCTGCTTTTCAATATGCTATCTAGGTTGGTCATAAATTTACTTCTAAGAAGTAAGCATCTTTTAATTTCATGGCTGCAGTCACCATCTGCAGTGATTAGAATATATTATATACACATACACACACACACACACACACATATATATATACACATATATATATGGCTTTTTCCCTTTGTTATTTTGTTCTATTGTTATTCCTTTTCATTGATCCTTTAATATTTTTTACTTCCTTTTTCCTTTTCAATGCTTTTATTTTTAAATAAATTTATTTTATTTTTTTCTATTTCTACAACAAATTTTTGTCGTATTACAATTTTTCCATGTTTTTGGCTTTGTATTTTTGCTAGTTTTTAGCATTTGTTTTCTTTTATGGGTTTGTTTATTGGTTTGATTTCTCTTCTTTTTTTTTTTTTTGGTTCCTCTCTTCATTCTTTCCTTTTTTATTCTCTTCATTAGCGTGAGTTTTGAGTTTCTTTGTTTGTTCCTATATGATTAGTGTTGCTTTACCATTTGTCTTGGGGTTTTGTCTGTTTGTTGGCTTGATTCCCCATTTCTTTTCCTCTTTTTTTCTTCTGTGCAGCTTATGGCATCTTGGTGCTCCAGCAAGGGGTCAAGCTTGAACATCCAAGGTAGGAAACCTGAGTCCAGGAATACTAATCAGCAAGAGCTCTCCCAAAGGCCTCCATTTCAACACTAGATCTAGCCCCACTCAGAGGACAGCAAGCTCTAGGGCTGAATGCCCCATTCCAAACAACCAGCAAAATAGGAACATAACCCTACACATTAGCAGATAAGCTTCCCAAAGTCATACTAAGCCACAAACATGTCATAATATACCACTAGGGACAGCACTGCCCGTTAGAGATAAAAGGTACAACTTCACCCACCAAAACACAAAAACTGTTGAGGTCCTTTAATGGACTGGGACTTGGCGGTCCGGAGGTGAGGATAAGAAAGTGAAAGAGAGAGAGCGAGACTGATACTCCCTGGTTTATGCAGAAAACCAATACAGCCCTCAACATAGGACTTGCGTCTCTCATGAAGGCTCTGGGCGCCCTAAGGGTGCCTTCTCGAGAGAGTCTTAGAAGCCTGGGCAGGAGAGTGAGCAAGATGGGTCTCTGTGCTCCAAAGAATCAGCCAAGGAGAGAGAAAAAAAAAAAAAAAGAAGAAGAAAGAAAGACCGACAGACAGACACAGGGACCCAAGCTCTGATGGAGCAAAGATGCTTTATTAGCAGCTTATATATCTTTAGTAATATGATTACTCAGCTATTACACAGGGTGAAATTTTATCAATAGCCACAATATAGATAGTCTAATACATACAAGGTCTCTGACACTGAAAAGAGTCACTGCATGTCTCATTCCATGACCTCAGTCCTGAGAACTGCATGCAGCTTTACACATTCTTAGAATAGGAACTGATAAGGAACAGAGAATCCTTGAGAAATAGAAAACAGCATGCAGGAATCCATCTGTTAAATGTTCCCTGACAAAGAACTAATCCCCCCTCACCAAGAAATCTTCACAAAGTGCTGTCCAATCACACAAACTGGGGGTAGACTTCACAAGTAGAAGAATTACAACCTTGCAGCCTCTGAAAAGGAGACCCAAAACACAGTAAATGAAACAAAATGAAAAGACAGAAACATTCAGCAGATGAAGGAACATGATAAAAACACACCAGACTAAAAAATGAAGAGGAAACAGGCAGCCTACCTGAACAAGAATTCAGAGTAATGATAGCAAAGGTGATTCAAAACCTCAGAAATAAATAGTGATGCAGATAAACAGAATGCAGGCCCTGATTGAGAAGATACAAGAAATATTAATGAGGACCTAGAATAAATAAAGAACAGACAATCAACAATGAACAACATAATAACTAAAATTTAAAAATGCAATAGAGGGAACCAATAGCTGAATAACTGAGGCAGCAGAATGGATAAGTGAGCTGGAAGATAGCATGGTTGAAAATAACTGAAGCAGAGAAGCATAGAGAAAAAAGAAAAAATAAAATAAGGTCAGTTTCAGAGACCTCTGGGACAACATTAAGTGCATGAACATTTAAATTATAAGAGTCATGGAAGAAGAAGAGAAAAAAAAAGTATATGAGAAAATATTTGAGGAGATTATACATGAAAAATTCCCTAATTTGGGAAAGGAAATAGCCATGAATGTCAAAGAAGCCCAGAGTCCCACACAAGATAAACCCAAAGAGAAATACACTGAGACTCATATTAATCAAGCTAACAAAAATTAAACACAAAGAAAAATTATTAAAAGCAGCAAGGGAAAGACAACAAGTAACATATAAAGGAATCCCCATGATGTTAAAAGTTGCTATTTTAGCAGAAATTCTGCAGGCTAGAAGGGAATGGCAGGATATACTTACAGTGATAAAAGGGGGAAAATCTACAACAAAGATTAGTCTACTCAGCAAGGATCTCATTTGGATTTGATGGAGAAATCAGAAGCTCTACAGATAAGCTAAAGTTAAGAGAATCCAGCACCACAAAACCAGCTTTACCATAAATGTTAAAAGAACTTCCCTAGTCAGGAAACACAAGAGAAAGAAAAGACGAAACAAACGCCAAAAAATAAAGTAAATGCACGCATCAATAATTATCTTAATATGTA
>SJYW01037311.1:715934-732203 GCA_006410735.1 Raphicerus campestris | reverse complement strand
CCAGGCAAGAATACTGGAGTGGGTTGCCATTTCCTTCTCCAGGGGATCTTCCCAACCCAGGGATGGAACCCAGGTCTCCCACATTGCAGGCAGACACTTTAACCTCTGCATAATATGTGCATATATACATTCACCAAGTCTTAGTATTTGGACTATTCTCCTATATCCACACACTGGGCTCTAACTATGACCTGTATTCTGATGACCCTAATTTATATCTCTAGCATGAAACTTTCCACTTAATTCTCAACTCAACAACTATTCAACAGATCCATTTAGATGTGTACCTGATACCTCTCAATCAACAAATTCTTATAACACTATCAGTGATGTATATTTTATATATATCTATAACACACACATACACACAACAAATGGCTATTTAGACTTTCAAACATTATTCCTTATTTTCCACCAAATTTGTCACAATGTTGGTTTCCACTTCTTAATCTGTTTTTATTCAGACAACACTAACTATTGTACTGTATATTTAGTGTATAGTCACTCAGTCATGTCCGACATTTTGTGATCCCTGGACTGTAGCCCACCAGGCTCCTCTGTCCCTGGGATTCTCCAGACAAGAATATAGGAATGGGTAACCATTCCCTTAGTTATAAAGTTTACCTTTATGGTTTATTATTATAAGAAGCAATTTCAAACTCTGTGCCTCAGAGCTGCTTATTAAATTGTGGGAGAACTATTCACTTGCAAAGTGATTGGCTCATATTCATGGGCATGTTTTAACTAATAGTATTTATACATAGTGTTAACTATTGGAAAGAAACAAGGGAAATCTGGAGGAAAAAATTACATGATATTAATGGTCCATATTCTATTGCAAGTGCTTCTATACAAATAAGCAAGTATAAAAGTGATGGTGTAATGCCTCCTTACTCTTGTGTAATGGCATATTGTGAAATAGCATGTCTTAATTCCCAGTCTAGTTATCACAAATATTATTTCATCAAAATTACCTGTATATGAAAAACTTGGGTCTCATCCCATGTTTCTTGATATTTGTGTTTGAGGTGGAAACCACATCTCACCATGTCTGTAATTTGTGTATGACTAGTACAATACAACCTGAGCTAGAAAAATAAAAAGAGAGAACTTACAGGGGATACAGAATCATCTGAGATTGCCCAAGGCTGAGATGTAGCAGTCTCAGAAATGAACTTGAAGCAAGTGCTAGATACCAGATTCGTCTGACTTCACTCATCTTTGTTTTGATCCACAAATCTTAAATCTTTTCTATGTCTCATTCTGCTTTCTTCTACTTGTTTTTTTCATGAAGTAAAGTTTACTAATTCTTGAGCATATGTGTTGCTATTTCCATCATGAGGCATAATAACTTTCTCCTAGTATCAGTGTCTAATTGTTATGGAAGACGCTTTATCTGATGTTACCAAATATTCCCAAAGAAATGATATTCTGCTCCACTGAATACTTCATTGTCCTTAGTTGTAGATTGAGGGAGTGGGAAGTTAATGGAAATGATCTTAAGAAATTCCAAAATATTCTATTATAGTACATTTAATGATTTAAATCATACGATACTGTTTTTTCTTTTTGGTTAAACACACAGCAAACCAACCAACCAAAAGTCATATCCTAGACATATGAGGCCTTGAATTTGTGAAAAAAAAAAAATTTTTTTTTTAAATAATGAAAAATGGAAAGAAAGAGAAACTGCAGTCACAAATCCCATCAGACTTTGCTAACAGAACCACATTAAGCAAACTTTATCTGCCAAAACTTGCTACTCAACACATACCTTCTGTGGAGGGTATCTTGGCTTCCTCACTCACTCCCACCCTTTTGAATTAATCAAATTATATATATATATATATATATATATAATCCCTGAGATGCCCTCTCTCTGGCTTTCTTTTATGCACTCTTCAAGGCTCTCTCCCAGTCTGTTTTTATTAAACTTTTGTTATTTTGATGCACAATATCCAGCATTCAAAACTTGCAAGAGTAATAAGATTAATTTTCAGTTTCAAGGGATTTACAGTATACTAATTGAGGAGGTAGACTTTAAGGAAATGCTACAGTCTTATACATGCAAAGCTTGGAAGTGTCTAGGTATCTAAAGATTTGAAGAGAGGAATAATTAGCTATTTTGGAGGAAGGGAATGTAGGAGATGGAGAAGTGGAGTTTAGAGGAATTCATGGAACTCCAATGAGCGTCTCTTGTGCTCGTGTCGGCCCTATAGTGGATGTCAGGAATGTCATGTCCATTGGATGGACCACTTCCTCTGTGTAAAATCTCTGATGAGACTGTAACTTCATGTGAGGAGAGGACATAGTTACCTGTCTTCATTTCACAAAGCGCTCTGCAGGATCCTCATTGTGCTGCTGTCTTTCAATAAAGAGTTACTAATTATCTTTCACTTTTCTAAATTTTATCATTTTCTGAAAGCCAGGGAATTTGCAGTCATTAATTTCCATCAATAGCAAAAGAAAAAAAAAAAAAAAAAAGATGATGCTGGGTAGGAAATACATATTATCAGCCAAAGTGTTCTTCCTCTAAAGCAGTAGAAAATGATGAAAAGTGAATTTGCTCATCATTTCCTACTCTTTGAGACCCCTGCCAAGCTTCTCGATCCATGGGATTTTCTAGGCAAGAATACTGGAATGGATTGCCATTTCCTTCTCCACAGTATCTTCCCGACCTAGGTATCAGAATATGGGTCTACTGCACTGCAGTCAGACTCTTTACTATCTGAGCCACCAGGAAATGATAAGGACAGAGAGTACTCTTAAAAATATGTATAAGGTGATTGTGTGTCATTGGAACGACCTGTCTCGTTTTTACTTCAAATAAAGCTAAATTCCTCTTTGTGTTTTCCATGTAACAGATTCTATAACACCATCTTTCTTCTATTTGTTAATAAAAAATTTCCCAGTCATATTTCTTAAACTATAAGTGATATTAAAATTAAAAACCTTATTATGTATGCTATTTTTAAAGCAATTTCAATCTTGTTGAGCCATTTGCTTTGAGTGTGTTTTGTAAATAACATATTCCCAATTCTGTTTTCTATTATATTACAAAATGTGACAGTTTCTATATTACAGAGTGGAGGACAAGGTTTTAACTGAGTCACTTTTATTGTGATTATAGCATATTTGGGTTTATTCTAGATACCTTATCATATGATTTGTATGCAATTGACTTTAAAATTTATGCCATTTATTTTTCTTTTTGCAGTCTTTTTCTTCTTTCCTGACATTTATTAGGGTGATAACATTATGCTTTCATTTTTGTCTTTATCAATTCTTGCAACTATTTTGTTCTAATTTTTTAAGTCAATTTTTAGAGCAGTTTTAGGTTTACAACAGAATCAAGAGGAAGAAAAAAGATTGCTCATATACCACGAGCTCCACACATTCTTAGCCTTCCCTATTATCAACATCACTTACCAGATTGATTTTTTTTTTTTAACCAAGGATACACCTACATTGACACAGCATAATCACCCTAATTCTACTGTTTACCTTAGGGTTCACTTTTGGTATTGTAGTTTCTATGGATTTGACAAATGAATAATGCCATGTATCTATCATTATAATATTATAGAGTATTTTCACTGATCTAAAAATTCTCTGTGCTTTGCCTATTTATCTTTTCCACCCACTCATGTCAACAACTGATATTTTAATTGCCTCCATAGTTTTGCATTTTCCAGAATGTGATATATTTAGAATCATCCAATATGTAGCCTTTGAATTGGCTTCTTTCACTTAATAATGTGCATTTAAGATTCTTTCATGTCTTTTTAAGGCTTGAGATCTCAATGAATAATATTTTATTGTCTAGATGTACCACTATTTATTTATGCATTCACTTACTGAAGGACATCTTGGTTGCTTCTAAATTTTGAGAGTTATGAAGAAAGCTTCTATGAATATCTGTGTGCAAGTTTTTGTGTAAGCATACATTTTCAAATGCTTTGGTTAAAAAACAAAGAGTGTGACTGATTCATTTGATGATGTGTTTAGTTTTGTAAGAAACCTCCTAAGTGCTTGGCTGAAAAGGATTTACCATTCTGCGTACCTAGCAACAAATTATGAGAGTTTCTGTTGTTCCACATCATCACCAGAATTTGGTGTCATTGTGTATGTGGGAGTATTACATGTGGAGTGTATGGACGGAATGCTGTTTCCCTCCCGCTCCCCCTCTCTGAAGGTAATTAAGGTTAAATGAGGTCATAATGGGACTTCCCAGGTGGCCATAGTGGTAAAGAACCTGCCTATCAATGCAGGAGATGTAAGAGTCCTGGATTTGATTCCTGAGTCAGGAAGATCCCCTGGAGGAGGACATGGCAACCCCTTCCAGTATTCTTGCTTGGAGAATCCCATAGGCAGAGAAGTCTAGGGGGCTACACTACAGTCCATGGGGTCGCAATGAGTCAGTAGGACATGACTGAACACACACATGCATGCAAACACATTCACACACACACACATAGATACACAGACATTAGTAATGATGGGGAAATTAACATGGTAAAATAGAAGGATTACTTCAGAAACAGTTTCTTACACAATAGTAAATGGACGTAAAGGAAATAATGATTTCAAAGACGAGTGAATCACAACACATATAAGATATCTTTCTTTATATACATGTATTAGCAAAATTGAGATTATTCAGTATATAAATTTTTATGTACTGGTTTTACTTCAGTTAAAAAAATCAGGTCATAAAATAATTTTCAAAAACATGACTTTTTATGATTGCATAATTTTACATACTTGATATGCACTATAATTTATTTACCCATTCCTGTATTTTTGGATATTTATATTATTTTCCCAATTTTGCTATTATAAATAATACTGAGATGACTATCATAGCATATAAATCTTAATGTGTATTTCTGATTATTTGCTGGAAATAAATCTGTAGAAGTGGGATTCCCAAGTTAAAAGGAAGACTATTTTGATAGCTTTTTGATGTATATTGCAGAACTGTGATTCATAAGTGTAAAATATGCATTCCTTCCAAGCTTTCAATCAGTGTGTGTTTACTGAATCATACAATGAAATGGGAACTTTTTTTAGATGTTAAGCAGAAAAGTCAGATAGGGTCTTATTCTCAGGTTTCTTATATTTTAGTGGGAAAACAATAACTAGTAACAAAAAAAAAAAAAAAAAAAAAAATACCAGATGGTGATCAGCCCTATGAAGGAAAGAAAGCAGGGTTGGAGAGAGAGGGCAAACATTGGTTAGGCAGTCAGAGGACTCTAAGAGGAAGTGACCTTGAAAGTTCTAAATGATGCCTGAGAGCTAGTTATGCGAGGAAATAATTGCCTGACTTCTCATAGCACTATCAAACAGTACTCATTTTAAAAAAAGTTCTGAGGACTTCCTTAGTAGTTCAGTGCTTAAGAATCCACCTTGCAATGCAGGGACATGGGCTTGATCCTTTGTTGGGGAAATGAGATCCCATATGCCATGGAGCAACTAAGTCTGCACACCATACCTAGTGAGTCCTTGCATCACAATGAAAGATCCCATGTGCTGCAACTAAGACCTTGTACAGCCAAATGAATAAATAAATCATTAAAAAAATGCCTTTTTAGGTAGAAATGAAATCCAAGTATTATTTTTAATTTTATCTTTTTATTATTTCAGATAACTCTGTTTCAAATTCTATGGATCATTCCATTGCTTGCCTTGTGATTACCCTATCCTGTCATTTGTCAATTTATTGCTCAGAGTAGTAATGGTTTTCTTATAACTGTCAAGGCTCTTCATGTGTTGAAAATAATGTCTTCAAATGTGAGTATTTCCTACAAATATTCACTCCCAATTTTCCATTTGCCCTTTACTTTTGTTTTGACTGTGTCTACAGAACATTTTTTCTCCTCAGATTTTTACATAGTCAAATATGTTCACTTTTACTTTTGTGATTCTCCTTTTTCAAAATAGCTTTACTTTCAAATGATCACTTTTGTCATTTAGAAATGAAAGTTTTCCTAGATTTTGAATTTGAATCTAGATAGCTCTGATTCCCCAAAGCCTCTTTTCTTTCCACAGTACTTTTAACAGGAATTAGAAACTATAAATGAACCCTGTGATTTTAGGTTTTGAACAAATATTTTCTATCTAGCCAGCTAGATAAAATCTTGCCAATATCTAGAATAAATAGAATACAAGACAAAATGAGCTCTAGTGTCTTGAGCTTGTGAAATCTGGGGCAAGACCTTGTTTAGCCACAATTAGTATAACCCAAGTCAGGAGAGCCACAGTAGAAAAGAGAAAGTGACTTATCTTCAGAATGGTATCAAATGTCAAGTTCCAGGGCTAGGAAACAAAGAGATAGAACGTAATGATGCAAACAGCAGACTCATTGGAAAAGACCCTGATGCTGGGAAAGACTGAAGGCAGAAGAAGAGGTTGACGGAGGATGAGATGGTTGGATAAGATCACCAATTCAACGGACATGAACTTGGGCAAGCTACAGGAAATGGTGAGGGGTGGGGAAGCCTGGTGTGCTGCTGTCCACAGGGTCACGAAAAGTCAGACATCACTTGGTGACTGGATATCAAAGAAGATCTGGTGCATATATATAATGGAATGCTATTTAGTCACAAAAAAAGAATAAAATAATGCCATTTGCAGCAACATAGATGGACCTAGAGGTTATCATAGTAAGTGAAGTCAGATAGAGAAATGTTAGATAATATAATATTACCTATATATAGAATCTAAAATGCGACACAAATGAGCTTATCTACAAAACAGAAACAGATTCATGGACATAGAGAACAGATGGGCTGTTACCAAGGGTGAGAAGCCCAAGGGTGCGATGCCTCCCTGTTGGGGAACTGAATCCCAGTCTCCCGTGTGATAGACAGGTATAGTCAACACTATACTGACGAAGATGGTGGAGTATATAGAATATAAAATATGACACAAATGAACCTATCTACAAAAAGAAACAGTCTCGCAGACATAGAGAACATGTGGGTGGTTACCAAAGCGGAAGGAATGGGGGAGAGGTGGAGTGAGAGTTTGTGATGAACAGATGTAAGCTAGTACACAGGGAATGGACACACCACAAGGTGTACAAAAAGTTCGGAAAACTGTATTTATTATCCTATGATGAACTATAATAGAAAAAATGTGGAAAAGAATATATATAACTTTGCTAAGCAGCAAAAATTAACACAACATTGTAAATCAACTATACTTCAGCAAAAAATTCAAAAAAGAAAAGCTATCAAGAAATAGAGCTAAATACATATGTAGAGGATGGATTAGAGCTGAAACTTCAAGAAATGTGGTTTGGTGCTTGATTTTTGCTGAATCATGGTGGAGGCTAAGAACAGGGACTTGATGGAGTCTGTGTCAGGGTGGAAAGAGACCCTACAGTGAGTGGTCTGTGGAGTCCTTCCATTTGATGGGATTAAAGAATATGCACACTACAATGTGGGATTCCCAGGTGGCTCAGTGGTAAAGAATATGCCTGCCAGGCAGGAGACGTGTTCAATCTCTGTATTAGGAAGATCTCCTGGAGAAGGAAGTGGCAACCCACACCAGTATCCTTGCCTGGGAAATCCCATGGACAGAATAGCCTGGTAGGCTACAGTTCATGGGGTTGCAAAGAGTCAGAAACAGCTTAGAGACTAAACAGCAGCAAACAATAACCCTACAATATAATACAACACAATATACTAATATAATATATATATAGCTATGTGCAATTTTATATATAAATCTTCATTAGATTAACAGTTGTATCAAGCACTATTTAAAGTATTTTCCATATCCACTTTTTTATGCCCCAAAGAAACAAATTTAAGAGACGACGTCTCATTTTCTTGGAAAGTAAAGACAGTATATTTGTTGTAAGCATTTTCCTTTGCTCTGATGAAAACACAGATGTGCTGTTGTTGACCTTTCTTCCCTATTTTTTTAGTTACTTTTTATTTTACATTCTACAGTAATACTTCGTAGACTTCAGTATCAGTTTATATCCAACTACATCTCAAACTTCAAATCCTTACACTTCCTCCAGAATCTTCTCACAAATCCCTTTCCTGTTCTTGTAATTTATATGTACTCTTCAGGTTTTCACCTCATAAAAGGGTAAAGAAAAGAGAAACGTCTTTTGTTTTTACAGTGTAGGGAGCTGAGCTCCAGGCATTCTTCTGCCAGCAGAGCTGTTGATGAATGCTGGCAGCCCTTATAAAACAAGACACAAAAAGAATCAAGACTCTCCTGCCAATATTGTATGTGATTCCTCTCTTAATTTGTACCCAAGAAAGGGCACCATTGTACCAGTCATTTCCACCATCAATGCTATTGTTACTATCAATACATTGGCATCCCTGCCTTCACTGAGTGCTCTGGGTCATCCTCCTTGTGAATAATGACATGTAAAGTGATCTACTTTTTCTGTAAAGTCTGGAACACTATACCTGAGGCTCATACCATAGGAGTAAAATCCAAATGTCCCTCTTTCCTGATACTCCCATTTTCATGGGGCAGTAAAGGAAAAGGAAAGAATGAAGATGCGTACAAAAGCATAACAGTGATGCCGGCTTATGAGAAGATCTATCATTTACAGGCAGGTGGAATATAAATAGTGTAAGTTTTGTATACTTTCAGTCTGAATAAAACCCCAGCTCTGCAAATAAGTTGCTGTGACAGTTTATTTGACCTCTCTGACTTCTGTTTTCTCCTCTGTAAAATACACACAAGATTTTTATGAAATTAATTTATATTATGCATATGCCACTTCTAGATTAATGTCTAGCCTATGGTAGTTGTTCATTAAAAAGTTGCAATGATATTGAAATCTATTTAGATTTTCTGTTTAGTAAGTATGCTTGTAAGTAAAAATACTTTGATTTTTATGGCAATTACATTTTTCTGTGTAAAAAAAATCTGAAAAAATTACTGGTATTCCAGTATATTCTTCTTGTTCCTACTCATGATCCTTTGGAGTATGAGTGGTCAATATTCTCTAGGAAGAATCTGAGTTTTTGTCCATTTGACAACTGTACATTTTGTGGGCAGACTGCATGTCAGTAGTGTTTTCTAAAATAAGTAGTAATGGTGTTAGCTGTATTATAGGTACCCACTTTCATATAGCTTTTTTGTTACTATATTTTTCCAGAAACAAAATAAGGATTAAAAAATTACTCAAAACATGTGACCCTGTATAGCTAACTGAAATATTCCAAATCGAAAGTTAGTTTCTGCCTCTTTTTCAGAAGTTATAACTAAAATCCCAAACTGAATGGTAAGCATCCCATGAAGACAAAGAAAGAGCTGGAGCCAGTTAGTGGAAGTAAGCTAATCTGATGAAGGTTGAAGAGACCTGGGCCCCAGTTTAGATTCTGTCTACTTGAAACCTTAAGAAAACATGCTAAACTTTTTTTTAGATCTCACTGTCCTTACTTGTCAAGTTCAGATGACAATGATCTTCCCAACGCACAACACTATTATGAGGGTGAACTTGTACCATGGGTAGAAGTCTGCTGTCACAAAAGACTTAAATGACATATAGAATCAGGCTCTCCTACAGAACCTGCTGCCACTGAAGACTTTTGCTGAATCTCTGAATCCAAGGTGAAGGTCTAGGGTTCCAATCACTGAATAGAGGGACTATCTGGGAACTACAAAGTGGAGGAAAAGCAGGTCTAAGGGGAAAAATAGATGAAAAGCTGAATAATATTCCATTGTATGTATGTACCACATCTACTTTATTCCTTCAACTGTCAATTTGCATTTTTAGGTTGCTTCCATGTCTTGGATCTTGAAAATAGTGCTGCTGTGAATATAGGAGTGCATCTATCTTTTCAAACTAGAGTTTTGTCTGGATTTTTTTCTCAGAGTATAATTGCAGGATCTTATGATAATTCTGTTTTGAATTTCAAGCAATCTCCATACTATTTTCCATAGTTACTGCATCAATTTATATTCCCACCAACAGTGTAGGAGCATGCCTCATAAAAAAAAGAATGGAATAATGCTTTTTGCAGGAACATAGATGGACCTAGAGATTACCATTTTTAGTGAGATAAGTCAGACAGAGAAAGATAACCATATTGCTTATATGTGAAATCTAAAAAAAGATACAAATGAATTTATTAAAAAATATAAATAGATCCACAAATATAGAAAACAAGCTTATGGTTACCAAAGGGCAAAGGGGAGGATAAATTCAGAGTTTGGGGTTAAATTATACACACTGCTATGTATAAAATAGATAACCAAAAAGGACTTACTCTATAGCACAGAGAACTAACTTTATATAATATTTTATAACTTATAAGGAAAAATAATCTGGAAAATGATGTATATATTTGTGTATATATATATACACACAAATACACATATATACATATATATATATATACATATATATATAGCTCAATCACTTAGCTGTATACCTGAAANATTCCAAATCGAAAGTTAGTTTCTGCCTCTTTTTCAGAAGTTATAACTAAAATCCCAAACTGAATGGTAAGCATCCCATGAAGACAAAGAAAGAGCTGGAGCCAGTTAGTGGAAGTAAGCTAATCTGATGAAGGTTGAAGAGACCTGGGCCCCAGTTTAGATTCTGTCTACTTGAAACCTTAAGAAAACATGCTAAACTTTTTTTTAGATCTCACTGTCCTTACTTGTCAAGTTCAGATGACAATGATCTTCCCAACGCACAACACTATTATGAGGGTGAACTTGTACCATGGGTAGAAGTCTGCTGTCACAAAAGACTTAAATGACATATAGAATCAGGCTCTCCTACAGAACCTGCTGCCACTGAAGACTTTTGCTGAATCTCTGAATCCAAGGTGAAGGTCTAGGGTTCCAATCACTGAATAGAGGGACTATCTGGGAACTACAAAGTGGAGGAAAAGCAGGTCTAAGGGGAAAAATAGATGAAAAGCTGAATAATATTCCATTGTATGTATGTACCACATCTACTTTATTCCTTCAACTGTCAATTTGCATTTTTAGGTTGCTTCCATGTCTTGGATCTTGAAAATAGTGCTGCTGTGAATATAGGAGTGCATCTATCTTTTCAAACTAGAGTTTTGTCTGGATTTTTTTCTCAGAGTATAATTGCAGGATCTTATGATAATTCTGTTTTGAATTTCAAGCAATCTCCATACTATTTTCCATAGTTACTGCATCAATTTATATTCCCACCAACAGTGTAGGAGCGTGCCTCATAAAAAAAAGAATGGAATAATGCTTTTTGCAGGAACATAGATGGACCTAGAGATTACCATTTTTAGTGAGATAAGTCAGACAGAGAAAGATAACCATATTGCTTATATGTGAAATCTAAAAAAAGATACAAATGAATTTATTAAAAAATAGAAATAGATCCACAAATATAGAAAACAAGCTTATGGTTACCAAAGGGCAAAGGGGAGGATAAATTCAGAGTTTGGGGTTAAATTATACACACTGCTATGTATAAAATAGATAACCAAAAAGGACTTACTCTATAGCACAGAGAACTAACTTTATATAATATTTTATAACTTATAAGGAAAAATAATCTGGAAAATGATGTATATATTTGTGTATATATATATACACACAAATACACATATATACATATATATATATATATACATATATATATAGCTCAATCACTTAGCTGTATACCTGAAACTAACATAACTATATATCAAAAAAAAATGAGAAGCAAGAAAATAAGTCTGTAGTAAGAAAATATAAATATTAAGCAGAGAGCGAGTCTAAGGCTCTGACTGAAGTAAGCATTGCTGCGCATGCTGTTTTCAAAGGTCCACTGTGTTAAAAGAGTGAAGGGTGGGCAGAAATAGCTGAACTGGTCTCTCTGGAGCCATCATTCATGGACTCTCTTCTCATCATTGTCCCTTTTTCTCCAGATGCCCAGCCTTGGCACTTCAGAAGGGTGTAAGTGCATGTGCCCATGAGTTACCTCTTTGACATATGGCAGAATAGTGCTTGACTTCCAAAAAATAAGGTATATTTGAGTATTTGGGGGAAGTTTGGAAAAGTCCCTGATGCTGGGAAAGATTGAGGGCAAAAAGGAGAAGAGGGTGACAGAGAATGAGATGGCTGGATGGCATCACCGATGTAATAGACATGAACTTGGGCAAACCTCGGGTGATGGTGTGGGACAGGGAGGCCTGGCACACTGCAGTCCATGGGGTCACAAAGAATCAGACACGACTGGACAACTGAATGACAGCAGCAACAACAACACGGAAAGTAAAAAAAATATGTGCTTATTTCTGAGGTAGATATAATTTGAGGCATTAGTTGGCATTCAAGAAAGAAATATCAAAGATGAACATCTACCTTCAATTATTAAACCCATCATTTGGCTCTTTGGGAAAATATCCTAAATGTTCTAAATTTCATCTCTAAATTTAAAATATGGATACTTTAAATCAGAGTTCCCTAGAGAGGGAAAAGATGAGAGAGACAAATAGAAACAAAGACACAGACACAGACTGATTTTAAAGAACTGGCTAACAAGGTTATGAGAGCTGATGAATCTGTAATGCATAGGTAGAAATTTAGATTAGGGTTGATGTAGTTTGGAGTCTGAAGTTTGTGGGGCAGACCAACAGGCTGGAAATTCAGGTCAGATTTCTATTTTATTGTCTTCAGGCAGACTTACTTCTTGCAGAAGCCTCATTCTTTACTCTTAAGTTTTTGCTGTACTGATTGGATAAGACACACTCACATCTATTTCACTTAAAGTCAACTGATTGGAAATGCTAATGACATCCACAAATACCTTAATAGGTCATATCTATACTGTTTTACGAAACAACTGGGTACCAAATTGACCTCAAAAAATTAACTGTCACAGATCCTTACCACACAGGGTAGATGTAATAACATACACAACATTTAATAAGGAGGCTGAAACAATTTCCATTATCAGTATTAGTAAGGCATATTGAGGCCATACTTTTCAAATATATCAGTTCAGTTCAGTTCAGCTCAGTCACTCAGTCATGTCCGACTCTTTGCGACCCCATGAACCGCAGCACGCCAGACCTTCCTCTTGATCACCAACTCCTGGAGTCCCCCCAAACCCATGTCCTTGAGTCGGTGATGCCATCCAACCATCGCATCCTCTCCTACTGCCTTCAATCTTTCCCAGCATCAGGGTCTTTTCAAATGAGTCAGCTCTCTGCATCAGGTGGCCAAAGTATTGGAGTATCAGCTTCAACATCAGTCCTTCCAATGAACACCCAGGATTGATCTCCTTTAGGATGGACTGGTTGGATCTCCTTGCAGTCCAAGGGACTCTCAAGAGTCTTCTCCAACACCACCATTCAAAAGCAGCAATTCTTCGGCATTCAGCTTTCTTTATAGTCCAACTCTCACATCCAGACATGACTACTAGAAAAACTATAGCCTAACAGTGGCTGATTTTATTTTTCTGGGCTCCAAAATCATTGCGGATGGTGATTGCAGCCATGAAATTAAAAGACGCTTGCTCCTTGGAAAGAAAGTTATGACCCATGTAGACAGCATATTCAGAGAAGGCGAATCCACTCCAATGCTCTTGCCTGGAAAATCCCATGGATAGAGGTGACTGGTAGGCTGCAGTCCATGGGGTCATGAAGAGTCGGACATGATTGAGTGACTTCACTTTCACTTTCATGCATTGGAGAAGGAAATGGTAACCCATTCCAGTGTTCTTGCCTGGAGAATCCTGGGCAAGGACGGGGGAGCCTGGTGGGCTGCTGTCTATGCGGTTGCACAGAGTCGGACATGAGACTGAAGTGACTTAGCAGCAGCAGACAACATGTTAAAAAGCAGAGACATTACTTTGCCAACAGAGGTCTGTCTAGTCAAGGCTATGGTTTTTCCATTAGTCATGTATGGATGTGAGAGTTGGATTATAAAGAAAGCTGAGCACAGAAAAACTGATACTTTTGAGCTGTGGTGTTGGAGAAGACTCTTGAGAGTCCCTTGGACTGCAAAGAGATCCAATCATTCCATCCTAAAGGAGATCAGTCCTGGATGTTCATTGGAGGGACTGATGTTGAAGTTGAAACTCCAATACTTTGGCCACCTCATGCAAAGAGCTGACTCATTTGAAAAGACCCTGATGCTGGGAAAGATTGAGGGCAAGAGGAGAAGGGGACAACAGAAGATGCCATGGTTGGGTGGCATCACCAACACAGTGGATATGCGTTTGGGTGGACTCCGGGAGTTGATGGTGGACAGGGAGGCCTGGCATGCTGCGGTTCATGGGGATGCAAAGAGTTGGACACGACTGAGTGACTGAAGTGAACTAAACTGACTATACAGACTTTTGTTGACAATGTAATGTGTCTACTTTTTAATATGCAGTGGAGGTTGGCCATAATTTTCCTTCCAAGGAATTGAACCTAAAACCATTTCCAGTTGGCTGTATGCTCTATCTTAATATTTTTATGTTAAAGAAATCAATGTGGCTTGGGTCAAAGAAACCAGAGTAATACATTGCAGTGTATTGAACAAAGCACAAGATTTGAGAGTGTCAGTACCAAATTTGAATCAAAATTATGCTTTCTGTCACTTTGGGCAAGGTGTTCTCATCCTCAGTTTCTTTATCTGCGAAATTGGTATAATAATGCCATTTTTTAGGGTTTGGGGGATATGTGAAACAGAACATGGAGTTTTGCAGAAAAATATAGTCTAATATATAAATTTTTTCTTCTCAGTTCACTGTTTTCAACTAGCTAAATAGAAGCTCATTTTCCCATCTCAAGATGCAATTATACAATTTCATAATTTTTTGCTTATTTATGATTATTAAACAGTCCAGGATAGTTTATAAATCCAATCTCATTGAGAATTTCAAGCCTTTGTTTCCCTCATCACTGACTTGAACTGAGGATGAAAAATATTTCAATGAAAACTGAGCATGGCTTGTTTAATCACTTGTAGCCATTCCTCTTCTGGATCTTGTGTGAAGAGCTGTGATAAAAGAGTTACAGTCATAGGTACCGGGGTACGGTAGGTGCCGGAATGATGAGAATGGCTCCTGGCCATCCCCTGATGTGTGGGGGCATTTGAAGACATAGCAGTATGTATATGAAATGTCTGATTTTCTTGGAGAGATATCCAGATTTCTCCAGCCTGTGTTTCACTGAAGGCCACTTTTTGAGGTGTAATTAATATACAACATTATACTAGTTTTATTTGTTCAACATGATTAGTTTATATTTATACATACAGCAAAATGATCACCACAATAAATCTTGTTGGCATCTATCACTAACAGGTGATTAGGGCTTCCCAGGTGGAGCCAGTGAAAAAGAACTCATCTGCCAATTCAGGAGACATAAGAAACATGGGTTTGATCCCTGGTTTGGGAAGATCCCCTGGAACTGGAAATGGCAACCCACTCCAGTGTTCTTGCCTGGAGAATCCCATGGACAGAGGAGCCTGGCAGGCTACAGTTCAGAGGGTCTCAAAGAGTCAGATACCACTGAAGCAACTTAGCATGCATCAGCAAACACAGCTACAGATTTTTTTTATTGTGATAAGAGTTTTACAAATCTACTCTTAGCAACTTTCAAATATGCAATGCAGTGTCATTACTAGAGAACCATGCTGTACTTGGGCTTATTTATCTTATAACTGATAGTTTGCACCTTTTTATTTCCTCAACCATTTCACTCATCCCTTCAGTTCAGTTTAGTTCAGTCGCTCAGTCGTGTTCGACTCTTTGCGACCCCATGAATAGCAGCATGCTAGGCCTCCCTGTCCATCACCATCTCTCGTAGCTCGCTCAGACTCACGTCCATCGAGTCCATGATGCCATCCAGCCATCTCATCCTCTGTCGTCCCCTTCTCCTCCTGCCCCCAATCCCTCCCAGCATCAGAGTCTTTTCCAATGAGTCAACTCTTCGCATGAGGTGCCAAAGTATTGGAGTTTCAACTTTAGCATTATTTTTTTCAAAGCAGTCCCAGGGCTGATCTCCTTCAGAATTAACTGGTTGGATCTCCTTGCAGTCCAAGGGACTCTCAAGACTCTTCTCCAACATCACAGTTCAAAAGCATCAGTTCTTTGGTGCTCAGCCTTCTTCACAGACCAACTCTCACATCCATACATGGCCACAAGAAAAACCATAGCCTTGACTAGATGCACCTTAGTCGGCAAAGTAATGTCTCTGCTTTTGAATATGCTGTCTAGGTTGGTCATAACTTTTCTTAAAAGGAGTAAGCGTCTTCTAATTTCATGGCTGCAGTCACCATCTGCAGTGATTTTGGAGCCCAGAAAACTAA
>SJYW01037311.1:686919-708724 GCA_006410735.1 Raphicerus campestris | reverse complement strand
ACTCAGTTTTTGCTTGTGTGGAAAACTCTTTATGTCTCTTTCAATCCTGAATGATAACTCCACCACGTAGACTGTCCTTGGTTGTAGGTTTTCTTTCTTTGAGCACTTTATTTTTTTAAATTAACTTATTTATTTTAATTGGAGGCTAATTACTTTACAATATTGTAGTGGTTTTTGCCATACATTCACATGAATCAGCTATGGGTGTTCATGTGTCCCCCATCCTGAACCCCCCTCCCACCTTTCTCCCCATCCCATCCCTCAGGGTCATCACAGTGCACTAGCCCTGAGCACCCTATCTCATGCATCGAACCTGGAGTGGTGATCTGTTTCACATATGATAATATACATGTTTCAATGCTATTCTCTCAGATCATCCCACCCTCACCTTCTCCCACAGGGTCCAAAAGACTGCTCTTTACATCTGTGTCTCTTTTGCTGTCTCATATATAGGGTCATTGTTACCATCATTCTAAATTCCATATATATGTGTTAGTATATTGTGTTGGTGTTTTTCTTTCTGACTTACTTCACTGTATCATTCTACTCCCTTCTGGCATTCAAAGTTCCTTCTAGTGTACTTTACATTTCAGTTATCGTATTCTTCAGTTCTGATTGGTTCTTTTTAAATTGTATGTACACAGTGGACTATTAGCCATGCTATTTGTGACAACGTGGATGGATGGGAATGTTACTCTTAGCGAAGTAAGTCATACAAGGATAAATACTGTATGCTTTCAATTATATGTGGAATCTAAAAAACAGAACGAATGGAAAAAGATAGCAAAATAGAAACAGAGGGAAGTGGGTCAGGGGAGTGGCGAAATAGGTGAAGGGGATTAAGAGATATAAATGACCAATTATAAAACAAATAAGTTACAGGGACATGATATATAGCACAGGGAATACANAGAACGAATGGAAAAAGATAGCAAAATAGAAACAGAGGGAAGTGGGTCAGGGGAGTGGCGAAATAGGTGAAGGGGATTAAGAGATATAAATGACCAATTATAAAACAAATAAGTTACAGGGACATGATATATAGCACAGGGAAGACATATTTTACAATAGTTTGTATGATATGTAATCCACAAAACTAGCGACTACGTTGTACACCTTAAACTAATATCACTTTGTAAGTTGACTATACTTCAATAATTTTTAAAAAAAAGTGGGTTCAAAGCCAACTGTTTGGCACTATTATGGAAGTTTGCGTTCCCTGTTAGTACTTTCTTCTTTCTTCCTCAGTGACATTACATCTTTTGCTTCAGAATTCTAATGTAAAAACCACATAGGTTCAGATGTAAATAGCTAACTACAGGGCTTCAATATCTTGAATTTGCCAGAGGATAAGATGTGCTCCTTCATAAGAGAATATAATTCTTAAATCAGAGCAGAGCTTCTCAAGGGTAGAAAAACTCTCAGAAACATCTGCAATTTTTATGAGAAATGCCCTAAAGCCTGATGCCTAAATGCCCTAAATTCGTAAATTCCTGATCCTGCAGATTCTGACACAGCAGGTCTCAGGTGGAGTCAAGGAACCCAGGTAACTGTGAAAATTAACCACCACCTAGAGAATGACTCTTTAATTATATATTTCGGGCATTAGTGACTAAGTCAAAGGTTCTTTCTGACAAGGCTGGCATCGGATTGTGGTGATAGTTTTAAAATTATTTAGGGAAACAGGACATTAGGCTAATNATCTGTTGAGAGTGGTTCAGTTCAGTTCAATCACTCAGTCATGTCTGACTCTTTGCAACCCCATGAACTGCAGCCTGCTAGGCTTCCCTGTCCACCAACTCTCAGAGCTTGCTCAAACTCATGTCCATTGACTTAGTGATGCCATCCAACCATCACATCCTCTGTTGTCCCCTTCTCCTCCTGCCTTCAACCTTTCCCAACAACAGGGTCTTTTCCAGTGAGTCAGTTCTTCACATCAGGTCAGCAAAGTATTGGAGTTTCACCTTCAACATCAGTCATTCCAATGAATATTCAGGACTGATTTCCTTTAGGATTCACTGGTTTGATCTCCTTGTAGTCTAAGGGACTCTCAAGAGTCTTCTCCAATAGCACCATTCAAAAGCATCAGTTCTTCAGTGCTTAGCCTTCTTTATAGTCTCACTCTCACATCTGTACATGACAACTGGAAAACCCATAGCTTTGATTAGACAGACCTTTGTCAGCAAAGTAATGTCTAGGTTAGTCATAGTTTTTCTTCCAAGGAGCACGTGTCTTTTAATTTTATGGCTGCAGTGATTTTGGAGCCCAAGAAAATAGAGTCTGTCACTGTTGCCATTGTTTCCCCCCTATTTGCTATGAAGTGATGGGACTGGATGCCATGATCTTAGTTTTTTGAATGATGAGTTTTAAGCCAGCTGTTTCACTCTCCTCTTTCACTTTCATCAAGAGACTCTTTAGTTCCTCTTCACTTTCTGCCATAAGGGTGGTATCATTTACATTGCTATTTCTCCCAGCAATCTTGATTCCATCTTGAGCTTCACCCAGCCCAGCATGTACTCTGCATACAAGTTAAATAAGCAGGGTGACAATATACAACTTTGATGTACTCCTTTTCCTATTTAGAACCAGTCTGTTGTTCCATGTCCAGTTCTAACTGTTGCTTTTTGACCTGTATACAGATTTTTCAGGAGGCAGGTAAGGTGTTATGGTATTCCCATCTCTTAAAGAATTTTCCACAGTTTGCTGTGATCCACACAGTCAAAGGTTTTGACTTAATCTATAAAGCAGAAGTAGCTGTTTTCCTGGATTTCTCTTGCTTTTTCTATGATCCAACGGATGTTGGCAATTTGATCTCTGGTTCCTCTGCCTTTTCTAAATACAGCTTGTACATCTGGAAGTTCACAGTTGACATACTGTTGAAGCCTGACTTGAAGAATTTTGAGCATTACTTTGCTAGAGTGTGAGATTAGTACAATTGTGTAGTAGTTTGAATATTCTTTGGCATTGCCCTTCTTTGAGATTGGAATGAAAATTGACCTTTACCAGTCCTGTGGCCACTGCTGGGTTTTCCAAATTTGCTGGCATATTGAGTGCAGCACTTTCACAGCATCATCTTTTAGGATTTGAAATAGCTCAACTGGAATTCCATCACCTCCACTAGCTTTGTTCGTAGTGATGTTTCCTAAGGCTCACTTGACTTCACATTCTCGGATGTCTGGTGTGAGCGATCACATCATCGTGGGTATCTGGG
Source organism: Raphicerus campestris (assembly GCA_006410735.1). NCBI lineage: Eukaryota > Metazoa > Chordata > Mammalia > Artiodactyla > Bovidae > Raphicerus > Raphicerus campestris. The sequence goes on along the minus strand of SJYW01037311.1, from coordinate 705,513 downwards.
TCAAGAAGATCTTTTTTGTATAGTTCTTCTGTGTATTCTTACCACCTCTACTTAATATTTTCTGCTTCTGTTAGGTCTATACCATTTCTGTCCTTTACTGAGCCTACCTTTGCATGAAATGTTCCTTTGGTTTCTCTAATTTTCTTGAAGAGATCTCTAGTGTTTTCCATTCTATTGTTTTCCTCTATTGCATTGCACTGATCACTGAGAAAGGCTTTCTTATCTCTCCCTTCTATTCTTTGGAACTCTGCATTCAAATGGGTATATCTTTCCTTTCTCCTTTGCTTTTTGCTTCTCTTTTTTTCTCAGCTATTTGTAAGGCCTCCTCAGACAACCATTTCACTTTTTTGCATTTCTTTTATATTAGGGATGGTCTTGATCACTGCAACCTGGTCAATGTTACACTGTCCATTGAGGGTGATGGTCAGCAGCAATTCCAACAGCACCAGAGCTGCCATTGGAAGTCAGCCTGCACTAATGTGGCACAATTTCTTCCTCCATTCCTTGATAACAGTGGTATAAACTCTAGAGCAGCTGGTATACTATCCACCAGAGATTTGAAACAAACTCCTCCTTTCCTTCTCAGCAGAATTGACTCCCCTGAAATCAAGCCTTCATAAATACAGGTCATTTGCCAGTCCCTGTTTTTCTCAAGCTTTGCTGCTAGAGATATACTCCATGCCCTGAAATCACCAGACTTATCATGCAGACCAGAGACTTGTGAAAATAACCGACATCATCTTCCATATAGCTTGTTGAGTTAGTGCTCTCGTTTTCCTTGGATAAATAAGTACCCAGAAGTGGAATGTAGCAGTTTGCTGGGGAATATAATAGTTCTATTTTGTTGAGGAGCCTCCATACTGTGTTTCACTGTGGCTGCATCAATTTACATTCTTACCAACAGTGTACAAGGTTTCCCTTTCTCTATATTCTTCCAAAAACTTTTTTTTTTGGTCATATATATATATATAACAACCATTTTAACAGATGTGGGGTAATATTTCATTGTGGTTTTGATTTACATCTCCCTGATGAGTAGTGATGCTGAGTATATTTTCATGTACTTGTTAGTCATTTGAATAACTTCTTTGAAAAAAATTTATGTTCAAATCTTCTGTTCATTTAAAAGATCAATTTCTTTTCTATTGAGTTGTCTAAGTTCTTTATATATTTTGGATATTAGCTCTCTATCACTTGTATGATTTGCAAACATCTTCTACCATTCAGTTAGCTAACTTATCACTTTGTTAAGGATCTTCTTTGCTGTGCAGAAGTTTTTTTTAACTTGAAGACTACTTTTAGAGGGGCATAAATGTCCTTTCAGACTTCCCTGCTGGCTCAGATGGTCAAGAATCTGCAGGAGACCCAAGTTCAATCCTTGGGTTGGGAAGATCCCCTGGAAAAGAGAATAGCTATCCACTCCAGTATTCTTGCCTGGAAAATTCCATGGACAGAGAAACCTGGTGGGCTAAAGAGGACTATAGTCCATGGGGTCACAGAGAGTTGGACATGGCTGATTGACACACATGTCCCTTCATTTGTTGCCACCATCAAGAACCCTCACGTTCACATTCTTGCTTCAAAAGGAGCTACTAGAACTACTGGGTTCCATATCCTTCTGTGCCTTCTGGGGTTCTTTAGGATCTGAGATAGGGAATGGCATACTTTTTCCTGTTGTTTAGGGTTACTCTTGTAAACCTTCTGTGTTCAAATATCATCTTGCCTGGCAACAGTTAAATAAACGTCTCTGGTTATATTCCCAAAAGCACACATGTCAAGCTCTTCAGAACTCTCTCACAATGCACTATTCTCAGCACTAAGATAGTGCTACAGATTTTCAGTGCTGTGAATATAAGCTGATGAGTGAAATGCCAATCACTCTTTCCTGCAGACATACCCAACCCCTGAGGGTGATTTGCTTGAAGGTCCCCTATCCACCATTTCTTAGTTCTGGGTAGGGAATCACAGGACAAGTGGAGAGTGTTTTATTCTTTGAAGAAGAAGTATTTTTAGAAATGACCCTCTGGGTTTCTCCACAACTCCCCTTCAGTCATACATTGCATATCCTGAGTTGATGAGTTATCCAATGTTGTTTCAGGAAAATTTCAATTCCATCTTTGTAAGCCTGAGATGAGGGGGGATCTGTACCTGACTGCTTTTGTTGATCACCCTCTTTTGAATATAGACCTTAATTGCCAATTAGAGGGCAACTGGAAAATTTCACTCTGTATTCTATTATAGCAGCTATTATTATTATCAGCAGGAACAGTGGCTGCTTTGTTCACACCAAACAGGTAGCTTTCTGTTTTCCTCCTTTATGGCCATTGTATAATGTATAGTTTCTGGATGGTGGCATTTGGGGGCATAAATGCTATAACTTTCTCCTACACAGATTTCCAGTTGAGGCTCCTTTACAATCATTTTATGGTTTTAAAAATAGCTCCATATCTTCAAGTTCTTGTTTCCTGTTTCAGAAAGAGTTATTGGTCTTCCTCAAGCTGAGAAAAATACATTTGAAGAGCAGAATAGAGCCTGTTCCTCAGAGGCTTGTTCTCTATAGGATTACCCTGTGGGAGACCAACCAAAGCTTGTGCCATTTTTCTGCAAATCCTGGTCATGTCTCTCTTTAGACTCCATCTTCTAATATTTACTCTCTAACTCTCAGCTTAGTGAATTATTTTATAGGAAAACCCAAAGCCAACAAAATCCTCAGTAAGCTGGAAAAGCTTCCTTTTTAGGAGGAGAAATGTCATGCTGTATTGCCCTGGGGTGCTGTTTTCATCATGGCTCATACCATTCTGTTTTAGTTAAACACAGCTGTGGGCATCTCTTAATTAGCACATGGAAAGGACTAACAGTGACGTCTTTTGAATAGGTCTCTTGTAAGTAAGCGGCTTCCCAGATGATGAACCTGCCAATGCAGAAGACATGAAAGTTGCAGGTTTGATCAGACTCAGGAAGATGCCCTGGCGGGGGGCATGGCAACCCACTCCAGTATTCCTCCCTGGAGAACCTCATGGACAGAGGAGCTTGGAGGGCTAAATTCCATAGGGTAATAACGGGTTGGACGTGACTTAAAAGCAACTTAGCACACACATACACACTGGTAAATAAACTAAGTTGAAACTGCCTGAGGCCAAGCAGAACATTAAGATGCTCTTGGTAAGCTTATATCTGCTCCCCTTTAACTCAACATTCTATTAAATTCAAAACAGAGATAAACTAAATTTTAAATAAATTGAACTTGAATACCTTATTATTTATGTTTATTATTCACATATAAGAAGTCCTGTCTTCATAATTTTCAGACTTCCCCCCAAAACTGCACTTGTCTAGGAAATTAGGAGAAAGTAGAATTTACTGAAGATTCTGTAAGTGAGGTGGAAGTGAGTCCCCATGGCCCAGCACTGAGCTCTGGAATAGTATCCATTCCCCACTGCATCAGCAGCTATGTCTCTGTTTTCTGTCTCCTGCTAAGGTGTTCTAGCTCTTGACTACTTTTCTGACATCTCTTTCTGATTTCTTCCCACAGGCTTTTGGGTTTCTCTGCCAGTCATTTCATTCTGCCCCAGCTATGTTATTTTCTGTTCTTCATCTGTTCCTTAAAACTGTTTCCAAGAGTAGCAAATACATTTGTTTTTGAGATTATCATGTATACCCACTAAAAGAAAGGTTACTAGGATGCTTTCTCCCCAGCAGCAGTAGTTTATAACAAATGGTTAATAATTTCTTCCTGTTCTATGCAAATGTTCAAAACAAGAGCTTTATTATATCTACTGAATGCAAGATAAACCAATTTATAATTTCCTATTTGTTTGAATTATGTGAAGTAACCCATGTTAATTGGCTCCATATTTTCTATTTATTTCACTGATAGTTTAGCATCCCTTATAGATCAATATATCCACAGATGGCCAGACGGCTGGCCCATTAACAGGTGTCCAAGTGACTCTGATCCTGGGCTCTACCAAACCTATTCATCCATACACAATATTAAGAGCAAATAAAACTAAACTGAGAGTTAAGTTCTACAGGATTTTTTTGTTTGTTTGTTTGTTTCAACTTTCTATTGTAGTAAAATATATAACATAAGATTTGCAATTTTAAACATTATTAAAGTATAGTTCAGTGGTATCAAATACATGCATAATATTGTGAAACCATTGCCAGCATCCATCTTCAGAAATCTCTTCTTCTTGAAAAACTGAGGCTCTGTATCCTCTAAACAGTAACTCACTTTTTCCCCTATTCCAACTTAATAGTCACAATTATAATTTTAATCTCTATAATTTTGACTACTTTAAGTGCCTCATATATATGAAATCATACAATATTTGTTTTTTGTGACTAATTATTTCACTTAACAAAATATTGTTTCATGCATGTTGTAATATATTGCAGAATTTCTTTATCGCTTAAAGCTGAATAAGATTCCATTGTATGTATACACATTTTGTTTATCCATTCACCTGTCCATGGGTACTTGGGGAGCCTCCACATTTTAGCTATTGTGAATAATGTTACTATGAAAATGGACATACAATTTTTCTTTTATGATCGTCCTTTCAATTATTTAGGGTATATGCCAGAAGTGGATTTGCTAGATTATATAGAAATTCTATTTTTAGGAATTACCATAGTTTTCCATAGCAATTTTCACTTATAATACACAAGGATCCTAAATTCTCCAAATTCTCACCAACATTTGTTTTCTTTTCTTTACTTGAATAGTATCCCCCTAATGACTGTGAGCTGGTATCTCACTGCAGCTTTGATTTGCATCACTTATGATTACTGATATTGAGCATCTCTTCATGTGAATATTGGACATTTACATGCATTGTGTGGAGAAAAATCCACTCAAGTCCTTTGCATATTTTTGAATTAAGTACTCTATATTTTTGTTGTTGAGTTTTAGGATTTCTCTATATATTCTGGTTGTATATATCAGATACAAAATTTTCAAATATTTTCTCCAATACTGTGGGTTACTTTTTTATTCTAATGATAGTGTTGCTGGTATACACATGTGTTAATATCATGAAGTCCAGTATGTTTATTTTTTTTTATTGTGTTACCTACATCTTAGGAGTCTTATCCAATAAATTATTGCCAAATTCAATGACATGAAGTTTTTGTCTTAGGTTTCCTTCTGAGAGATTTGTGATTTTAGATGTTATATGTAGACCTTTCATTCATTCAAATTAATTTTTGTGTATTAGTAAGAGTCCTGCTTCATCATTTTGCATATGGTTATCCAGTTGTCCCAGGATAATTCATTGAAAAGACTGTCTTCTCATTGAATGGCTTTTGTCCATTCACTGATGCACATTTACTGTCAGTCCACTGACTTATCTTGTCAAGCTTGTCAAAAACATTTAGCTGCATTTATGTCGGGTTGCTTATGAGCCTTCGTTTCCATTTCACTGGTCTGTATGTCTGGTTTTTTTTGTTTGCTTGCTTTCTATTTATTTGTTTGTTTCAACTGTAACACACTGTCTTGATTCGTTTCAGTTCAATCGCTCAGTTGTGTCAGAATTTTTGCGAATCCATGAACTGTAGCATGCCAGGCCTCTCTGTCCATCACCAACTCCCGGAGTTCACTCAGACTCATGTCCATTGAGTCAGTGATGCCATCCAGCCATCTCATCCTCGGTCGTCCCCTTCTCCTCCTGCCCTCAGTCCTTCCCAGCATCAGTTTTTCCAGTAAGTCAACTCTTCGCATGAGGTGGCCGTAGTACTGGAGTTTCAGCTTTAGCATCAGTCCTTTCAAAGAAATCCCAGGGCTGATCTCCTTCAGATGGACTGATTGAATCTCCTTGCAGTCCAAGGGACTCTCAAGAGTCTTCTCCAACACCACAGTTCAAAAGCATCAATTCTTCGGTGCTCAGCCTTTTTCACAGTCCAACTCTCACATCCATACATGACCACAGGAAAAACCATAGCTTTAACCAGACGGACCTTAGTCTGCAAAGTAATGTTTCTGCTTTTGAATATGCTGTCTAGGTTGGTCATGACTTTTCTTCCAAGGAGTAAGCATCTTTTAATTTCATGGCTGCTGTCACCATCTGCAGTGATTACTGTAGGTTTATTGTAAGGCTTGAAATCAGAAATTGAGTCCTGCATGTTTGTTATTTCTCAAAATTGCTTTGGCTATTCAAGGTTCCTTGAGATTCCATATGAATTTTAGGATGGATTTTTCTATTTATGCAAACAACATCATTGGGATTTTGATAGAGTTGGCAGTGAGTCTGTAAATTGCTTTGAACTGTATGGACATTTCAATAACATTGTCTTCCAGTCCATGAACATGGGATGTGTTTCCTTATGACTCCCTTCATTTCCTTAGAGAATGTATTAAAATTTTGATTGTTCAAGTCTTTCACTTTCTGAGTTAATGCCTAAGTATTTTATTATTTTTGAGGATACTATAATTTTATTTTTTTTAGCTGGGAATCCCTCTTCACTTTTGAAAGATATTTTTGCCAGACATATAATTCTTCTTGACAGCTCTTTTCTATTTTTAACACTTTGAATATTCAGGCATACTATCTTCTGGCTTTCAGTGTCCCTGATGAGAAATCTGATGATTTTCTTTTTGGGCATCACTTGTATGCTTTGATTCACTCCTTTTTTGTTGCTTTCAAGCTCCTGTCCTTTGCTTTTGAAAGTTTGATTATAACGTAACTTGTTGTGGTCTCTGACCTCATTCCACTTGGAATTTGCTGAGAATTTTGAATGTTAAAGTTCATGTAGTTCATCATTTTTGTATTCATGTATGTTATCATATTCATTTGGGAAGTGTTCAGCTATTATTTTTGAAATATCTTCTCTACCATTTTTTGTTGTTGTTGTTTCATTTTGGACCACCACAAGGTCTGTATTTGTCCATTTGATTGAGTCCCACAACTTCCTTATGAAAGGTTGCTGCTATGAGCTGTGAATGACACCAGGATTTGTGACCTCTAGAGGAGAGGAATTTGATCTGGGGCCAGAGACAAGGCTTGATCACTCAGAACTTTTTGTGTAGCAAAGTTTTATTAAAGTATTAAAGAGAGTGAAAGCTTTTGATATAGACATCAGAAGGGGACAGAAGAGTCCCCCCTTGCTAGCTTTTATCAAGGAGCTATATACCTGCTGCTGCTAAGCTGCTAAGTCGCCTCAGTTGTGTCTGACTCTGTGTGACCCCATAGATGGCAGCCCACCAGGCTCTCCCATCCCTGGGATTCTCAAGGAAAGAACACTGGAGTGGGTTGCCATTTCCTTCTCCAATATACATGCTAGCAAGCTGCTAATTAGAGAACAGAAATGCCTCAAAACTGAGAGAGTTGCACTAGGCCCCTAGGCCCTTTACCCACAACATGCATTTTGAGATAGCATTGGCAAAGGTGAGTCATCCTCAGCCATAAAACAATTTACATGAATAGTGACGAAAGGAGGATTTCCAAGCAAATACATAGTTCATTAACATATCTTAAGAAAAACCTTTCCATGAGAAAAACACATTGTTAGCTCAAGGTTTGAGATAAAGTTAAGTTCTGCAGAACTAGGTGTAGCCATGACAACACAAGATTAGAAGAGAAAAGAAAAAAAGGCATTTGCCATTTGCAGCTTATTTCCTCCTGCCCCTTGGGGATCTCTGACCTCCCTACTGAGGCTGTTCACACTCTCACTTATGCCTTTTTAACTTTTTTCAATTTTTGTTTACTGCTTTTTACAGTTGATATTTTCCATTAGCTTATTTTCTCGATTACTGTTTCTCCTGTCTGCTCAAATCTGCCTTTGAATTCCTTTAGTAAACTTTTCATATCTGTTACTGTACTTTTCAGTTTCAAAATTTATTTTTTGTTTCTTTTTTAGGTTTTCTATGTCTTAATAGATATTTTTGTTTTGTTTATACATTATAGTCTTGACTTTATTCACATTTTTATTTAGTTCTTTGAGTACCTTTAAGTTGTTTTCATCTTTGTCTACTATATGTTCCATAAAATTCACCCCGACCCCCCACTCACCAGGGAATGTTTCTTTTGACTTAAATTATTATTATTATTATTTTTGGAATGGTCTGTCTGTACTTTCCTGTTTCTTTGTAAACTTCATGATTTTTGTTGTTTTGTTGTTGGAAGTTAGACATTTGAACCTAATAATGTGGTAACTCTGGATATCAGATTTTTCCTTTCCCTGGGGTTTGCTGGATTTTGTGATTGCTTTGCTTATTTTTAAAATTATTTCAACCTATTTCTTGTTGAGGATAAGCCTGAGATTCGACTTAAGATCTTCTCAGGTCTTTACTAGAGCTTTCTCTTGGGCACACATGGTCTATATTTCCCCACACATACAGTTGTTTTTAAATGTCCTAGCCTTTAAATTTTTTTTTTTTTCCACAAAGGGGAAAAAGAGAAAACTGAAAGGAGATAAAAGAGTACCAGTCCTTTAAACTCCTTGGAAGTGACTTCAGTCTGAGGAAGAGGATTTTGCAACATTGGAGTCTATGCAAATACAGTGACTGCCCACCTCTGGTCTGCACCTCTGTGATCAGAAGCAGGAACCAGCTATCAGAGGACAGATGCCCAGTATTTGTAGGACAGCATCGTTTTTGCCCATCCTTTTGGCTTCTGCTTCAGGGATACTTGCATGGATGCTTGACACATGGTTGGGGTGTCAGATGGGTTGTTACTAGTAAACTAGGAGCTAAAATTGTCAGAATTAAACCACAACTTGCTGTCTAAGTCTTCATCTGGAAGTTGCAAGATTTCCATAAACTCTAGAGTTCTAAAATGTTTACATCAGACAAATTTTCCATTGCAACTTTTATCCAGGTGAAGAGATGGATCTTGGTGTTTTTTACTTCCCTATCAATCTGTGACTCTAAGAACTACAGAATTTTTAGAACAGTATTCAAGCATGGTGTTTGGTTTAAGCCTTTTATATTTACCACATTTATTTGGTTTTTAGCCTTGATTTTATGTCACTGAATCCCAAAGTTGCTCTTCAGGTTTCAGGAAATAATTTAGCATCCTGGTTTGGGTCTTCACAATTCCCTAAGACATTCAGCATAGAATGGTAATGAAGTTCATGAGGGCAGAGACCCTAGACTGGAATCATAGGACAGCCACCTTCCAACTTTGTGATGTTGACAGATTCATCTGACATATCACTTTTATTCTTCTCATTCATAAAACTGAGTTAGCTTACAGAGGTTTGTTGTAAAGATTAAATTAGAAAAGCAGTTAAAGGGCTTTAGCTTAGGATAACAAACATGAAAAACTTCATTGCATACTATTTGAAAGTATAATTTCATCAGTTGCATTGTATGACAATGTCTGATTATTTTCATCTCTAGCAAGTGCCTAAACTTTCCCAGTACTGAGAAGACACTCACTGAGGCATCAGCACTGCTGGAATCACATATGAGAACTTATCATCTTCTATGACAATGTGCACACTCAACAGTTAACTCCCAGTATATGATCACTTGTAGACTCAAGTGACTCAAGGCATTATTCTCCTCCTCATTAAAATAAGATCCAGTCTATGTTCGATACAGGATACAGGATGCTTGGGGCTGGTGCATGGGGATGATCCAGAGAGATGATATGGGGTAGGAGGTGGGAGGGGGATTCAGGATTGGGAGCTCGTATACACCTGCAGTGGATTCATGTCAATGTATGGCAAAACCAATGCAGTATTGTAAAGTAGAATAAAGTAAAAATAAAACTAAAAAAAAATAAAATAAATAAAATAAGATCAGATTGATGTCTGTTGTTACTAGCCTTAAATTTCCACTTAACACAGAATTCTCTATATCAAGGTAAAATTATGTTTGAAAGAATTTACTTCTTTTAAGGAAAATCAGGTGTCTTTCTTTTAACAGTAACTCTTGAATTTGGCCCTATTAACAATAACAAAAATGAGCTAAAGGCATAGTTTTCATAAACAATACACTCTTTAGAATGTTTTTATGAGAACATATGTATTTGAAAAAGAAAAAGCAGTCCTTTTTCATTTCTGACATGATGTAAATATGTCATTCTCAACTTGTGTACTTGGATCCAATTTCTGAGAAGCGTTTTGTTCTTTTGTATTGGTTACATAAAAACGAAGGACTTTTGTTTATGCCTAGTTTAAATAAAGAGAACATGAAAGCGGCAGATTGTCAAGGACAGAATGTTTTTGGAGGAGATGCCACTTAACAGTGAGGGGTTTACCAAGAGAGGCAGGTGCCACCATGGAGAGTGAACCACAAGCTCAGTTCTAAGTGGTTCACTTTTTATCTGAATAAAAATAAAAATATGTCATGTTGTCAGGGACTCTCTGGGCTCTGAGCATTGGGAGTAAGATGAGCTTGGATGCAACTTACCAAGTGCCTTCGAAGCCTCTCTTTACTGTAGTGCTTTGGGCACACACAACTCTCTTTTGACTTAGAGCCTTGATCTTTCAGCTGAGTCCTCTATCTTCTTTTCCCTCCAGTATAACCTTTATGTTTCTCATTGCTGTATGTGACTGCTGAAATAATGTCAGAGCCAATGTGCTTCTTTCCTTCTTCATTTTTTATTTATTTATTGTTTTTGCAGGCAAGGCTTTATCAGGGTTCCTGCTGCAGCAGGAGAGAGCAAGAACAAGTATTGGGTTCCCTTACTTGCTTTCTCCTCAAGGGGGTGCAAGGTGGTTCTTCATATGAGTTGAGGGTAGGGCTATGTCCAAGGGTTGGATCAGAGGACTAGTTTAGGTGTTTTGCCCACCCCTTTGTGCTTCTGTGTGCAGGGGGCATGCACAGTACCCTCCTTTTGCTCCCAACCCAATGCTTTTGCTCCATCCAGGTGGTTCAGAAATGGGAGCAGGATTTTTTAGTCTCTTTGTATCTTTTGTCCAGATTCTCAATTATCCCATTTCTAAACTGTATAAACTTGGATGAGTCAACACTCTAAGCTTAAGTTTGCTACATCAGTAAAATGGGCATAATAATAATGACCAATTCACGTTAAAATACTTAAAAGTTTTTTGCCTCTCTTTCTTTACTATATTCAGGTCTAGTAGGGACCTGAGAAGACTTGAAGTTTACTCAGAGTCAGTGCGTTAAAATACTTACAAGCTTCATTCATTGAAATCATTGAACTAATGGTATTTCTGATGACAAGCACTATGACACTTGCCACAGTTCAAGTGCAGAGTAAAACCCTCTGCTGAGTACTGTGCTGTTGGGAAAAATTACACAAACACTCTCAGTGGCTTCACTTCAAAGCTGTAGTACAAGTCAAATGGTACTCAATACTATCATTGATACCCTCTCTGTTTTTCTAGAAGAATCATTTTCACCTTAGGAATAAGTTTCATATAGCATCTATCCCCATAATATTTCCAACCCATTCCTTCTACCTCCTGTTTCAAGTATGAGGTTGCTCAAATGACATTGGGATAAAAATAAATCAGTAAAGACAAATTACATCATTTTCCTATCATCAAGTGGTAGTCTCACTCTATTCAGCTTTACATTTTTAATCTGAATACAAAGGAAGAGTTGTTCCTTCCCCTGCTGCTGCTGCTGCTGCTAAGTCGCTTTAGTCGTGTCCGACTCTGTGCGACCCCATAGATAGCAGCCCACCAAGCTCCCCCGTCCCTGGGATTCTCCAGGCAAGAACACTGGAGTGGGTTGCCATTGCCTTCTCCAATGCATGAAAGTGAAAAGTGAAAGTGAAGTCGCTTAGTTGTGTCCAACTCCTAGCGACTCCATGGACTGAAGCCTACTAGGCTCCTCTGTCCATAGGATTTTTTCAGGCAAGAATACTAGAGTGGGGTGCCATTGCCTTCTCCGGTTCCTTCCCCTACCAAAGGTCAATTTCCACACATCTAGGGCCAGTGTCTCATCCCCTCTATTTGGATATACTGCTTATTCTGAAGCATAAGCATCCATATTTCCGTAGAATCATTTCCATTAGCACATAGAGATATGCTGGCAAACTCCATATTTAAAATGAAAAATAAAGAATTCTCTCTTTTCTTCATTTCTGTTTCTTCATTTCTTCATTTCTATTTATATAATTGTCTGCCTCAAGTTCACAGAAATAGTCTCAAGTGTGATTTGTGTTTGCACTCTCCACTTCCTATTCAACCCACTCTAGTAGGCTTCTTCCTCTACCATCCCATACATTCATTTAAGTGATAAATATATAGGACAAATCTACACTAGGCTTGGGAGTTGCAACAGTGAGTCAGAGATACACTAATTCCCTCTTCACAGCACCTATATTATGTAGCATTGCTGCTGTTGCTAAGTCGTCTCAGTGTCCGACTCTGTGTGACCCCAGAGACGGCAGCCCACCAGGCTCCCCCGTCTCTGGGATTATGTAGCATTGAAAAGGATAAAAAACAAGTAACCATGGTAATTATAGAAGATACTAATGGGAAAGAAACAGATAATCAATATAGATAATTGAGGTTTATCTGAGACTCTTGGGTTAGATTTCTAAGTGTTCTTGGAAGGTACAGATAGAACAGACACTAGATAGTGTGGGTCTTTCCAAAAGTAGAGGATATTCATTTCACAGTTTAATGATGAATAGGATTTAATCAAGAATTGAGGAAAGAGCATTCAAGTTAGAGCAAAGGAGCATATGTTAAAGTCTGGTGCAGGTAAGAGTTTGAGCTTTTCCAGAACTGAAAGAAAATCTGTAAGCATGGAGTGTGGTGAACAAGGTGGGGAAGGACCCAAGCTGGGCATGGAGGGTTTTAAGCAACAGAACATGAAAAATCCAGAAGGCCACTGTCAGTAGTTTGGAAATTTATCCCTTACACAAGGATAGTGAATAAAGGCTATGTAGTAATTAATGGCATTTTTGTTGATTTTGGAGACAATCTTGAAATACTGCATATGTGAAAAATAGGAGGCCAACTAGCAGATTATTCTGCTGGGCCTGGAGGAGGACGGTGATGGTTTAGCTAGTAATTANGAAAATATTCCCTGCCATATTCATAAAAAGGGATGTCACAACCATCAGCGATTTCTGGCTTCCAACTGTGAATGAGAGCTCCCAAACAGTGATCCTGCTGCCACCCTCTGTAATGATTATAGAGGAGCTGAGGATTCGAATGCAGAGTAAAGTGACCAAGGAAACAGGACTGACCCCAGATACCTGTGGTACATATGAATGAAATGAATTAAGTAAGCCCAGGGGCTTGCATCTTCCCACATATAAAATGCTAAATTTCTTAGTGTGATACTTGATCTTTGTTGTTCAGACTCTCTGCTCCCTTTGTTTCAAACTTTTATATAGCCTGACTTCCACTCCTGCCTTCTTGGAGCAGTTTTCTCAGAGCTACTGAGATGCTGTCTTTCAGGCTTGGAGTTCTAAACATACCCATGAAATAGAATAACTCTCCANTTTGTTTCAAACTTTTATATAGCCTGACTTCCACTCCTGCCTTCTTGGAGCAGTTTTCTCAGAGCTACTGAGATGCTGTCTTTCAGGCTTGGAGTTCTAAACATACCCATGAAATAGAATAACTCTCCAGTTCGGGTTGTGAATATACTTCTTAGTCCACACTTCACATGGCCTTCTTACCTGTATCTCTGTGTCTACTTCACTTCATATAAGGATACACTTCTTGGGCTTACCTGATGGCTTAGACAGTAAAGAATCTGCCTGCAATGCAGGAGATTTGGATTCAGTCCCTGAATCAAGAAGATCCCTTGGAGAAGGGAATGGCTACCCACTTCAGTATTCTGGCCTGGAGAACTCATGGACAGAGGAGCCTTGTGCGCTACAGTCCATGGGATCTCAAAGAGTTGAACACTATTAATGCTTTCTTTTTCTTTATTTTTTCATTGGATTTTAAGGGCTATCCTAAATCAAAAGTGAATTCATCTCAAGATAATTAACTAATTCATCTGCAAAGAGCCTATTTCCAAATAAGGTCATATTCTTATGTTCTGAACATGCGTTTTGCTGGGAACATTATTTAAACTTCAATATCTATAAATGGAACTGTCAATGTCTAACTTGAATCATTATCATGACTGAATAACTTTCATGCAAAATATTTGGTACATTTTAGGTGATAAATTTTCTTTTGTTTGTTTTTAGTGATAATGTTGTAGCCACACGTTCTGGGAAACAAACTTACTCAAAAGGACAATAGAGATAGTGGAGTGCTATTTATTACACTAGCGGGCCCAAGGCAGAGTCTCCTTTTAGCTAAGGACCCCAACCAGTTTTTGTGAAAACCTTATATACCCTAAATGTACGTGCCCAAACCCACCTCCCCAAATTCCCTGAAACTAGTCTGAACAAAGGAAAAGAAAGATACAGTCAAAGATAACCAGTGATTCATATTCCTTAGGCTTAGGTAGTTAGCAGTGGACAATTATCAATAGGCCTGTGGTCATACCCCAATAAGCATAATTGAATTTATGATTCTATTCAGTTACACAGATAATTAGGGTATTCTTTTAAGTGACAGAGAGTCTAGGTATAAGCCCTGGGGCTCTACCATGGAGGGGGGGGGCAGCGGGGAGCGGTCTGGATTTCCAGTTGGTATGTTGTTCCCATAGATACGGGGCATATAGATCAAAGTCCATAGTCCAGCCCAGGATAGAGTCCTCCTTTCAAGACAGAGCCTGTTCTGTCTGTTTCCTCCTTCAATACCAGCATAATTATCTTTATTCTTGAACAAGATTGGTCTGAATATTCTCATTTTCTTTCTTTTCAATTAATTCTTACTGCAGTATGGTTGCTTTACAATGTTGTATAAGTTTCTACTGTATAGCAAAATGAATCAACAGTACATACACATGTATCTCCTTCCTTTTGGACTTTCTTTCCATTCAGGTTACCATGATCATTAAGCAGAGTTCCCTATGCTATACAGTATGTTCTCATTAGTTATCTATTTTATACATAGCAACAATCATATATATGTATCAATTCTAATTTCTCAATTGCTCCCACCAGCCCCTTTTCCCCTTTGTATTCATACAGTTATTCTCTACATTTGTGTCTTCATTTCTGCTTTGCAAATAAGCTCATCTATGCCAAGTAATGCTTAAAATTCTCCAAGACAGGCTTCATCAGTACATGAATCATGAACTTCCAGATGTTCAGGCTGGTTTTACAAAAGGCAGAGGAACCAGAGATCAAATTGCCAATATCTGCTGGATCATCAAAAAAGCCAGAGAGTTCCAGAAAAACATCTACTTCTGCTTTGTTGACTATGCCAAAGCCTTTGACTGTGTGGATTGAAATAAACTGTGGAAAATTCTGAAAGAGATGGGAATACCAAACCACCTGACCTGCCTCTTGAGAAACCTGCATGCAGGTCAGGAAGCAACAGTTAGAACTGGACATGGAACAACAGACTGGTTCCAAATAGGAAAAGAAGTATGTCAGGCTGTATATTGTCACCCTTCATATTTAACTTAGATGCAGAGTGCATCATGAGAAACACTGAGCTGGCTGAAGCACAAGCTGGAATCAAGATTTCCGGGAGAAATATCCATAACCTCAGATATGCAGATAACACCACCCTTGTGGCAGAAAGCGAAGAGGAACTAAAAAGTCTCTTGATGAAAATGAAAGAGGAGAGTCAAAAAGTTGACTTAAAGCTCAACATTCAGAAAACCAAGATCATGGCATCTGGTCCCATCACTTCATGGGAAATACATGGGGAAACAGTGTCAGACTTTACTTTTTTGGGCTCCAAAATCACTGCAGATGGTGATTGAGCCATGAAATTAAAAGATGCTTATTCCTAGGAAGGAAAGTTATGGCAACCTAGATAGCATATTAAAAAGCAGAGACATTAATTTGCCAAAAAATTAGTCTAGTCAAGGCTATGGTTTTTCCCGTGTTCATGTATGGATGTGAGAGTTGGACTGTGAAGAAAGCTGAGTGCCGAAGAATTGATGCTTTTGAACTGTGGTGTTGGAGAAGACTCTTGAGAGTCCCTTGGACTGCAAGGAGATCCAACCAGTCCTTTCTAAAGGAGATCAGTCCTGGGTGTTCTTTGGAAGGACTGATGCTAAAGCTGAAACTCCAATACTTTGGCCACCTTTGGGCTTGACTCACTGAAAAAGACTCTGATGCTGGGAGGGATTGTGGACAGGAGGAGAAGGGGACGACAGAGGATGAGATGGCTGGATGGCATCACTGACTCGATGGACATGAGTCTGAGTGAACTCTGGGAGTTGGTGTTGGACAGAGAGGCCTGGCATGCTGTGGTTCACGGGGCTGCAAAGAATTGGACATGACTGAGCGACTTCACTTTCACTTTTCATTTTCATGCATTGGAAAAGGAAATGGCAACCCACTCCAGTATTCTTGCCTGGAGAATCCCAGGGACAGAGGAGCCTAGTGGGCTGCCGTCTATGGGGTCGCACAGAGTCGGACACGACTGAAGTGACTTAGCAGCAGCAGTGGAATGACTGAACTGAACTAAACTGATGGCTTTTTTCTAGATTTCAGTTATATACGCTAATATACAATATTTATTTTTCTCTTTCGCTGACTTAACTCTATATGACACTTTCTAGGTCCATCCACATCTTAACAAATGACCCAGTTTTGTTCCTTAAATATATTTTCAAGGTCTATTCTGTTTCAGGATTTGAGTATACAAGGAAGTTGCAATATAAAAATAGGAATGATTATTATCCTATCTTGTAGGCTGTATGTTTTAAACGCTTCCCTGAAGCATGGGCATTGTGCAGAAGAGGGAGTGGTAGCTTTTGGAAGAATGCAGTTGATAACTTTCCCACAAGCTTTTCGGGAAGGATCCCATGATATTTTAAGTAAGCGGTGAACTGAACTAGAAAGCAGCTCTGGGATGGATTTAATTGGCTCCAAGATGAGGTTCTTATCAACCATGTTATTTTCTCTCCAACATTAAAAAGATAATGGGAAATAAACATATTCTTTGAAGTGAAATCCCTGATAGCTCAGTTGTTAAAGAATCCACCTGCAATGCAGGAGACCTGGGTTCAATCCCTGGGTTGGGCAGATCCACTGGAGAAGGGAAAGACTATCCACTCCAGTATTCTAGCCTGGAGTTTCATGGACAGTATAGTCTATGGGGTCGCAAAGAGTCGGACACAAATGAGCAGCTTTCACTTCCGCTTTGAAATGAGTACAGGTTAAATAAAATGTGCACTCCATGAAAACAAAATTTTAAAGAATTTTGAGCATCCTACCTCTCTCATGACAGTAATAAATACTCACTGGAAATCAGTTTCAAATTATATAGTCAATAAATATTTAAGAGCTTGTATTTTTTGACCAGTTAACTCCTTACTTGAGGATAATCTAACTGTGGAAATTATACTTGATTTTTTAAACCTTTTTACATGAAGATATTCATTTATTCATTCTGGCAATGTTTTTAATATTGAAATGGGGAAACAATGTAATGCACAACAGTGAAATATTAGTAAAAGAAAATATCATATACCCTTCAATTGAATACTGTGTGGTCATTATAAGATGTATTTCAAAAGAGTGCAATTAAAAAAAAAAAAAAAAACCTTTGATAATATGTTTCAGTTTGGATTTTCCTGGAAATAAACTTTGAGTTAAGGATTTGTCCAAGTTGTTTGTCTGAGAAATGATTATAGGAAATACAGTAAAAGAAGCAAAGAAATGAAATACATAGACAAGGAGATAAGCACTAAAAATATATATATATAGTTTGTAAACAGCTTGTCACTATAGGAAACTGGGGTTCAGTCCTACTGGAGACTTCATGAGACACAGAAGGTCTACTTCAGTGTTGTTACACCCAAGGGACCAGGAAACTGGTGTCTTTATCTGCCCTTGGTTCTGTCATTGGTGAAGGACTGTCCATAGAGACAGTATCTCTACAGCACTTATGGCTCACTGGGTGCATGACATACGTTCTAGAGGTTATAGACAGACCCAGGACATAACAATTACAGATGTCTTCAATGGAAAGTTTCTGGGCTTGGTGTGCACAAAACAATGATGACTGGTAGCATCTTCTACATTATATTAAAAAAATGTGCTTAAATTCTAATAAGACTTAAAAATTTTTCACTAGTAACATAACTTTTCTTGTACCAGAACACTTAAATATAAGAACATTTATGTGAAAATGTCTTAAAAATAACTATAATAATGATAATTATTATTGTGAGTGTAATTATTATGCACTTACTCTCCAGGAATTACTATAATTTCTGTTTGGTAATAGCAGAGCCACTCTTCAATGTTAAGCAATCTGGAATCCAGAAGGTAATTTTAACAAGCGTGTTATACTAGATAATCCTTCTATCACGTATGTAATACACATTTCCACAAATTAAAAAATAACAAAGAGAAGCAGCAAGTGTGAAGCTCAATGAATGATACCCATACAATGAAATAATAAAAGAAATATGTTATAAAAAACAAAACTTGTTTGTGTGGTGGAAGTTATCGAGACTTTGTTTCCTTTCTTCCTTTCTGATTAATTAAAAGGTCATCTATTTGTTTATGGAAAAAAAGTAGACTTTTTAAAATGTTTGATGAGGAGTCATGACATAATTCTTGAGGATCTGAAAATACTGAGTTCTGATTCTGTTGTTGAGAAACACTTGCAGTGTTTAGA
>SJYW01037311.1:663818-686896 GCA_006410735.1 Raphicerus campestris | reverse complement strand
TGATGCTTTTGAACTGTGGTGTTGGAGAAGACTCTTGAGAGTCCCTTGGACTGCAAGGAGATCCAACCAGTCCTTTCTAAAGGAGATCAGTCCTGGGTGTTCTTTGGAAGGACTGATGCTAAAGCTGAAACTCCAATACTTTGGCCACCTTTGGGCTTGACTCACTGAAAAAGACTCTGATGCTGGGAGGGATTGTGGACAGGAGGAGAAGGGGACGACAGAGGATGAGATGGCTGGATGGCATCACTGACTCGATGGACATGAGTCTGAGTGAACTCTGGGAGTTGGTGTTGGACAGAGAGGCCTGGCATGCTGTGGTTCACGGGGCTGCAAAGAATTGGACATGACTGAGCGACTTCACTTTCACTTTTCATTTTCATGCATTGGAAAAGGAAATGGCAACCCACTCCAGTATTCTTGCCTGGAGAATCCCAGGGACAGAGGAGCCTAGTGGGCTGCCGTCTATGGGGTCATACAGAGTTGAACACGACTGAAGTGACTTAGCAGCAGCAGTGGAATGACTGAACTGAACTAAACTGACGGCTTTTTTCTAGATTTCAGTTATATACGCTAATATACAATATTTATTTTTCTCTTTCACTGACTTAACTCTATATGACACTTTCTAGGTCCATCCACATCTTAACAAATGACCCAATTTTGTTCCTTAAATATATTTTCAAGGTCTACTCTGTTTCAGGATTTGAGTATACAAGGAAGTTGCAATATAAAAATAGGAATGATTATTATCCTATCTTGTAGGCTGTATGTTTTAAACGCTTCCCTGAAGCATGGGCATTGTGCAGAAGAGGGAGTGGTAGCTTTTGGAAGAATGCAGTTGATAACTTTCCCACAAGCTTTTCGGGAAGGATCCCATGGTATTTTAAGTAAGCGGTGAACTGAACTAGAAAGCAGCTCTGGGATGGATTTAATTGGCTCCAAGATGAGGTTCTTATCAACCATGTTATTTTCTCTCCAACATTAAAAAGATAATGGGAAATAAACATATTCTTTGAAGTGAAATCCCTGATAGCTCAATTGGTAAAGAATCCACCTGCAATGCAGGAGACCTGGGTTCAATCCCTGGGTTGGGGAGATCCACTGGAGAAGGGAAAGGCTACCCACTCCAATATNGAACTAGAAAGCAGCTCTGGGATGGATTTAATTGGCTCCAAGATGAGGTTCTTATCAACCATGTTATTCTCACTCCAACATTAAAAAGATAATGGGAAATAAACATATTCTTTGAAGTGAAATCCCTGATAGCTCAGTTGTTAAAGAATCCACCTGCAATGCAGGAGACCTGGGTTCAATCCCTGGGTTGGGCAGATCCACTGGAGAAGGGAAAGACTATCCACTCCAGTATTCTAGCCTGGAGTTTCATGGACAGTATAGTCTATGGGGTCGCAAAGAGTCGGACACAAATGAGCAGCTTTCACTTCCGCTTTGAAATGAGTACAGGTTAAATAAAATGTGCACTCCATGAAAACAAAATTTTAAAGAATTTTGAGCATCCTACCTCTCTCATGACAGTAATAAATACTCACTGGAAATCAGTTTCAAATTATATAGTCAATAAATATTTAAGAGCTTGTATTTTTTGACCAGTTAACTCCTTACTTGAGGATAATCTAACTGTGGAAATTATACTTGATTTTTTAAACCTTTTTACATGAAGATATTCATTTATTCATTCTGGCAATGTTTTTAATATTGAAATGGGGAAACAATGTAATGCACAACAGTGAAATATTAGTAAAAGAAAATATCATATACCCTTCAATTGAATACTGTGTGGTCATTATAAGATGTATTTCAAAAGAGTGCAATTAAAAAAAAAAAAAAAAACCTTTGATAATATGTTTCAGTTTGGATTTTCCTGGAAATAAACTTTGAGTTAAGGATTTGTCCAAGTTGTTTGTCTGAGAAATGATTATAGGAAATACAGTAAAAGAAGCAAAGAAATGAAATACATAGACAAGGAGATAAGCACTAAAAATATATATATATAGTTTGTAAACAGCTTGTCACTATAGGAAACTGGGGTTCAGTCCTACTGGAGACTTCATGAGACACAGAAGGTCTACTTCAGTGTTGTTACACCCAAGGGACCAGGAAACTGGTGTCTTTATCTGCCCTTGGTTCTGTCATTGGTGAAGGACTGTCCATAGAGACAGTATCTCTACAGCACTTATGGCTCACTGGGTGCATGACATACGTTCTAGAGGTTATAGACAGACCCAGGACATAACAATTACAGATGTCTTCAATGGAAAGTTTCTGGGCTTGGTGTGCACAAAACAATGATGACTGGTAGCATCTTCTACATTATATTAAAAAAATGTGCTTAAATTCTAATAAGACTTAAAAATTTTTCACTAGTAACATAACTTTTCTTGTACCAGAACACTTAAATATAAGAACATTTATGTGAAAATGTCTTAAAAATAACTATAATAATGATAATTATTATTGTGAGTGTAATTATTATGCACTTACTCTCCAGGAATTACTATAATTTCTGTTTGGTAATAGCAGAGCCACTCTTCAATGTTAAGCAATCTGGAATCCAGAAGGTAATTTTAACAAGCGTGTTATACTAGATAATCCTTCTATCACGTATGTAATACACATTTCCACAAATTAAAAAATAACAAAGAGAAGCAGCAAGTGTGAAGCTCAATGAATGATACCCATACAATGAAATAATAAAAGAAATATGTTATAAAAAACAAAACTTGTTTGTGTGGTGGAAGTTATCGAGACTTTGTTTCCTTTCTTCCTTTCTGATTAATTAAAAGGTCATCTATTTGTTTATGGAAAAAAAGTAGACTTTTTAAAATGTTTGATGAGGAGTCATGACATAATTCTTGAGGATCTGAAAATACTGAGTTCTGATTCTGTTGTTGAGAAACACTTGCAGTGTTTAGAATTTATCAATTGTCAAAAGACAGAGACAGAAAAGAGAAATGTTGGAGTTTCTGGGTGCTGTATTTTTTGAGCTCATTTGCCTTTATAAGAAAGATTGATTCTGGCTCACAGGCAGTTATAATTGCACTGTCTGATATCAAAATAGTCCTTCCTTCCTGCTCTACTCCCAGCACCCCATTGATCCTGGACCTCTCTGGGTGGTNCCAACTTTTTCAGTCTCCACTTTCACTTTCATCAAGAAGCTTTTTAGTTCCTCTTCACTTTCTGCCATAAGGGTGGTGTCACCTGCATATCTGAGGTTATTGATATTTCTCCTGGAAATCTTGATTCCAACTTGTGTTTCTTCCAGCCCAGTATTTCTCATGATGTACTCTGTATATAAGTTAAATAAGTAGGGTGACAATATACAGCCTTGATGTATGCCTTTTCCTATCTGGAGCCAGTCTGTTGTTCCATGTCTAGTTCTAACTGATGCTTCCTGACCTGCAGATAGGTTTCTCAAGAGGCAGACACTACTATATATGAGATACATAGCCAAAAATGACCTAACATATTGCACAGGGAAGTATACTCAATATCGTGTAATAACTGACAAGAGAAAAGAATGTGAAAAAGACTGTGTGCTGTACTTAGTTGCTCAGTTGTGTCCAACTCTTTTCAACACCATAGACTGTAGTCCACCAGACTTCTCTGTCCGTAGGGATTCTCCAAGCAGGTATATATGTGTGTGTGCATGCTAAGTTGCTTCAAATATGTGTGTGTGTGTGTATAACTTAATCATTTTGCTGTACACTTGAAACTAACACAACAGTGTAAATCAACTATGCCTCAAAAAATACACACAGATACATGCACACACACACACACACATAATGCATATGTATATACACACACAAAAAATACAAAGAGAGCCATTGTCAAATAATTTTGGGGAAATAAATATATCCCTTCTGTTGGGGACAGTTCAGTAGTGTTCTGGGTCCCCTTTATCAAACTTTTTGTACCCACCCTCCTGATTTGCCATGTACACAGGTTCTATCAGAAGTCCTACATGACCATCTGCCTGGGATGCTACACCAGAAGCAATACAAGGTGCCAAGACTCTTAGGGAATACCTTGCTGCAAGTCATTCTCATTTACTATCAATATACAATCTAAATATTAATAGTTCCATGTGGCTAGTGGCTATTGTATTGTGTAGCAGAGATCTAAACAAACATCTGTGTTGAATTTTCTTTGGTTAGTTACTGATTTGAAGGAGACAAGGAGGACCCTTCTCCTGTTTCCATGGATTGTCATGCTTTTAAGAATGGGGCACGTGGAGGAGGAGGAATGGTTGGCCTTCCATCCTTTCTTTCCTCTAGCAGTGATATATGAAATGCACAGTTTCATAAAGAATAAAACGTGAGTCCATATCCACCTGGACTTTCATTATATGCTTGTTGATGGGTATATTTTTCTGACTCCATAAATACAGAAGAGCACAGAGTACTACAGCTGTGCCTATGACATGAGTTTTGGGGAAAGGTTAGGCAAGATCTCTGTTACCTGTGAGCAACTTGCCTTCCTCCTTCTTACTACGGTTTTTGCTGCACATTATATAATGATTGCCAATTAGGCAAACTCCATTAAAGTAAAAATAATTAGATCAACTGTAATTGTGACAAGAACACTTACTTGGGTTCACCATAATCTTAAAGAGTCAAATAACCATAGAAAAAAAGGGACCATTGTGTACTGAGTTCCACCAACTACCCCACTTTACAGCTAGGGAAGAAAAGTAAAAAAAGAATAAAATTATTTGACCAAGTTCACACAATATAATATGTGCCCACCAGAGTGCTTTGGAATCAAGCAAAATAAACTTGAGCTCTGAAAACTGTCTCTGTCTCCCTCATCCTCTTCCTATCTCTCATTTCCCCTCCTTCCATAGAAGTGCTTTCTCCAACAATTTGAAAAGGGCATGGGGCATACTTTTGATATTTTGATGAAATATGAAGTACATGATAATTTCTTGTCATATTCAAAATAAACATTTTCATGCCTTCTGCTGACCCACTGAACAAATGCTACCCCTCCTGCATCCTACTACTATGTTAAAAAGATGGAGGGAATATAGAAATTATTGACAATTATAACTACTATAATTTTCACTATTGCTTAGTGAGAAATCCTTTTATAAAGTATATTATTTAACTCTCTCAACAACACTGTGATATGTCTTGTTATCCTCAGTAAGGAAACAAAGAGGAAGGTTAAGCAGTTTACTCAAGTCCCTACAAGTGGCAAGTTGTTATGTTGGGTTTGATAGATAACTATTTCCAAAGTCTGTTGTTTTCCCATAGTATTTGGTATATTTGAGTATCTGAGAATACGCTCCCTTCAGATCTTTCCCTTTTCTTCTAACCTCTTTCAAATTTTGTGGAATGTTAGTCTATCTTCAGAAATGTGGGAAAACTGTGCTGTGCTGTGCTAAGTCGCTCAGTCATGTCCAATTCTTTGCGACTGTAGCCTCCCAAGCTCCTCTGTCCATGGGGATTCTCCAGGCAAGAATACTGGAGTGGGTTAACATGCCTTCCTCCAGGGATGGAAAAACTAGTACTTCTTAATATTTTAATACCGAAACTAAAAAAAATGTATTTCCAATTTCAAATGAGGAATTGAATACAATTTCATTATGAAGAGTGGAGTGAAAAGAGCATCAGGATAAAAGAAATGACCTGCATCTCACTTCCAGCTTTGTTCCTAACTCAAATCACAAAACAGCAACTAATTATTTTTACTATACAATCTCAGAATTTGGCATTTGGCAGGATCTGTGATCTCAATTGAGTATGGAAGCAGAATTTGGCACACAGTTATCAAAATCACCTGAGAATGCTTTTTTTTTTCCCCCTTTTTCAGTATATTAAACTTACATGATTTCATTCTGTAAGCCTCAAGTTATGACAGAATATGAGGGGTGGTAGTGTGGAAACTGACATGCACACTTTAAAACCAGTCCCTAAAGGATTTTAATTTATTCTCTTTCTCTTTGGAAGAGATGATCGCTAAGGTCCATAAGACATAGGTTAAGTGATTTCTGTGGGTCTTTCAAGCTGTAAGACAGAGGACAAAGGCAAATATGAAATCAGTGAGACTTTTTACCAAGTTTCCTTTTAGCAAGTTACCATTCACTTTACCAAACTACTCTGCTGATATAGTCACTGTATAATCCATCACACATTCATGTATTAACTCCTCTCTGACCACTAATATGTGCTGGAATCCCAGAGATACTTCTCTGCACTCAGAGGTTATATTTGAAGTCCAGGAAGTGCTTGATGTAATTCGGAAATGTTCTCAAGGCACCTGTAAAACCTTTTCTTTTTCCTCAAAGCAAAGATTATTGGAAAAGGTCACTTAACCATTTTCTTATAGAGGAGGGATACATAAATCCATATCAGTCTCCAAGGAAATTAGTCTTGCCTGTTATATTGGAAAGACATGAAATTGGGTTGAAGTCCAAGGTGCACCTTGAATTCAGCCTTTATATTTAAAGTGAAAATCTGCATTCAAAATAAAAACATTAGAATAAAATATGTGTTTCTTCATGAGGATGTAAATGCTGTATAAAGAATAATAAAAATAAAAAGCAGGGCAGGCCTTAAAGTTTATGACATAGTTTATAATGAAAAATTGGATACAAATTAAATGTAAAAGAGAAGATAAATAATTTTGGTTATATTCCACTATATGGAATATAATATGTTCATAAAATTATAGTTATTACCTATATAATGTGTAATAATACATTATATATAATAACTAATGTATAATAATACATTTAAAAATCATAATAGTACATAGAAAAGCAGGACATAAAATTTTATTTACCATTTGAATAAAATTAGTTTGAAATATACATATGAAAATTATGTAAATATATGGCTAATTGTCAGTTTATTAAATGTGAGCTTAAGCCTGGAACTGTATCTTACATTTATTATCTCATTTAAATCTCAAAACAAGACTTAATAAGTATTATTTTTTTCATGTTCAATGAGAAAATTCACTTAAAATGACTCATTTATTTTCATGTCTGTTAGGTGGTTAATTTTATGTGCCAACTTGGCTGGGTTATGGTACTCAGATATTTAGTCAAATACTATTTTAGATGTTTCTATGGAGATATACTTTGGGAGAGGTGAACATTTATATCAGTGGATTTTAAGTAAAGCCCTTCATAATGTAAATTGACCTTATTCAATTAGTGAAGGTCTTAAAACAGACTGACCTCACCTGAAGAAGAGGGAATTCTTACAGCAGATGGCCTTTGAACTCAAACTGCAAGACTTCCCTTGGTCTCTAGCTTACCAATTTACCCTGCATGTTTCGCATTTGCCAACCTCTTCATTAGTGAGCCAGTTCCTTACGTGAAATTGTTGTAGGAAGGGGGCACCCCCCAAGAGTGGGCTCTTGTCTAACACGGAGAATTGTTCAAGGAGACACATGCTGACAAAGCAAGAGACTTTATTGGAAGAGGGCACCGAGGCAGAGAGCAGCAAGGTAAGGGAACCCAGGAGAACTGTTCTGCCATCTGGCTCGTGGTCTCAGGTTTTATGTTGATGGAATTAGTTTCTGGGTTGTTTTTGGCTAATCATTCTGACTCAGAGTCCTTCCTGGTGGCACACGCATCACTCAGCCAAAATAGATGCTAGCGAGAAGGATTCTGGGAGGTGGATGGACATGCACTGTCTCCTTTTGACCTTTCCCAAACTCTTTCAGTTGGTGGTGGCTTATTAGTTCCATATTCCTTACCAGGATCTCCTTGTCATAAAACAGCTCATGTAAATGGTTACTATGGTGCCTGGCCAGGGTGGGCGGTTTTAGTCGGTGTGCTTCCACTAACAAAATCTCATATATATATATATATATATATAGGGGATATATAAAGATAAAGTGAAAGTGAAGTGAAGTTGTTCAGTTGTGTCCGACTCTGCGACCCCGTTAACTGTAGCCTACCAGGCTTCTCCGTCCATGGGATTCTCCAGGCAAGAATACTGGAGTTGGTTACCATTTCCTTCTCCAGGGGATCTTCCCGACCCAGGGATCGAATCCGGGTTTCACGCATTGGTGGCAGATGCTTTAACCTCTGAGCCACAGGGAAGCCCCTATAGAAAGATAAAGACATAAATATAATATCTATATTTGCATATATATACAGATATATGTGTGTTAGATACCCTCAACCTATTGTGTTTCTCTGGGAAACTCTGACTAAAACAGACTTTGATCCAGAGAGTGTTCTTGGGAAATATAGTCTTAAGAACAAATTTTCTAAATTGATTCTAGTTTTTTTTGGAATTGTTTTTCTAATTTGATGACATTTACAGGCACTAACAGCTCTATTTCCAGTAGTAAAGAGGATACTTATAGTCCATAATGTGATGTGACAGTAGAGGTAAGCAAGATATCACCATAATATTCACAATCAAACACTTATAAAAAGCAAAATTCTGTGTTGTTGTGCACATGATACCTTTAAACATTTTTGTTGAAATAATGAGCATAGTGAAATTGACTAGCTGCTCCTATACCACTGGAAAAAATAGGGGTAGGGAGTATGAACTCAAGAATTCAATTCCCAGTGAAGTGCTATATAAATGACCTGAAAGTTTCTGTCTGCTCTGAAAGAGATCCTTATCTACTATAGCTGCAGAGCTATCTGAAAAACCAAAATCAGAAAGTCATCCCATGAGTGACTGAATTACAACACAAAGTGAATTCCCAATTTCATGGTATGTCTACTGTTAAAATGAGGCCATTGATCAGGGAAGAATGGGATCCTGGAAGCTGGCATAGGGGTGTATGGGAAGATTCTGATGAAACTGTAGACACTAAACCCCCAAATTCTGATGAATCTGTTTTGCCAGTAGAAGTAGCTGATCTATCCTATCTGAGAAAATGAACCTTGCTTCACCTGAGGAAACAGTAATGGCCTCCCTTGAAATAATACCTGTCAAGAGATCACAAGTTCTCCTCAGGAATCACCCTCATCACCCCTCTTTGCTTTTAGTCCCATAAGTAGACTCAAGCCCCAGCAGGCTTTGAAAGGGAGGTAAAAATTATGGCCCACGAGGATAATGGTAGAAGGAACATAAAGTTGTATCAGGCTGAATTTATGAATATGGGCACCCTAAGCAGAAATTCTGGATTTAATGTTGCAGCTCAGGGTGTTAGAAAAGGCTCTAACAGTTTTGGTTGGATGTTAAAACATGAATCAAAGCTGGCCTGAGTTAAATAAATTTGAAATGCTAGGTATACTGTGAGAGGAAGGCATTCAAAGGTTTAGAGAGATTGGAATGTCAGAGTGAATTTGTCACATAAGTCTTGCTCATGCAATTGGAAGGTTCCAGTGGACATATATGGGTTCCAGGGGACATATATGCTACCAGTACTATAAGGACTAAATTTGTGAGGAGAGCCCCAGAACATTTGCAGGAGCTGTGAGGTCACTCTTTTCTACAGACATAAAATTGAATTGGGAATTGTTACCTCTAAATGAGTGGAAAACTTAATGCAATGAAAATAATCAGATAGTGGGGTAGCATGGCCAAATGGTGGTACTGACTGTCCAAGTCATGATGGACAGAGTTATACCACAGAGGATGGCAGAGCAATGATCAAAATAGTCTGGCTTACAAAGACCTATGGTATTGGCTAGGTGATTATGGTGTTCCTAGAAGTGAAATAGATGTGAGACTTACTAAGTTCTTTAGCTGCGTCAGTGAAGGAATTCCAGGTCAAGTGAACAAAACTCTAATTTGAATCATCTAGAGTCATGTCCCCTCAAGTCAATTTCTGAGCTTGATCCAGTTTACAGACCCAGAGCCCCTTGTATGAAGGGAATATGGAGTCCCCTAGAGAAGAACCCTGTATCCTGTCAGAAATTTATACTCTCCATATTTCTCTCAGTGTTACCCAAAGGGAGCTATGGATTTTTAAAAACTTGTTATTTTATACTGGAGTATAGTTGACTAGCAATGCTGTGTTAGTCTCATGTGCACAACCAAATGACTCAGCCACATGTGCACATGCATCCACTTCCCTTCAAACTCTCTCTTACCTTGAATGCTACATAATATTGAGCAAAGTTCCCTGTCCTATACAGTCTTTTATCATGGTAACTCAGTATTGGGATAAAGATATACCAAGTCTTTCAGAGATTATCAAATACTGACTCTGAACTAATTTCAGGGACTCCAAAACAGCACTCTAGCACAATGAGAGGGGATTTGTAGACGTCAGGTGATCAATGAAATTTTAGCTCAAGTCCATCTTAAAATACATTCAGTGTGTTCATTAATCCATAAGGACANATATTGAGCAAAGTTCCCTGTCCTATACAGTCTTTTATCATGATGACTCAGTATTGGGATAAAGATATATCAAGTCTTTCAGAGATTATCAAATACTGACTCTGAACTAATTTCAGGGAATCCAAAATGGCACTCTAGCACAATGAGAGGGGATTTGTAGACGTCAGGTGATCAATGAAATTTTAGCTTAAGTCCATCTTAAAATACATTCAGTGTGTTCATTAATCCATAAAGACAGTTCTGTAATGTATACTTTGAATAGACACAATTAGCATTTTACAGAAAGTCTACATTGGTTCTTTGACCTGTGGAGTGAAAGCTAGTATGGTGGGAAAGACCAAGTAAAACCCGTTAGAAACCCTCTCCCTTGGGAAATTATAAACCAAAAGCAGCATCTCACTCATGAGATGCTACAGATTAGTGCCACCATCAAGGACTTAAAGGATGTAGGGATGGTAATTCCCACAATATCCCCCATTCAACTTGTCTGTTGTATAGAAAATATATGGATCTCAGATAATGAGAGAAGAATGATGGTGGTGGTGGTTTAGTCTTTAAGTCATGTTCGACTCTTGTGACCCCACGGACAGTAGCCCCAAACGTCTGTCCATAGGATTTCCTAGGCAAGAATACTGGAGTGGGTAGCTATTTCCTTCTCCAGGGGATTGTCTCAACCTAGAAACTGAACTCAGGTCTCCTGCATGGCAGATGGTCTCCTGCATTGCAGGTAGATTCTTTACTGATTGAGCCACCAGGGAAATCCAAGAACAGATTATCCTTAGTTAAATGAGATGGTGATTCCAACTTCAGTTACTGTACCAGATGTGGTTTCTTTACCAGGGCAAATTAACATGTCTCTTGGTACCTGGTATCTGGCTATCCATCTAGCTATCCATCTGGCAAATGTCTTTTTCTCCATACCTATTAGAAAAGACTATCCAAAATAGTGTTCTTTCAGCTGACAAGGCAAGCAATACACTTTTACTCTGACCTCAGGGATACATCAACTTTTTAGCAACTATGTTATAGTTTAGTTTTTGAAGATCTTGATTGCCTTTCCCTTGCACAAGATATGACATGGATTCATTACATTGATGATATGCTAGCTGGACATAGTGAGAAAAAAAAAAAAAATGGTTCCAGACTCATTGGTAATGCATTTGCATGTCAGAAGATGGGAAATGAGCCTGACAAAAATTCAGGGAGCTTCCACCTAGTGAAATATCTAGAGGTTCAGTGACTTGAGAAAGTTGATAGCCTTTTAAGATAAGAGATAAATTGTTGAATCTGTCTCCCCCCCACAAATGAAAAAGTGGCAGAGTACTCAGCCTTTTTGGGACATTTGAGCCAACATATTCCTCATTTGAGTGTGTTACTCTGGCTCATTTATCAAGTACCTGAAAAGCTGCTGGTTTTGATTTGATCTCAAAACAAGAGAAAGTTCTATCACTGGTTCAAGTTACTGTACAAGCTGCTTGGCCAAGAGGCCATATGGTACAGCAGATCCAATGGGCTTGAAGTATAGTAGCAAATACAGATGCTGTTGGAAAACTCTGTCAGCTCCTTAAAGCTGATCACAGCAAAGGCCCCTAGGATTTTGGAGCATAGCCCTGTCATGTTCTGTAGATAACTACTCTTCCTTTGAGNATTCAACTTGTCTGTTGTATAGAAAATATATGGATCTCAGATAATGAGAGAAGAATGATGGTGGTGGTGGTTTAGTCTTTAAGTCATGTTCGACTCTTGTGACCCCACGGACAGTAGCCCCAAACGTCTGTCCATAGGATTTCCTAGGCAAGAATACTGGAGTGGGTAGCTATTTCCTTCTCCAGGGGATTGTCTCAACCTAGAAACTGAACTCAGGTCTGCTGCATGGCAGATGGTCTCCTGCATTGCAGGTAGATTCTTTACTGATTGAGCCACCAGGGAAATCCAAGAACAGATTATCCTTAGTTAAATGAGATGGTGATTCCAACTCCAGTTACTGTACCAGATGTGGTTTCTTTACCAGGGCAAATTAACATGTCTCTTGGTACCTGGTATCTGGCTATCCATCTAGCTATCCATCTGGCAAATGTCTTTTTCTCCATACCTATTAGAAAAGACTATCCAAAATAGTGTTCTTTCAGCTGACAAGGCAAGCAATACACTTTTACTCTGACCTCAGGGATACATCAACTTTTTAGCAACTATGTTATAGTTTAGTTTTTGAAGATCTTGATTGCCTTTCCCTTGCACAAGATATGACATGAATTCATTACATTGATGATATGCTAGCTGGACATAGTGAGAAAAAAAAAAAATGGTTCCAGACTCATTGGTAATGCATTTGCATGTCAGAAGATGGGAAATGAGCCTGACAAAAATTCAGGGAGCTTCCACCTAGTGAAATATCTAGAGGTTCAGTGACTTGAGAAAGTTGATAGCCTTTTAAGATAAGAGATAAATTGTTGAATCTGTCTCCCCCCCACAAATGAAAAAGTGGCAGAGTACTCAGCCTTTTTGGGACATTTGAGCCAACATATTCCTCATTTGAGTGTGTTACTCTGGCTCATTTATCAAGTACCTGAAAAGCTGCTGGTTTTGATTTGATCTCAAAACAAGAGAAAGTTCTATCACTGGTTCAAGTTACTGTACAAGCTGCTTGGCCAAGAGGCCATATGGTACAGCAGATCCAATGGGCTTGAAGTATAGTAGCAAATACAGATGCTGTTGGAAAACTCTGTCAGCCCCTTAAAGCTGATCACAGCAAAGGCCCCTAGGATTTTGGAGCATAGCCCTGTCATGTTCTGTAGATAACTACTCTTCCTTTGAGATAATGAAAAAAAAGAAAAGCTGTTGGTTTTTTGAAGTTGTGTTTTTAAACTGACAGCTATTTTCTGAAATGAATTTGGTCTATTACTGAGACTTATTAGAAGTTGAATGATGCAAAGCCTACTAAACCAAGTGACAGTGGTCCACTAAGTTCCCAACCTGATTGGCTTGTCATGGACTGGATGTGTGTGATCCACTAAACCATAAAGCTGGGTGTTCATGTTATCACTTTGTCATCAAACGAATAGGTATATGTGTAAACCGGCCCAACCAGAGCCTGAAGGTACAGGTACGTTACACAATGAAGTGGCTCAAATGTCATGGTCTTCACTTCTGCTACATGACCTTCTCTCTCCCAGCCTGCACTAATGGCCTCATGAGGAGTTTCCTAAGATCTGCTGGTGGAGGAAGAAAACATATATGTGTTGTTTACAGATGGGTCTATGTAATAATATGCAGGCACTACCCATGAGTGGACAGCTGCAAAACTGTAGCATCTGTCTGGGACATACAGAAGGACAGTGACAAATGGGAATCTTCCTAGTGGGCAGGGCACCTGATGCATCTGGCTGTTCACTCATCTTGGAAGGCCAAACATGCAATTCTGTACCAATTATAGGGCTGTGGTCCATGGCTGAATGGTCAGGGTCTTGTAAGTTGCATGATTGGAAAATTGGGGGCCAGGAGATATAGGTAAGAGGTGTATAGATAGACCTCTCTGAATGAGAAAAAAAAATTGGAAGAAATTTACATCCTGTGTGAGTGCTTATCCAAGAGTTCCTTCAGCAGAGGGGGAATTTAATATCAAGTGGATAGAATGACTCATTCTGTGGATCCACTCAGGCTTTCCCCCGGATATCCTCGTCATTACACAAAGAACATATGGTGAAGTAACCATAGCTGCAAGGACAGAGGTTACGCAGGGTGCTCAGCTGCTCAGTCATGTCTGATTCTTTTGTGACGCCCTGGACTGTAGTCTGCCAGGCTATTCTGTCCATGGAATTTTCCAGGTAAGAATACTGGAGTTGGTTGCCGCTTCTTCCTCCAGGGGATCTTCCCAACCCAGGAATGGATTCAGATGANATATCCTCGTCATTACACAAAGAGCACATGGTGAAGTAACCATAGCTGCAAGGACAGAGGTTATGCAGGATGCTCAGCTGCTCAGTCATGTCTGATTCTTTTGTGATGCCCTGCACTGTAGTCTGCCAGGCTATTCTGTCCATGGAATTTTCCAGGTAAGAATACTGGAGTTGGTTGCCACTTCTTCCTCCAGGGGATCTTCCCAACCCAGGAATGGATTCAGATGAAAAGAATTTCACACATAAAGGCCAAACGGGCTGTGGCCACCACTGAGTGCCCATCTGCCAGCAGCAGAAACTAACATTATGTCTGTGACATGGCACCTTTCTCTAGCAAAACTGTTCAGCTATCTGGTAGTAAGTGGATTATATTGGGCCACTTCTATATCAGAAAGGATGATGTCTTGTTTTATAGTAATAGATACTCAAGATACAGACTTAACTTTCCTGTATGCAGTGTTTGTTTGTAGTGATCAAGGGGTTACTACTGTTCATTTTATTTCCCAAGCAAAGAAAGTAAGGTGCAGAGTGAATAACTGAATTGTCCTTTGCTACCTGGATGCTCTTGGCACTTCCCTGGTGGCTCAGAGGTTAAAGCGTCTGCCTCCAATGCGGGAGACCCGGGTTCGATCCCTGGGTCGGGAAGATCCCCTGGAGAAGGAAATGGCAATCCACTCCAGTATTCTTGCCTGGAGAATCCCATGGACGGAGAAGCCTAGTAGGTTTTAGTCCACGGGGTCGCAAAGAGTCGGACACGACTGAGCGACTTCACCTTCACCTTTACCTGGATGCTCTTAGCAAAATTTAGCTTTCTTGTCAACTTTCCAGTGTCTCTCATTTGTCTGTCTCTGCATATAAGAATCACACTCTTTACTCTTTTGAAGTTGCATATTATGTTTACTATCAACTGGGGCTAATCATCTCTCATTATCTTACTTTTTCAGAATTTTCAAGCCATTTTTGTAAGGAATTTATAAGGATTTTGAAAACAGAGCTTTACTTCAAAAATACGTTTGTCATTTTATTAATTAGCATTAAATTAATATATTAGCAGAGATTATTTACATGATTATTTTTCTTTAAATACAGTAAGGCTTCCTATTTGCTAGAGTCCTTG
The DNA here is from genome assembly GCA_006410735.1 of Raphicerus campestris. Classification (NCBI taxonomy): domain Eukaryota; kingdom Metazoa; phylum Chordata; class Mammalia; order Artiodactyla; family Bovidae; genus Raphicerus; species Raphicerus campestris. The sequence continues at coordinate 671,591 of SJYW01037311.1, read as the reverse complement.
TATTTCTCTATTTATGGCTCTCATTATCATTTTCAATTGTGGCATTTATTATCAATAAGGTTTTACTTTGATATAGACCTGCTACCTACCAAGTAAGGTCTAGCTCCCTATCACATCTTTCTACAGTTAATTTTATTGTAAATGTGCTTTTTTGCCCCTTCCATTATTGCTTCCAAGCAGTTAGTTCAGTTCAGTTCAGTTCAGTTCAGTTCAGTCGCTCAGTCGTGTCTGACTCTTTGTGACCCCATGAATTGCAGCATGCCTGGCCTCCCTGTCCCCCACCAACTCCCGGAGTTCACTCAAATTCACCTCTAATCAAGTTGGTGATGCCATCCAGCCATCTCATCCTCTGTCCATCCCCTTCTCCTCCTGCCCCCAATCCCTCCCAGCATCAGAGTCTTTTCCAATGAGTCAATTCTTCGCATGAGATGGCCAAAGTACTGGAGTTTCAGCTTTAGCATCAGTCCTTCTAAAGAAATCCCAGGGCTGATCTCCTTCAGAATGGACTGGTTGGATCTCCTTGCAGTCCAAGGGACTCTCAGGAGTCTTAGGAAGTATTTATTCCCATATATTAAATTTACACCAATAGTTTTTATTTTCTTGATAATTTGAACATTTACATTAGTTTTTTTTCAATAGAATCTCAAAGATATTACATGTGTAAGATTAAAATTCTGCAAATGATTTTACCAATTTTCCCCCTAATTTTAATGTTTTTCTTCTGTAGTTGTATTTACTCACAATGGCAGAATCTGGTGAAATAATAGTGGTGCTTATAGAAACCATGTCTTCTTCCTGCATTTAATAATAAGACATTTAATACCTCTCTGTTAAACCCAGAGAGGAGCTTTTGAGTTAATGTATTAAGTATGATTATATAGTCATGTGCATATGTGAATAAAGAAAAGATGGTAATATCTACCTCATAGGGTGTTTTGAGAATTCAAAGAGATAATGTATGTGAAGCACTTAGAACAGTTCTTGGCTCATANAAAATTTATGTATCAAGAACAATAGCAGCAATGTATCTTTCCTTTCTATGGAATTTTGGTTAATTAAGAGAATTGAATATTTCAGAAAACAATGAGCTATTAGGTCAAAGCTGGAAAATAAAAAACTAGGTCTCATGATATATAAGAAGTAATGGGCATCTAGTCAAAGAGACTAGTCTCTGTCTCTTATACACATCTAGATATCCAGTTGTTTATCCTTCTGTAAAATTGTGGCCATAAATGATAAAGTGAGTTAATACACACCAAGTACTTGAATTGGAGCCGAGCACATAGTATGAGCTCAATAAATATGCATCAGTAATATATGGTATTATTGAGGCATTTTACCAAGAAATGATGTTGATTTGTATCAAAAGCTATTGCTAAAATTTGGGGCTATTTTCACTTTTGATCTATAAATCAAATAAAATAGACTGACTTATTTTCTAATATAAGCATACTGCTTTCATGGACTCAAACCTTCTTGGATTTATTATGCTGTTTTTAAGTGAACTGCCAGAGTTTGAAATGATTTTGTTTAGGGATTTTTAAAATCAATATTTAAATAAGAGATAGATCTTAAGTTTCCTTTTGATGTCATCCATGTTGAGTTTTAGCTGGAATATTTAGCTAACTTCATAAGAATTATTTTAATAATATTTTCTTTCTCTACAGCACAGAAGAGTGTAAACAAATCAGAGTAATTTGTTTATTTTTATTATTTCTTAAATATTAAGTGAAAAGCTCCTGTGAAATATCTGCATATTTTTATCTTTTTTTTTTTTGGTAGAGGAGACTTTTCATAACTTTCCCCATATTTTAATTGTTTACTTGATTTCAGTTTTCTATCTCATATAATATCCTTCTTCCCTGGTAACCACTTATTTGATTTCTTTATCTATGAGTCTATTTCTTTATTATGTTTGCTCATTTGTTTTCTCTTTTAGATTTTACATATATGTTAACTTGGACAGTACATGTCTTTCTCTATTACTTCACTTGGCATAATTCCCTCTAGGTTCATCCATTTTCTGGCAAATGGCAAGATTTCATTCTTTTGATGGCTACCTCTCTTGGAGGCTCTCCAGAATCACAGATCGGTCTGGACTTGTTGAGAAGCTGGGACTGTCTGAAATGCTTGCTTCTGCACTCAGCCTCAGTGCCTGTGGAATTTTGGATGTGTCCTTTAAGAGTAGAGTCTGTTTGCTACAGCCTCTGTCTCTCCCATATGCAAACTCCACTGGCATTCAGTGCCATATATTTGGGGGCTTCCTTCTGCGGCAGGATCCCTGAGCTGGTTCAGACCCTTTGCTCCTTCGGGGGAACCTCTTCAATTCTGATTATCCTCCTTTATGTGGGTCACCTGTCCGGTGGTGGAGCCCTGATTAAACCACATCTCTGACCCTATTATCCATCTCTGTGGTTCCTTCTTTATTTCATTATGTTTTTTTAGCTAGTTTTTAACTTAGTAACAATGGTCATATATACATTGTATATCTCTTTCATCAATCATTTTCTATATTTCCTTTTCATATAATAGGAAAAATTTACACTTTACTTCTACCACTATCTTCATCTCCAAATTCTAGGTGATTATAGCATGTGTGTGTGTGTATGTATGTGTGTTAAGGCTTATGCATTTAAACATTCTCAATTATTTTATATCCTTCAAGTAATTTTTTTCACCCTTGATTAAAAAATATCTGGAAATTTCATACTTATACTNTCACAGCATCATCTTTCAGGATTTCAAACAGCTCCACTGGAATTCCATCACCTCCACTAGCTTTGTTTGTAGTAATGCTTTCTAAGGCCCATTTGACTTCACATTCCAAAATGTCTGGCTCTAGATGAGTGATCACATCATCATGATTATCTGGGTCTTGAAGATCTTTTTTGTACAATCCTTTCATGTATTCTTGCCAACTCTTCTTAATATCTTCTGCTTCTGTTAAGTCCATACCATTCCTGTCCTTTATCGAGCCCATCTTTGCATCCAGTTCTAACTGTTGCTTCCTTACCTTTACATAGGTGTCTCAAAAGGCAGTATAGGTGGTCTGGTGTTCCCATCTCTNCTCTTCTTAATATCTTCTGCTTCTGTTAAGTCCATACCATTCCTGTCCTTTATCGAGCCCATCTTTGCATCCAGTTCTAACTGTTGCTTCCTTACCTTTACATAGGTGTCTCAAAAGGCAGTATAGGTGGTCTGGTGTTCCCATCTCTTCTCTTTCAGAATTTTCCACAGTTTATTGTGATCCACACATTCAAAGGCTTTGGCATAGTCAATAAAGCAGAAATAGATGTTTTTCTGGAACTCTCTTGCTTTTTCGATGATCCAGCAGATATTGGAAATTTGATCTCTGGTTTCTCGCCTTTTCTAAAATGAGCTTGAATATCTGGAAATTCACGGTTCATGTATTGCTGAAGCCTGGCTTGGAGAATTTTGAGCATTACTTTTTTAGCATGTGAGATAAATGCAATTGTGCAGTAGTTTGAGCATTCACTGGTATTGCCTTTCTTTAGGACTGGAATGAAAACTGACCTTTTCTAGTCCTGTGGCCACTGCTGAGTTTTCCATATTTGCTGGCATATTGAGTGCAGCACTTTCACAGCATCATTTTTCAGGATTTGAAAGAGCTCAACTGGAATTCCATCACCTCCACTAGCTTTGTTTGTAGTGATGCTTTCTAAGGGCCACTTGATTTCACATTTCAGAATGTCTGGTTCTAGATGAGTGATCACACCATTGTGATTATCTTGGTCATGAAGCTCTTTTTTGTACAGTTCTTCTGTGTATTCTTGCCATCTCTCCTTAATATCTTCTGCTTCTGTTAGGTCCATACCATTTCTATCCTTTATCAAGCCCATCTTTGCCTGAAATGTTGCCTTGGTATCTTTAATTTTCTTGAAGAGAACTCTAGTGTTTCCCATTCTGTTGTTTTCCTCTATTTCTTTGCATTGTTCGCTGAGGTAGGCTGTCTTATCTCTCCTTGCTGTTCTTTGGAACTCTGCTTTCAGATGCTTATATCTTTCCTTTTCTCCTTTGCTTTTCTCTTCTCTTTTCACAGCTATTTGTAAGGCCTCCTCAGACAGCCATTTTGCTTTTTTCCATGAGGATGTTCTGCATCCCTGTACAGTGTCAGGAACCTCTGTCCATAGTTCATCAGGCACTCTATCTATCAAATCTAGTTCCTTAAATCTATTTCTAACTTCTCACTTCCACTGGATAATCATAAGGGATTTGATTTAGGTCATACCTGAATGGTCTAGTGATTTTTCCTACTCTCTTCAATTTCAGTCTGAATTTGGCAATAAGGAGTTCATGACCAGAGTCACAGTCAGCTCCTGGTCTTGTTTTTGCTGACTGTATAAAGCTTCTCCATCTTTTGCTGCAAAGAATATAATCAATCTGATTTCAGTGTTGCCCATCTGGTATTGTCCATGTGTAGAGTCTTCTCTTGTGTTGTTGGAAGAGGGTGTTTGCTATGACCAGTTCATTCTCTTGGCAAAACTCTTTAACCCTTTCCCCTGCTTCATTCCATATTCCACGTCCAAATTAGCCTGTTACTCCAGGTGTGTCTTAGGTACTTTCAAAAGTGACCAGACTAGTTTATCTTAAATGTTTTGAAGATGTCATGAAAGAGTAGGTATTTGAAGTGGTTATTAAATGCTGAGCATGAGGCAGTTTTGTGAAGATTTGGAGACAGTACCCTGTAGAAATAAGGCAGAGCAGTTCTCAGGTTGTAAAGTGTGACAGACTGGGGTGCTGGGTGATATCACCTGGTGGCAGGTGGAGTTTAAAGGCTAAGGTAAGTGCCTGGGTTCATTAAAGTGCACTATGTGCATATGTGAGTCCATGCGTACGTGCTAAGTCTTTTCAGTCATGTTTGACTCTTTGCAACCCTATTGACTGTAGCCCACCAGGTTCCTGTACCCATGGGTTTCTTCCCACAAGAATACTGGGTGGGTTGCCATGACCTTCTCCAGGGTATCTTCACAACTCACCAACCCACATCTCTTAAGTCTCCTGCATGGGCAGGTAGATCCTTTACCACTAACACCACCTGGGAAGCCTCAAAATGCACTATTGCAGATGGGATTTTTTGAGATATAATTGACATATAATATTATATTAGTTGCAGGTATACAACATAGTCATTAAATATTTGTATATATTTTGAAATGATCTCCCCATAAATCCAGTTAATATCTGTTAGCAAACAGTTACAGAATTTTTTCTTGTGATATGAACTTTTAAGACCTACTCTTTAAGCAAATTTCCAATATACAATACAGTATTATTAACTATAGTCACCATGCTATATATCCCCATAAAGTACCTGTTTTATAACTGAAAGTTTTTACTCCCTTCACCAATTGATAAAGGAAAAACTACTTTTTTAAGTGAAATAAAATATCTTTGGCTCACATTCCCCTTTCAAATGGTATTCTGTGCCCAGCTAGCTCAGTGGATAGAGCATGAAACTCAGTCTGTAAAGGGTTGAGGTGTTCTATGCATGAAAATACAAACCCTCTTAATTTACCAGATACTGGTAAAATGTTGACTTACATATAGACATTTGAAATACAATTAAAAGCATATGGATATATATGATATTTGTTTTTCTCTTTTGCCTTACTTCACTCTGTACAACAGTCTCTAGCTCCACCCACATCTCTACAAGTGACATAATTTCATTCCTTTTTATGGCTGAGTAATATTTCATTGTGTATGTGTCTACATCTTCTTTATTCATTTTTCTGTCAATGGACATTAGGTTGCTTCCATGTCCTGTTTATTGCAAATAGTGCTGCAATAAACGCTGGGATTCGTGGATGTTATGGAATTATGGTTTTCTCTCAATATATGCCAGAAATGAGATTGCTGGATCATACAGTAGTTTTATCTTTAGCTTTTTAAGAAACCTCTACACTGTTCTCTATAGTGAAGGAAATCCAAAAAGGTGGGGACATATGTATACATGGGATTATCTGGTGACTCAGTGATAAAAAATCCACTTACAACGCAGGAGTGGCAGGAGATGCAGGTTCAGTCCCTGGATAGGGAAGATACCTTGGCAGAGGGCATGGCAACCCACTTCAGTATCCTTCCCTGGAGAATCCCATGGAGAGAGGAGCCTATAGGTATATAGCCCATAGGGTCTCAAAGATACACAACTGAAGCAACTTGGAACATACATGCATGTTAACATTTGACTGATTCATTTTGTTGTACAGCAGAAAATAACACAGTATTGTAAAGCAACTATAATCCAATAATTTATTTTTAAAGTGTGGATGCTTCTGATCTTAAGTATTGTTCCACCTAGGATATTTTAAATTATAAATGAGGAATCAAAAAACTCCAAAGATGATGACCTAAACAAATCATCATTCATGAAAGCCTAAGAACATTGTCAAAGGGAGACGCTCTGGTGGTTTAGTTGCTAAATCATGTACAACTCTTGTGAACCCATAGACTATATAGCCTGCCAGACTCCTCTGTCCATGGGATTTTCCAGGCAAGAATACTGGAGTAGGTTGTCATTTCCTTCTCCAAAGCCTGATGGATTGCTTCCCTCAGGAAAATTTTCACAAAGAGTAGCTGATATAATTTTCACAACAACATATTTGAAATAGTTATAAATTGCTTCTATTTTCCACTTAGAGAAACACATATTCAGGGTTTAAAGAGTTTGCCTGAGTTTACACAGCTAAGAAATGTCAGAACCCAACCAAACAGGACTCTGATCACCTAGGCTGGGCTCTCCCACTAAGGATGCCACCAGCAAGGCTAGAGGTAGGGAAAACTGGGGGGGAGGAAGTACCATTCTGACTTTGGCAAATCACTCCCCTATTAGTAGTTCCCTCTGACAACTATGCAAGAAGTATCTTGAATTGGACCATTTATCTCTATCAGAGAGCAGGCTCCCTTTTCCCATAGCTGTGCAGCCTCAGCAGTCAGAATTGATGACAGCTGCTGGACACCTGAGCTGTTTTATTTTTGCTAGGAGATAACAGAGTGAATGCCTTGTAGCAGCTTCAGAACCCTGATGAGTTCAAAGCTCAGAGTCAAGATTGTGCAGGGTAATTTCCAGATAATTCAAGGAGAAGGGAAAGCTAGACAAACTCCTGTTTCACTCTGAAGTTGTGCTATGAGAAATGTGTTTAGAAATCTGAGGAGAAAAATTGTCTCATGGAGAGTGCTTCAGAGAATTTTTATCTTCTTTTCCCTTCACTCTTTGAGGATTGAACTCCAACCCAGTTCATTTTTAAAACTGGAATTTCTATTTCATATGAAGCTAGATTTAAGTCAAGATAAAATTTGATGATTCCTTCAAAGCCACCAAATGTCTTAGACACAGGCCAGGGAATCTATTGCAGGCTACTCCTGTGCTATGAATCTCATTCTTCCTTTTTGCCTCTTTGGTAAATTGATGGCAGATATATAGGGGTTTTAGACCATTGAAATGTACTATTTCCTTTATTTCAAAATGCTGAACCTATTGGCCCTTCTGCAAGGGAGAAAAAGACCATGCAGTGGATGCCTCAGTTTAGGCTGAAAACTTACTGTAAAGACATTTAATTCAACATGAACTTGGTGTCTCTCACAGGTCAAACCATCTGGTAGGACCTGAAAGGCAGAGATACTCAGATCCTGGTCCTTCCCTGAGCATCTTAGCTTCTTGTTGAGAGCTGGGGAATGCATGTTGGACTATGTCCAGTGTGCATTGGTCAAGGCTCCTCATACTTCCTTGAAATTTGAGATCTGCCTGTTTCT
>SJYW01037311.1:640110-663410 GCA_006410735.1 Raphicerus campestris | reverse complement strand
TGTCCTTTATCAAGCCCATCTTTGCCTGAAATGTTGCCTTGGTATCTTTAATTTTCTTGAAGAGAACTCTAGTGTTTCCCATTCTGTTGTTTTCCTCTATTTCTTTGCATTGTTCGCTGAGGTAGGCTGTCTTATCTCTCCTTGCTGTTCTTTGGAACTCTGCTTTCAGATGCTTATATCTTTCCTTTTCTCCTTTGCTTTTCTCTTCTCTTTTCACAGCTATTTGTAAGGCCTCCTCAGACAGCCATTTTGCTTTTTTCCATGAGGATGTTCTGCATCCCTGTACAGTGTCAGGAACCTCTGTCCATAGTTCATCAGGCACTCTATCTATCAAATCTAGTTCCTTAAATCTATTTCTAACTTCTCACTTCCACTGGATAATCATAAGGGATTTGATTTAGGTCATACCTGAATGGTCTAGTGATTTTTCCTACTCTCTTCAATTTCAGTCTGAATTTGGCAATAAGGAGTTCATGACCAGAGTCACAGTCAGCTCCTGGTCTTGTTTTTGCTGACTGTATAAAGCTTCTCCATCTTTTGCTGCAAAGAATATAATCAATCTGATTTCAGTGTTGCCCATCTGGTATTGTCCATGTGTAGAGTCTTCTCTTGTGTTGTTGGAAGAGGGTGTTTGCTATGACCAGTTCATTCTCTTGGCAAAACTCTTTAACCCTTTCCCCTGCTTCATTCCATATTCCACGTCCAAATTAGCCTGTTACTCCAGGTGTGTCTTAGGTACTTTCAAAAGTGACCAGACTAGTTTATCTTAAATGTTTTGAAGATGTCATGAAAGAGTAGGTATTTGAAGTGGTTATTAAATGCTGAGCATGAGGCAGTTTTGTGAAGATTTGGAGACAGTACCCTGTAGAAATAAGGCAGAGCAGTTCTCAGGTTGTAAAGTGTGACAGACTGGGGTGCTGGGTGATATCACCTGGTGGCAGGTGGAGTTTAAAGGCTAAGGTAAGTGCCTGGGTTCATTAAAGTGCACTATGTGCATATGTGCGTCCATGCGTACGTGCTAAATCTTTTCAGTCATGTTTGACTCTTTGCAACCCTATTGACTGTAGCCCACCAGGTTCCTGTACCCATGGGTTTCTTCCCACAAGAATACTGGGTGGGTTGCCATGACCTTCTCCAGGGTATCTTCACAACTCACCAACCCACATCTCTTAAGTCTCCTGCATGGGCAGGTAGATCCTTTACCACTAACACCACCTGGGAAGCCTCAAAATGCACTATTGCAGATGGGATTTTTTGAGATATAATTGACATATAATATTATATTAGTTGCAGGTATACAACATAGTCATTAAATATTTGTATATATTTTGAAATGATCTCCCCATAAATCCAGTTAATATCTGTTAGCAAACAGTTACAGAATTTTTTCTTGTGATATGAACTTTTAAGACCTACTCTTTAAGCAAATTTCCAATATACAATACAGTATTATTAACTATAGTCACCATGCTATATATCCCCATAAAGTACCTGTTTTATAACTGAAAGTTTTTACTCCCTTCACCAATTGATAAAGGAAAAACTACTTTTTTAAGTGAAATAAAATATCTTTGGCTCACATTCCCCTTTCAAATGGTATTCTGTGCCCAGCTAGCTCAGTGGATAGAGCATGAAACTCAGTCTGTAAAGGGTTGAGGTGTGCTATGCATGAAAATACAAACCCTCTTAATTTACCAGATACTGGTAAAATGTTGACTCACATATAGACATTTGAAATACAATTAAAAGCATATGGATATATATGATATTTGTTTTTCTCTTTTGCCTTACTTCACTCTGTACAACAGTCTCTAGCTCCACCCACATCTCTACAAGTGACATAATTTCATTCCTTTTTATGGCTGAGTAATATTTCATTGTGTATGTGTCTACATCTTCTTTATTCATTTTTCTGTCAATGGACATTAGGTTGCTTCCATGTCCTGTTTATTGCAAATAGTGCTGCAATAAACGCTGGGATTCGTGGATGTTATGGAATTATGGTTTTCTCTCAATATATGCCAGAAATGAGATTGCTGGATCATACAGTAGTTTTATCTTTAGCTTTTTAAGAAACCTCTACACTGTTCTCTATAGTGAAGGAAATCCAAAAAGGTGGGGATATATGTATACATGGGATTCTCTGGTGACTCAGCGATAAAAAATCCACTTACAACGCAGGAGTGGCAGGAGATGCAGGTTCAGTCCCTGGATAGGGAAGATACCTTGGCGGAGGGCAATGCAACCCACTTCAGTATCCTTCCCTGGAGAATCCCATGGAGAGAGGAGCCTATAGGTATATAGCCCATAGGGTCTCAAAGATACACAACTGAAGCAACTTGGAACATACATGCATGTTAACATTTGACTGATTCATTTTGTTGTACAGCAGAAAATAACACAGTATTGTAAAGCAACTATAATCCAATAATTTATTTTTAAAGTGTGGATGCTTCTGATCTTAAGTATTGTTCCACCTAGGATATTTTAAATTATAAATGAGGAATCAAAAAACTCCAAAGATGATGACCTAAACAAATCATCATTCATGAAAGCCTAAGAACATTGTCAAAGGGAGACGCTCTGGTGGTTTAGTTGCTAAATCATGTACAACTCTTGTGAACCCATAGACTATATAGCCTGCCAGACTCCTCTGTCCATGGGATTTTCCAGGCAAGAATACTGGAGTAGGTTGTCATTTCCTTCTCCAAAGCGTGATGGATTGCTTCCCTCAGGAAAATTTTCACAAAGAGTAGCTGATATAATTTTCACAACAACATATTTGAAATAGTTATAAATTGCTTCTATTTTCCACTTAGAGAAACACATATTCAGGGTTTAAAGAGTTTGCCTGAGTTTACACAGCTAAGAAATGTCAGAACCCAACCAAACAGAACTCTGATCACCTAGGCTGGGCTCTCCCACTAAGGATGCCACCAGCAAGGCTAGAGGTAGGGAAAACTGGGGGGGAGGAAGTACCATTCTGACTTTGGCAAATCACTCCCCTATTAGTAGTTCCCTCTGACAACTATGCAAGAAGTATCTTGAATTGGACCATTTATCTCTATCAGAGAGCAGGCTCCCTTTTCCCATAGCTGTGCAGCCTCAGCAGTCAGAATTGATGACAGCTGCTGGACACCTGAGCTGTTTTATTTTTGCTAGGAGATAACAGAGTGAATGCCTTGTAGCAGCTTCAGAACCCTGATGAGTTCAAAGCTCAGAGTCAAGATTGTGCAGGGTAATTTCCAGATAATTCAAGGAGAAGGGAAAGCTAGACAAACTCCTGTTTCACTCTGAAGTTGTGCTATGAGAAATGTGTTTAGAAATCTGAGGAGAAAAATTGTCTCATGGAGAGTGCTTCAGAGAATTTTTATCTTCTTTTCCCTTCACTCTTTGAGGATTGAACTCCAACCCAGTTCATTTTTAAAACTGGAATTTCTATTTCATATGAAGCTAGATTTAAGTCAAGATAAAATTTGATGATTCCTTCAAAGCCACCAAATGTCTTAGACACAGGCCAGGGAATCTATTGCAGGCTACTCCTGTNCTGAGTAATATTTCATTGTGTATGTGTCTACATCTTCTTTATTCATTTTTCTGTCAATGGACATTAGGTTGCTTCCATGTCCTGTTTATTGCAAATAGTGCTGCAATAAACGCTGGGATTCGTGGATGTTATGGAATTATGGTTTTCTCTCAATATATGCCAGAAATGAGATTGCTGGATCATACAGTAGTTTTATCTTTAGCTTTTTAAGAAACCTCTACACTGTTCTCTATAGTGAAGGAAATCCAAAAAGGTGGGGATATATGTATACATGGGATTCTCTGGTGACTCAGCGATAAAAAATCCACTTACAACGCAGGAGTGGCAGGAGATGCAGGTTCAGTCCCTGGATAGGGAAGATACCTTGGCGGAGGGCAATGCAACCCACTTCAGTATCCTTCCCTGGAGAATCCCATGGAGAGAGGAGCCTATAGGTATATAGCCCATAGGGTCTCAAAGATACACAACTGAAGCAACTTGGAACATACATGCATGTTAACATTTGACTGATTCATTTTGTTGTACAGCAGAAAATAACACAGTATTGTAAAGCAACTATAATCCAATAATTTATTTTTAAAGTGTGGATGCTTCTGATCTTAAGTATTGTTCCACCTAGGATATTTTAAATTATAAATGAGGAATCAAAAAACTCCAAAGATGATGACCTAAACAAATCATCATTCATGAAAGCCTAAGAACATTGTCAAAGGGAGACGCTCTGGTGGTTTAGTTGCTAAATCATGTACAACTCTTGTGAACCCATAGACTATATAGCCTGCCAGACTCCTCTGTCCATGGGATTTTCCAGGCAAGAATACTGGAGTAGGTTGTCATTTCCTTCTCCAAAGCGTGATGGATTGCTTCCCTCAGGAAAATTTTCACAAAGAGTAGCTGATATAATTTTCACAACAACATATTTGAAATAGTTATAAATTGCTTCTATTTTCCACTTAGAGAAACACATATTCAGGGTTTAAAGAGTTTGCCTGAGTTTACACAGCTAAGAAATGTCAGAACCCAACCAAACAGGACTCTGATCACCTAGGCTGGGCTCTCCCACTAAGGATGCCACCAGCAAGGCTAGAGGTAGGGAAAACTGGGGGGGAGGAAGTACCATTCTGACTTTGGCAAATCACTCCCCTATTAGTAGTTCCCTCTGACAACTATGCAAGAAGTATCTTGAATTGGACCATTTATCTCTATCAGAGAGCAGGCTCCCTTTTCCCATAGCTGTGCAGCCTCAGCAGTCAGAATTGATGACAGCTGCTGGACACCTGAGCTGTTTTATTTTTGCTAGGAGATAACAGAGTGAATGCCTTGTAGCAGCTTCAGAACCCTGATGAGTTCAAAGCTCAGAGTCAAGATTGTGCAGGGTAATTTCCAGATAATTCAAGGAGAAGGGAAAGCTAGACAAACTCCTGTTTCACTCTGAAGTTGTGCTATGAGAAATGTGTTTAGAAATCTGAGGAGAAAAATTGTCTCATGGAGAGTGCTTCAGAGAATTTTTATCTTCTTTTCCCTTCACTCTTTGAGGATTGAACTCCAACCCAGTTCATTTTTAAAACTGGAATTTCTATTTCATATGAAGCTAGATTTAAGTCAAGATAAAATTTGATGATTCCTTCAAAGCCACCAAATGTCTTAGACACAGGCCAGGGAATCTATTGCAGGCTACTCCTGTGCTATGAATCTCATTCTTCCTTTTTGCCTCTTTGGTAAATTGATGGCAGATATATAGGGGTTTTAGACCATTGAAATGTACTATTTCCTTTATTTCAAAATGCTGAACCTATTGGCCCTTCTGCAAGGGAGAAAAAGACCATGCAGTGGATGCCTCAGTTTAGGCTGAAAACTTACTGTAAAGACATTTAATTCAACATGAACTTGGTGTCTCTCACAGGTCAAACCATCTGGTAGGACCTGAAAGGCAGAGATACTCAGATCCTGGTCCTTCCCTGAGCATCTTAGCTTCTTGTTGAGAGCTGGGGAATGCATGTTGGACTATGTCCAGTGTGCATTGGTCAAGGCTCCTCATACTTCCTTGAAATTTGAGATCTGCCTGTTTCTTCATCATTCTTCCACCTCCTTAGGAAGGAGCCATAGATGAAGACTGTGGCTACACAACAGAGGGGAAACTTGGATGTACAGAGATTAATGTAACATTATTAAGGGGTTCTTTGTGGGCCCAGGCTTGAGACTGACCTGGACTTAAATGTTAATTCTTTTATGTCATCTCCCTGTCTCCTTGTATGTTGTTCCTGTCTGACTGCTCAGGTAGGTGGGGAGAGGCAGGAGGGAAGAACCCAATCATTGTGATGTGTTTGCCATGGTGATGGCTGGGACTCTTGGATACGTGGTGGTCTGGAGGTGGCTTCACTCTCCCCAGGTCCTTCCATGACTTTCTCAGTGATCCCACACAGGAAAATTTCCACTGTGAGTCTTCTGATGTGGTAATGTCATTTCCCAGAGGTTCACACAATGATTCTGCAGTTCACCCACCCAGTGCATTCTGAGGCAGCCCCATTCCACTCTTCCTCAACCCCAAGGGGGCCCTGTCAGGAAACGTCCCTTTAGAGATGCATTCAGCTGGATCTTTCCCACATAACTCAAATCAAGTTCATCCTTTTCACTGCTGTTTATGGAAGTGGATGTTGGTCCCAATCCAGCTCCTTAGCTCTTTCCTATACCATCTTNATATTTTATCTTCAATTATGTCTTCTCTTCCTCAGTTTAATTTCTCTGTTATTTTCACATTTTCCCCTAAATTTCAATAAAATGCTTAATTATTCACTTTATTATTTCTTATCTATTTCTATGAGTGTTTAAAACAATATTTCCTCTGATCATTTTTTTTATTACACTTTGGTTATGAAAGGTAGTGTTCTCATTATCACTTTTTACCTAGAAAATTTGAAATTTGGATTTATCTACTTTTTGATTTAAGATTTGCTTGTGAGAGACAACGTATTCATGAATATCAAGCTTTTTGTTTATAAATATAATGTAAATTTATTGTTTTAAACACATGAGAAAGTCTACTGTCTGCACAGGGGACAATGGGTTAGCAGGAAATAAGCTCTAAAGATCTCTTTATATTTGAAGTTTCTTATGTTCAAAGACAAATTTTAGGTTGCCTGAAACTGAATGACTACCTGTTCTAAACCAAGATGATTGTGATATGGAAACCAGCACATAGATGTGAGGCATAAAAAGGGACTATGATAAAAATTTTCATGTGGATTCATTGTAAGTGCTACCTGAGGCTTAGAAAAGACTTAAGGCTGTTGATATAAGATGAGGGATAGGCAATGGCCTGGGTGGAGGTTACTCACTGAGGCAGGAACCGGTAGATGAAGCACAAATTTGCAGGGAAAGACAAGGAGAGGCCTGAACTCTTAGATTTAAGTGCCTNTGAGGCTGAGAAAAGACTTAAGGCTGTTGATATAAGATGAGGGATAGGCAATGGCCTGGGTGGAGGTTACTCACTGAGGCAGGAACCGGTAGATGAAGCACAAATTTGCAGGGAAAGACAAGGAGAGGCCTGAACTCTTAGATTTAAGTGCCTCAGAAATATACAGAAAGCAATGTTCTTGAGACAATTGGGTCTGTAAGAGAACCGAGTGTGGAGACAAATTTTAGAAGCATTTTTATTGAGTTGGTAACCTGATATGCAGAAATAACCAAGGAAGGATATTTAAAATGAGAAAGCAGTACTGAGAAGGGAATCCTGAGACGTCCAGGGATTTGGGGAGTGAGCGCATCATGTATAGAATGTGATAGAGGCAGAGAAGAAGGAGCCAGTCTCTCTTGCCACTTAATGGTGAGAGCCTTGAAGCAGGCATAGAATCTGCAATGTGGGAATTGGATGAAAAAGTGTCCATTAAAAGAGCAGATGAGTGAGTGTATGAGCAAAGCAATTTTCCAAAACTGAGACATTTCCATTGTATGGGTGTGCTGTATTTTACTTGTCCATTCATCTGTCAGTTGACTTTCGCATTGCTTCCACATTTTGGCTATTGTGAATAATGCTCTTATGAACATAAGTATATAAATATTTCTTAAATTTTTTTCCAAAACCAAGATCAATTGTAAACACTATTATGCTCATTTAATCAATGAGGAAATTGAAATAAGAGGTGCTTAACCTGATACCTCCAGGGAAGGACAAACTGCTATAGAACTCGTGGTGCAGTTGTCGCTGAAATCCTTACCTAGCAGTAAAATACAGTCTCTCTCAACCACTCTTGCTATGCTCTAACATCCAGCCAGCACAATCATTTTGACAGCAAGTTATTTAACAAGTTATCAGCAAGCAGGTAATAGCCCTTTAGTTCAGTCAAAATAGTCAAATGAGTTGTACATGTAGACACAGCCTTTCTTTGCAAGATTGATGTCATGGACAGGGATGAGTTAGAAAATAGAACAATAGCACCCTGTATATGAAAGATGTGGCATCTGTCTAAAGTGAAAAAATATTATTGATTGAGTGGGAATTGTCACTGAGCTTGGAATAGCTTTAAAAGAAAACCGAACTATGCTAATTTTATTCCAGAGATTGAAACATACGATTTTGGAAGCTTTTATGGAAAAGAAGGGGAAAAAATGAATAGGGAAGTTAAGATCTTTAAAAAGAGATGTGTGAGTCAGCTCATATACAAACACCATTGCTTTGACCTTGATTTAGACTTCACTACTGTTTTATTTCATGTAGGAAAATAGCTTCAATAGCACTTCAAAAAATAATCCAAAATTTTTTTCAAATAAGGTAGCAAAAAGCCATCTGGGCAAAATTGTACAACACTGCATTCTTAATGAAAACCAAAATACATGTTTTAAAAATGTTTTATATCTATGACCCTGTGTTCTTACTTAGAAATGCAATATCCTTCTCTCTGTCAAATAAAGGAACAAGCAAACACCCTACGCATTAGACGAAGCTGCTTGATAAATTCCTGCCTGAGGGACTATTGCTCCTTTGAAATACTGGTTGAGACTCATACTCTTGATCATTTATGTGACATTTTACCATTTTTGTTAATGCAATGTAAAATATTGTACTGTGATTTTTTCCCCCTAAGTTTTAGCTATCATGTTGTTTGCTGTTGTTTTGCACCAACCCTTGATTACCTCAGAAGTCTGTTCTCTGTATGAACACGGACTGCTCTTGCACATTCAGCTATTTGTTGGATGAATAACTTGCTTTCTTCCTTTCCTCCTTCTCACTTCCTTCCTGACCTCCTTTTGACCAGATTTTTCGTTCATCCCTTTGTGTCAGTTACTTCTGAGGGGCTTGGCTATTCCAGATCTCAGTCACCCCACCCCAAGTTTTCCAGTTAAGTCTGCTACTCTCTTCTTTGGGCTTCCCAGGTGGGACTAGTGATAAAGAAGCCATCTGCCAATGCAGGAGACCCAGGAGATGTAGGTTCAATCCCCAGATCAAGAAGATCCCCTGTAGGAGGAAATGGCAACCCTCTCCAGTATCCTGCCTAGAGGATCCCATGGACAGAGGAGCCTGGTGGACTATAATCCATAGGGTTGCAAAAAGTCAGACATGTCTGAAATGACAGCACCGTCTTCTTTTGTGCTCCTCAGAACTGTTATCAATTAAGCAAAATGCAGAACCAGTCCATGTTGGGCTGCTTAGTTTACTGATGTGGTAAATTCAATCTCAAAGTACAGTTCCAGTTTTAATTGCTAATATTAAGTGATTTTTGAATTCCTAATGAAATACCTAATTAGAGCAAATGTTTTTCCCCTCTAACAAGTAATTATAGCATTCCAAACACATTTACTCTAATTAAACAAAGCAGTTTGACTAATTACAATGGCAAGGTAGGACACAGTGTATGTTTTCTTGAAGCTTCTTCCCTCAGAAATTTTCTTTTAGGAAAAGAAATATTCTTGCAGACATTGTCCAGGTACCAGTCACGCGATGGATGTGGTCTCTCTGGAGATTCAGTGCATGTTCTGTATGATAGAAGTGTCTCTGTGAGATTCTCCTCAACTTCCTTTTTCCCTGTTGAAAGGGAACAAACAACTCCAGAGCACATGGGGTTGTTTCCTGAGTCAACTGTTGGAATCTACAGACATCTTCAGGTTAAATTTTTATTTATATACATTTTGTACTAGATACTATTAACAAATCATTTTTAATTTTAATTAAAAAAAAAAAAACAGTCTGCCCCAATTTTTTGGCACTCCAAGAGATAATCCACACTCTCCTGGGTCTTCCTGAGCCCCTGGCACAACAGTGTGGACTCATATGCTTGTGATTGGGGGCCAGCATCTATAGTGTCTGAATGCAATGTCATTAAGGTATTTTTTGTATACTCCTGTATTTTCTTGCCACCTCTTCTTAATATCTTCTGCTTCTGTTAGGTCCGTAACATTTCTGTCCTTTATTGTGCCCATCTTTGCATGAAATGTTCCCTTGCTAGCTCTAATTTTCATGAAGAGATCTCTAGTCTTTCCCATTCTATTATTTTCCTTTATTTCTTTGCATTGATCACTGAAGAAGGCTTTCTTATCTCTCCTTGCTATTCTTTGGAACTCTGCATTCAGATGGGTACATCTTTCTTTCTCTCCTTTGCCTGTAGCTTCTTTTTTCTCAGCTATTTGTAAGGCCTCCTCACACGACCATTTTGCCTTTTTGCATTTCATTTTTTGGAGATGGTCTTAATTACTGCCTCCTGTACAATATCATGAACCTCTGTCCATAGCTCTTCAGGCACTCTGCCTATCAGATCTAATTTCTTGAATCTATTTCTTACTTCCATTGTATAATCATAAGGGATTTGATTTAAGCCATACCTGAATGGTCTAGCGGTTTTCCCTACTTTCTTCAATTTAAGTCTGAATTTTGCAGTAAGGACCACAATCAGCTCCCAGTCTTGCTTTTTGAACTGTGGTGTCGCAGAAGACTCTTAAAGAGTCTTTGGACCCAGGGAGATCAAATCAGTCAATCCTAAAGGAAATCCATCCTAAATATTCATTGGAAGGACTGATGCTGAAGCTGAAGCTCCAATGCTTTGGCCACCTGATGCAAAGAAGTGACCCATTAGAAAAGACCCTGGTGCTGGGAAAGACTGAAGGCAGAAGGAAAAGGGGACAACAGAGGATGAGATGGTTGGATGGCATCACTGATTCGATGGGCATGAGTTTGAGCAAGCTCCGGGAGTTGGTGATAGACAGGGAAGCCTGGTGTGCTGCAGTCCATGGGGTTGCAAAAGTCTGACATGATTGAGTGACTGAACTGAACTGAACTGAACTGGTTGCAAGGTCCTATACTTAATGGTATAGGTCTCATTTGAATCAGCATTGAAGATGGCTAAACTTCAGTCTCCTCTTGGAGCTCTTATATATTGAACTGCTACTGAAATTTGAAATTCTATCGTAAAGTGTTACTGCTGGTCGATCTATGCCTTATCCAGCAGAATTACTGAGGAAACAGATAATTAGATATTTCCTATTTATCTCTGAACCGAGCTGTCCTGGTATCCCTACTAGAGAGTTCCTGGAAGGAAATTCACACATAACCCTTCAAGGATGTCAGTCACAGGTACAGGCATCATGTGAGTCACAAACAGTGATGGAAGTGGGTATATGGTTTTTTTTTTTTTTTTGGCTTCTTTTTTGTTTGTTTGTTTGTTTGTTTGCTTTCTGGCTGCACTAAGTCTTCATCACAGTGCACGGACTCCTCACTGTGGTGCATGGGCTTCTCTAACTGTGGCACAGAGTGCTGCCCCACAGCATGTGGATCTTAATTTCCCCACCAGGGACTGAACCTGTGTCTCCTGCATTGGAAAGCAGATTCTTAACCACTGGACCACTAGAAATCCTTAGGTATATTGTCAATACTCAAGATATAAAAAAATTTATTCTGGAGATATATGACTTCAAGGAGATAAGCATGAAATGCAGTCATGGGGGAATGTTCCTGGAAAAAAATGGATGTCAGCCAATCTATGAGGATAGGCTTATAATTTGGCAAGAAAGAGAGTGAAATATACCTAAAAGGAGATTTAGAAGAATTAACAAATTAACACAGAAGGCAAAGAGAGGAACTGACTACGGCATACGAGACCAACAAATAGGGAGAATGAAGTTCTGCACATGGACAGAGAGGCCAAGAGAGAGCCCAGATCTCAGTTTTCAAGACTGTGCATGGCGTGCCTGTGTTCTACTGTGTTGTTTAACCAACACCCACTGGTGTAGTCAATGAGTATTTAACCTCTTTTCTCAGATGCCAAGTGTAAATATGACATGTCCATAAACTGATGTGATGAGAAGGAAGTGATCTGTCCCATGAGACAGAAGCAGATACATGCTGTGGGGGTTCAGAGACCACAGGATAGCCTTGCCAGTTTCCTCTCCTGCTCAGTTATATATTGTGACTCTGCTCAGAGCATATTCACGCAGATTGTCATTCCTTCCCTTTTTTCTAAAACCTTTGTCACCTTCTCAGACTGTTAGAAGTTTATTCTAATGAAACAGAAAAATGCTTGACACTGTTCTAAGGACTTTGCAGGTATTAACTAATTCAATTTGCCCAGTGAGTGTCTTACGGAGTCAGTATCTGACCTACAGAGTCTGCTCTTATAGCCTGTATACTTAAAATATACACCATCATGTTTCTTTGATGCTTTGTTATTATAAATTATCCCCTATTTGGGGCTTCTCTGGTAATTCAGTATGTAAAGAATCTGTCTGTAGTGCAGGAGACTGCAGTTTGATTCCTGGGTTGGGAAAATCCTTTGGAGAAGGGGTAGGCTACCCACTTTGGTATTCTTGGGCTTTCCTGGTGGCTCATTCAGTAAAGAATTCACACACAATGCAGGAGACCTGAGTTTGATCCCTGCGTTAGGAAGATTCCCTGAAGGAGGGTATGGCAACTCACTCCAATATTCTTGCCTGAAGAATCCCCATGGACAGAGGTGCATGGTGGGCTACAGCTCATTGGGTTGCAAAAAGAGTAGGACACAACTGAGCATCTAAGCACAGCACAGCATCCCCAATTTATCCATAGAATGTTCTGCATCTCCTCTGAATTCACTGAGCATTCTGCATTCATCAAATACTTATTCATCATCATTTTATATTGAAGGTTCTTGACACGTGAGTCATGGGTGTTTTATATTTAGAGTAAATCATTAAATATTTTTAAAAGAATGAGTGATCCTGTATCCAACAGAGAAAGCTCCTAAATAGTCCTAGATTCATGTTTATTTATTTTTTCATTTTCTTGGTTTTGGAAATGACAGGAATACGTCTTTGTCTAGTCTTGTTTTGACAGCAAAACTGCAGAATGCCTACTTGAATGTTTTGTGATTCACTTATCTTAGTATATCTTTCTTCATATAGACATGGATTAGACAAATTTTTGAAGTTTTTCATTTGTCCCCTTCTTATTTCTCTTTTATGGTCCTCTCCTATGTCCTGAAATTTGCTATCTATACCTTGCAATGACCTTCATCCTAGAATCTGATCCATATCTCTGTTTATTAAAAAGTCCTGTGCTTACTTCCATTTGAAAATCCAACTTTTGAGGTTTTCTTAGTACTTTACAGAATAGATTATACTAAAGTATTAATGAATGTCCACTGATGCTTCCTATTATATTTGCTTTGAAACTGCTGTCTTAAAGAGACATCTGTTAACATATTTGAACTTTTGAAAATAATGTTTTTGCTGCAGTCTATTGTTTCTCCTCCATGCTCCAAATACCTTGTAAAATTCAAAAGGAATCAGGTAACTGAATCTTCCTTTTAATCAATGCAAAGATTATTTACTTAAAGCACTCATGAATAGTTTTCACAGATTCTAACTCAGAGGAACCTGCCTAATGCTCATTAAAACTTTATCCTCTGTTTAGGTGGCCTATTAGCTATGATGGCTTATAATGGTTTTGTCCTCCAAGCACTAAAGTTAGACCATTAATCCAATGTAATCAAGTTTTGAAGGATAGGCTTATAAAAAGTAAACCAAAGAGAATTATTCTCCTACAGATTCCTTTTGCCTCCTGATATGATGCCATTTGCTTAGCAGAGTTCAGTTCCCTGCATGATGGAATAAATTAGAATGTTAACTAGACAAATGTTAAAGCAAATAAAAGATATGGATTGTAAGGTTTAGATTTCAAGTAGAGAATCCAGATAAGTTCTAACCACTGGCCTGCATTAAAATCAGGAACAGAAAAATAACATTTACTTTAAAGCTTTTTTTTCCCCTGAGGGCAAAATTTCAACTCATCCAAACTCTAACATCCTGAAACTTGTTAAACCATTTTAGGAGAACTAAATACTAGAATCATCTTAGGCAAGACACATTCCACTCTCTGTGCATCAGTTTTCCACACCATGAAGTGATGATCCTGATCTGTGAATCTCTAAGATACTTTGCAATTCTGCACATTGTTAATTTCAAGTGAGATTTTTTTCAGTTAGCATGAAGTCAAATGCTACATTTTTATTTGCTTTCTGATTTCTCATTTTTTTCATTTAATAAGAGAGTTCATGAATCTTTTTCTATCTGTTTTATAGTGGGATGAGCACTTGAAACTAATTTTAAATTTAAATTGTATTTACCTTTCTCTCTTACTCCACCAGGGACATACACATGTAAAAATGCTTGCCTTCTTCCATCTATGCCCTGCTGACTCATTAGGAAAAAATCAGAAGTGAGAGGCTCCTTCTCCTCTGTTAACAATAGCAGAGGAATTGAACATGCATAGAAGAAGTTGAAATTCTTCAAAGGATTTTTGCATGTAGTATTTGATATTTATTTTCCCAGATGGCACTTGTGGGAAAGAACCCACCTGCCAATGCAGGAAACATAAGAAGCACAGGATTGATCCCTGACTCATGAAGATCCCCTGGAGGAAAGCATGGCAATCCACTCCAGGATTCTCACCTGGAGAATCCTATGGACAGAGGAGCCTTATATGCTGTCCATAGGGTTGCAAAGAGTCAGACATGACTGAGCTGACTTAGAACAATTGGCACACACACACATTACGATGTAGTGAGCATCAGTGCACATTTTGCAAATGAAGAAATGTGTTACAGAATAGGAAACGGAACTACTCTACAAAACCCACAGGTGTTGTTATGGGTACAAGAGTCATAGTTCTATGCTTCCTCTCATAATCACTCACCCTGCCAGTGCCCATGAACACAGTAACACATACACCTCACAAACACACAGAATGAAGAGTCAAGCAATAAAATCTCTCTATTTACATAAGTCATCATCTCTATCTAGAATAATTATAAGAATTACAACATTATGTAAAGCAGGAAGACAGTAAAAGCTTAACAAAGGCAATTGTTTTTATTAATTTTGCCTCCCTTCTCATCTATAAATTCTGATATGTCCTACTGAAACCNTCATCATCTCTATCTAGAATAATTATAAGAATTACAACATTATGTAAAGCAGGAAGGCAGTAAAAGCTTAACAAAGGCAATTGTTTTTATTAATTTTGCCTCCCTTCTCATCTATAAATTCTGATATGTCCTACTGAAACCGAAGAACAAACTTGTTTCCATACAGGATCTATTCCTTGAGATCTAGATTTTGTACTTTGTTGCCTGTGCTTAGTCATGCTGACTCTACAGTTTTGTAAAAGAATATTGCCTATAGCCTAAATTGTACAGGCAACCCATTCTTAAGACTCTGACTTAAAGGTATAACAGCTTTCCATTAAAAAGTTGTGGAATAGTGAATGACCTTTTTCCATGTGATTTGTTGAAGATATAANCTCTTGAGAGTGCCTTGGACTGCAAGGAATCCAACCAGTCCATTCTGAAGGAGATCAGCCCTGGGATTTCTTTGGAAGGAATGATGCTAAAGCTGAAACTCCAGTACTTTGGCCACCTTATGCGAAGAGTTGACTCATTGGAAAAGACTCTGATGCTGGAAGGGATTGGGGGCAGGAGGGGAACGGGATGACCGAGGATGAGATGGCTGGATGGCATCACTGACTCTATGGATGTGAGTCTGAGTGAACTCCCAGAGATGGTAATGAACAGGGAGGCCTGGAGTGCTGAGATTCATGGGGTCGCGAAGAGTCGGACACGACTTAGCGAATGAACTGAACTGAACTTTAATAACTTTTAGGTAAGCGTCATTGTAACCACAAAGTAAAAGCCTATAGTAATTCATAAAAGATAAATAGAAGAAAATTAAAACACCCTACTAAGGGAAAAAGTAATCAATTCACAAGTGAAAGTGGCAAGAGAGAAAGAAAGGAATAGTGCAAATAAAAATCCCCAGAAAGTAGTTAGTAAGACAGTATTAGTAAGTCTTTACCTACTGATAATTACTCTAGGTGTAAATACATTGCATTTTCCAGTTAAGAGACATGAAGTGGTTGAATGAATAAAGAAAAAACAAGACTGTGTACTATGTGTTGACACCAAGAGACTTATTTCAGCTTTAAAAATACAAATTTGCTTAAAGTGTAGGGATTAAAAAAAATTCATGAGAGGAGAAACCAAAAGAGAGTAGGAATGGGTATATCTATATCAGACAGAATAGACTTTAAGTCAAAAACAGTACAAGACAGAAATTGTTGTTATATAATGATAAGGTTGTCAGTTCATTAAGAAAATATAACAAGTGAAAATATATATGTACTCAACATTGGAGTACCTAAATATAAATTAAATAAATACTAATATATGTGAAAGGAGAAATAAACTACAATACTAGCTGGGGAGTTCAATATTACACTTTCAATAATGGATAGATCAATCAGTTAGAAAATCAACAAGGAAACATTAGATTAGAACCATACTTTATACCAAATGAACCTAACAGACATACAGAACACGTCCATCCAAGAGGATCAGAATACACATTTTTTTTTCCCTCAAGCACACACAAAGTAAGCTACATGATAGATCATATGATAGGTCACAATACAAGTCTTAGCAAATTTAAGAACACCTGAAACATATAAAGTATCTTTTCTTGTCACAATAATATGAAACTCAAAATCAGCAACAAGAGGAAACTGGAAAATTCACAAATGAGTGAAAATAAACAACACATTCCTGACCAGCCAATGAGTCAAGAAGAAATTGAAAGGAAAATAAGAGATCTATTGAAACAAAATAAAATGGAAACACAGCATATCCAAATCTATGGGCTGATTCACAAAGAGCTCTGAAACTGAAATTCATTAGAATAAATCCCAACATTAAGAAAAAGAAAGGTTTCAAATGAAGAACTTCAATAAACTGGAAAAAGAAAATAATTTAAGCCCAAAGTTAGCATAGAGAAGGAATTGGCAGAAATCAAAGAAAAAATAATTAGAGAACAACAAAACAATAGAAACTATTAATAAAACTAAAGGCTATTTTTAAAAGATGAACAAATTTGAAAAACTTTAGCTTGACTAAGAAAATAAGAGGGAAGTCTCAAATAAAATCAGAAATTAAAGAAGAAATATTACAAATGATATCACTGAATTACAAAGGATAATGAAATACTATTATAAACAATTATACACCAACAAACCTTATAATCTAAAAGAAATGGATGAATTCCTAAGAACATACAAGCTACCAAAACTAAATCAATGGAGAGAAAATTTGAACAGATCAATTACAATTTAATAGTAATCAAAAACTTTACAATAGATAAAAGTCTAAGACCCAATGCTAATAATGATAGATCCTATCAAACATTCAGAGAAGAAATAATATCAGTCTTTCTCAGCCCTTCTGCAGATGGGGACAAACACTACATGAAGGTAAAAAGTGAAAACTGTAATTTTAAAAAGTGAGGTCAATGTGAAAAATGACAGAAAAGTTTTCCCAGTTAGACCATCTTTAGGACATGAATTTGAACAAACTTCAGGAGGTAGTAGAGGACAGAGAAGCCTGGCATGCTATAGATCACGGGGTTGCAAAGAGTTGAACACAACTTAGCGACTGAACAATATTTTATTTTAAAAAGTAAATTTTGTACAACTTTTCTGAAAAAAGCATGTATATGACTGAGATTCAAGATACTTGGATTCTCAGTTCTAGTCTATTTAAGTCATCTAACCAATTATAAATTTCTGAACTGCAGATGCCTTTTAGCTCTAAAAATGTGTTTGGAGTTGGAAATAGGTTATTTCCCTAAAGCTAATTAAAATTAAAATAGTTTTACTTTATAGTTATAAAAGTCAGATATTTTTTCTTAAGGAGTTTGTTTTCTATTGCTGATGGAAACTATTTTTGGAACCTCTCTAGGTGCTTTTACACCATTTTTTTTTTTTAAGTAAAATGCTATACGAATGAGATGTTCTTATATCTTTCTACATGGTTTCTAATCTCTGTTCAATAAGGCCTTCTCTTTTTATTTCCATGGCCCTTATAATTGATTACATCTACTCTTTAGTGCATTATCTTGTCCTTTTTATGTTCTTGCTAAAAAGCTCATGCAACCATCCTAATCCTCATGCTGAGAAGGAGATTAATTATTTTTAACCCAAAGGACACTTGCTTAACTAGGAATGCTAAGTGTGTCAGCTGCAGACAAGGCCCAGCTGCCTGGTTGGCCATTTGGACATCCTCAGTGTCTTCCTACTGATGCACAGATGTCTGAGGCCTTGCAGGTGAACCCCAGTGTGCTTGCACTTAGGGAAGGGTATTGTGAACTGGTGCTCAGCTAGTGAGGTGGCTTACGGCATCAAGTGTCTTTTTAACAACTTCATCAGTTTCTTTTTAGAGTTGATGTCTGTTGGTCTGCAGAATGAAAGGCTGCTATTCAGTCTAGTGCTGTCAGCTATTTCCTTTTAATTCAACCTCCAGCCTTTGTACAATGGTGGACTGGATAAGTTTCACGGGGGTTTTGACAATTCCTATTAAGGCAAAGGAAGATCCAGTGATTAGTCTGCATTTAGCCAGTGGTAAAATTCCAAATCAGATGTTGTTCCTATTGCTGAAACTACAGTTAGCATCATAGATGATCACAAAAATCTCAGAGTATCTGGGGGCTTTAGAGGTACCTACATACAGGACAAACATGTCATAGTTTTCTGTGCAGAGATGCACCACTTCATAAATCTTTCAGTGCAGGGTGCTTGTGTGTATTTTAAGTATTTAGAAGAGAAAAGCTTTTATGTACATGCGGGTATGCATGTGTGTGTATTTGTGTAATATACTCTCAAAACAGACTCTTTTGGTTATTACAAAACTCAAGACAAAATTTAAAAATAACATCGGGAAGCCTGGATCACTGCAGTCCATGATGTCACAAAGAGTTGGACACATCCTAGTTACTGAAAAACACCAGAAGTTCAATATCAGGGAAATAACAATGATCCTTCAACTTATGAAGCCATTTAGTTGATATTATAAAGGTTATACAGCAATGTATAAACAGTTATTAATTAATGTTAAAAATGGAAAATATAAACTATCTGTACTCTATCATATCTAAAACTGAATGTATATAGAGAAAATGAAAAAGAACACATTAAATTGTTGATATGATAGGAAGATTTTTCTTTCTATTTTAGAGTTTAATTTTATTAAAAGATAATCTATAAGGCATATATCAAAGTATATATTTATTAGGTTTCAATATAAATAAGAAAATGAAATAAAGTGCACTGTCATGTGCTAAGTCTATTGTATATTTGATAGTCACAGTTATGTTGTGAGGCAGGCATTATGCCCATTTTACAAGTTAATAGACCAAGGCCAATTAACCAAGGCTGAATTGATTTCCAAAGGTTACCAGAGCAGTAAGTGCAAAGTAAAATTTAATGTTTTTTCAATTGTATTAGAATCTTACAATGCAAATGATTGAAATGAGGTGCATAAAAAATCTGTTAGCTTACTATAGGTACATGTATCTGAGAAGAAAGAGAACAAAAATCTTAAGATTAAAAAATAATATTTTTAGGACTAGTTTACTCGTCAGTTCAGTTCAGTTCAGTCGCTTAGTCATGTCCGACTCTTCGCGATGCCATGATTCACAGCATGCCAGGCCTCCCTCTCCATCACCAACTCCCAGAGTTCACCCAAAGTCATGTGCATTGAGTCAGTGATGCCATCCAGCCATTTCATCCTCTATCGTCCCCTTCTCCTCCTGTTCCCAGTCGCTTCAGCATCAGGGTCTTTTCCAGTGAGTCAGCTCTTCGCATGAGGTGGCCAAAGTATTGGAGTTTCAGCTTCAGCATCACTCCTTCCAATGAACACCCAAGACTGATCTCCTTTAGAATGGACTGGTTGGATCTCCTTGCAGTCCAAGGGACTCTCAAGAGTCTTCTCCAACACCACAGTTCAAAAGCATCAATTCTTCAGCATGGAAGCAACCTAGATGTCCATTTACAGATGAACAGATAAAGAAGCTGTGGTACATATATACCATAGAATACTACTTAGCCATAAAAGGAACTCATTTGAGTAAGTTCTAATGTGGGGGATGATACTAGAGCCTATTATAGACAGTGAAGTAAGTCAGAAAGATAAAAACAAATATCATATATTAGCACCTATATATGGAATCTGGAAAGATGGTACTGATGAACCAATTTGTAGGGCAGTCATGGAGATGCAGAAACAGAGAACAGATTTGTGGACGCTGACCTGATAGGGGAGGATGGGAGAAAGGAGAGAGTAATAAGGAAATATACATTACCATATGTAAAATAGATAACCAATGGGAATTTGCTGTATGACTCAGGGAGCTGAAACCAGGGCTCTGTGACATCCTAGAGGGGTGGGATGGAGTGGGAGATGAGAGAGGGTTCAAAAGGGAAGGAACATATATATACCTATGGCTGACTCATGTTGATGTATGGTAGAAAGCAACACAATATAGAAAAGCAGTTATCCATCAAATAAAAAAATTAAAACAAAAAACCTATAACCTTTACCTTTTAAATTGAATAATGAATGTACAGTAGTTTATTTTAAATGAATCACACATCATTTTATGTGCATATGCTGTGCATGTTTATGCATAACTGTGAAGACATGTTCACATACACGTGTTTTTATTTGTACATGTACATAATAAGTACAAAGTATGATATATAACAGCACTATATGTCATATAGGCTTCCCTGGTAGCTCAGACGGTAAAGCATCTGCCTACAATGTGGGTGACCTGAGTTCAATCCCTGAGTTGGGAAGATCCTCTGGAGAAGGCAATGGCAACCCACTCCAGTATTCATGCTTGAAAAAGCCCATGGAACAAGAATCCTGGTGGGCTACAGCCCATGGGGTCACAAAGAGTCAGACACAACTGAGCAACTTCACCTCTTCACTTCACTTCATGTTATATGGATTTCCTAGATGGTGCTAGTGTAAAGAATTTGCTTGCCAGTGCAGAAGATGAAAGAGACATGGGTTCAATCCCTGGGATTGGAAGATCCCCTGGAGGAGGAAATAGCAAGCCACTCCATTATTCTTCCTGGAAAAGTATATGAACAGAGAAGCTTGGTGGGCTATAGTCCATGGGGTTACAAACAGTCAGACAAGACAGCGCACACACACACACACACACACACACACACACACACAATATGTTATATATTTATAATATTTACACATATATTTAGATGCACATATTTTACACACATACTTTATTTACACACTCACACACAACTTTTAATTAAAAGTCTTATGAACAGCCATGTACAATTTTGTGAGTGACATTGGCAGAACATATTTAAAAAGATTTTGTTGCAAAATATCCCACTCTAAAAATTTTTAATTGGAGTATAGCCAATTTATGATACTGTGTTAATTTCAGTTGTACAACAAAGTGATTCAGTTATATGCATATATATATTCATACATATGTATATACACACATACATATCAGGTTATTTTCTCATTACTGGTTATTGCAAGATATTGAATATAGTTCCCTGTGCTATACAGTAACTCCTTGTTTTTTGTCTATTTTATGTGTAGTGGTTTGTATATAACTATAAACTTCTAAATGTCCCTCTATCAATTTTTAAAAAAATTTGTAATGAATATCAAACACAATACTAAAGAAAAATGACCTCAGAAAATTAAGATAGTTTAATTGTCTTTACCAAACTGGAATATTTTGAAATTGAGGGAAGCAAAAGCAATTTTTAATACCATGATGTGCTGTGTGTATGTTAAGTAGCTTCAGTCGTGTCTGACTCTATGGGACCCTATGGACTCGAGTCCGCCATGCTCCTCTGTCCATGGGATTCTCCAGACAAGAACACTGAAGTGGGTTGCCATGCCCTTATCCAGGGGTCTTCTTAACTCAGGGTTCAAACCTGCGTCTCTTACATCTCTTGCACTGTTAGGTGGGTTCTGTACCAGTAGCGCCATCTGGGAAGTCATAAGAGGCATCAAATGGGACTGTTACAGACAAAGCAACAAGAATGCCAAACCCACTAAAATCAGGCTTTATGATCCTATTGTGGAAGAACATACAGAGCTAAGCCACTCCTGTCGTTTGGTGCTGGTGCTGTTAGGGGTTTGAACAGGGGTTTAGTCTCTGCCAGCACCTGCCGCTGGAGCGCATTCTTCTCTCCAAGTGACTCTCCTTCAGGCACCAAGTCACTGCTCAGTCAACACCTGCTTAACACCTTAATCCTGCTGCCAGTTTTTTTCACTCCATTATTCCCTCCTCTCCCAACTTTTAAATGACGACCTTGTCCCCAAACTGCAAGAAGTTAAAAGAGGAAAAGAAATGACTTCACCAGAATTTATCTTGTGACCTAAACAAGTTTCTCATGATTGACCAACATTTAAATGCACATATTTAATGAAGTGCTTTCTAAGGAAAGAAGATTAATCTAGATGTTTTCTTCTCTGTATGGTAGATAAAGGTCTGTCATCTTTTGATGTGTTTTCCTTTGTACATTTTCATTCTGAAAGTCTTCCATCTTTAGTCAGTATTACTCATCCTGAAGTTACTCTCTGGAGATGTCTTTTCTGATCATATTTTCATTTCTCAGAAAGAATTTTATGTTTTAATACCTCAGTCCCAGCACTATTCTCATATATACTTACTTATTTGAGGAAGATATGAGTGACAGAAAGTTATTATTTCCTTTTATATGGAAAAAATTGCAAAGGTAATTTTAATATTAGAATTTATTTTAGGTTAGTATATTTAACAGAATGAATATAGTCTAGTCTCCCTCAAACTCCTTAGAAAAGAGAGGTGCATTATTGGTCAACCTAACTCAAGAGCTAGTCAGTTCAGTTCAGTTCAATCGCTCAGTAGTGTCCGACTCTGTGCGACCCCATGAATCGCAGCATGCTAGGCCTCCCTGTCCATCACCAACTCCCAGAGTTTACTCGGATTCACATTCTTCGAGTCAATGATGCCATCCACCCATCTCATCTTCTGTCATCCCCTTCTCTTCCTGCCCTCAATCTTTCCCAGCATCAGGGTCTTTTCCAATGAGTCAGCTCTTTGCATCAGGTGGCCAAAATATTGGAGTCTCAGCTTCAACATCAGTCCCTCCAATGAACACCCAGGACTGATCTCCTTTAGGATGGACTGGCTGGATCACCTTGAAGTCCAAGGGACTCTCAAGAGTCTTCTCCAACCCCACAGTTCAAAAGCATCAATTCTTCAGCACTCAGCCTTCTTCACAGTCCAACTCTCACATCCATACATGATCACTGGAAAAACCATAGCCTTGACTAGACGGACCTTAGTTGGCAAAGTAATGTCTCTGCTTTTGTTTGTTTGTTTTAAATACTTTATTCTCCTTTACAATACTGTATTGGTTTTGCCATAC
>SJYW01037311.1:623537-639482 GCA_006410735.1 Raphicerus campestris | reverse complement strand
TTTTCCACAGTTTATGGTGATCCACACAGTCAAAAGCTTTGGCATAGTCAATAAAGCAGAAATAGAAGTTTCTCTGGAACTCTCTTGCTTTTTCCATGATCCAGTGGATGTTGGCAATTTGATCTCCGGTTCCTCTGCCTTTTCTAAAACCAGCTTGAACATCAGGAAGTTCACGGTTCACGTATTGCTGAGGCCTGGCTTGGAGAATTTTGAGCACTACTTTACTAGCATGTGAGATAAGTGCAATTGTGCAGTAGTTTGAGCATTCTTTGGCATTGCCTTTCTTTGGGATTGGAATGAAAACTGACCTTTCCCAGTCCTGTGGCCACTGCTGAGTTTTCCAAATTTGCTGGCATATTGAGTGCAGCACTTTCACAGCATCATCTTTCAGGATTTGAAACAGCTCAATTGGAATTCCATCACCTCCACTAGCTTTGTTCATAGTGATGCTTCCTAAGGCCCACTTGACTTCTCATTCCAGGAT
This sequence comes from Raphicerus campestris, assembly GCA_006410735.1. Lineage (NCBI taxonomy): Eukaryota > Metazoa > Chordata > Mammalia > Artiodactyla > Bovidae > Raphicerus > Raphicerus campestris. Next base: position 638,998 of record SJYW01037311.1, on the reverse strand, counting down.
GTCTGGCTCTAGGTGAGTGATCAAACCATTGTGATTATCTGGGTCATGAAGATCTATTTTGTACAGTTCTTCCATGTATTCTTGCCACCTCTTCTTAATATCTTCTGCTTCTGTTAGGTCCATAGCATTTCTGTCCTTTATCGAGCCCATCTTTGCATGAAATATCCCCTTGGTATCTCTAATTTTCTTGAGATCTCTAGTCTTTCCCATTCTGTTGTTTTCCTCTATTTCTTTAAATTGATCATTGAAGAAGGCTTTCTTATCTCTTCTTGCTATTCTTTGGAACTCTGCACCCACATGCTTATATCTTTCCTTTTCTCTTTTGCTTTTCACTTCTCTTCTTTTCACAGCTATTTGTTAGGCCTCCTCAGACAGCCATTGTACTTTTTTGCATTTCTTTTCCATGGGGCTGGTCTTGATCCCTGTCTCCTGTACAATGTCACAAACCTCATTGCATAGTTCATTAGGCAGTTTCTTTTTATCTCTTGTCACAAGTTTTAGATTCTGTATATCATATTTCATATAAGTAGGACTCTTTGTTTCAGCTGCCTGCTCAAACTTTCTATTGTCAAGAAACTGCTCAATGACCTCCAAAATCTTTCCTTGTAATTGCATGATTGGATGAACTAAAAGAAAATAGTGACTTTTAATGAACCACAAATAAGATCAATAAACTATCAAAAACTGTATCCCAAGACAGCGCCTCCTCAATTGTTTTTTATTCTCCATCTCCCTCAATAAAACTGTGGATTGAAGCTATCCACCTTCTAATGAATGTCTAGTCTTTACCTAAAGTATTATATCTGATTAGCAACACAATAACCAATATTTCCAGAATGGCATTTGATTTCACAGATGTAAAAGTTGGAATATAAAGTTGATTCTGTATTCTTAAGGAAGAATATCATCTTATTGAAGCAGTCTAATGAGAGCGATCTGTCCAAATTGCATGGTGGTTGAAAACTGACCCAGTCAACAGGAAGTTCTATGCTCCAGGGACGCCCAGAGTTTTTGGAATTATTTACCTAGATGATTCTACTTCATCCCCTATCTACCTTGTTCCTTATGTTCTTCACCATTCTCCGTAGGTTACATACTGTGTCTGTGTCCTTCCTCACCCCTTCATACTCACTCCACTTTGTCCCAGTCTTGAATATCCTCCAATCTTTTCTTCAGGTCTCAGGGAACTTTTGAACAACTCTCAAAGTAACATTGGTAAATGGATTCTTGATAACTAGAGCCACTTGAGGTTTGATCTCTGGGTTGAGAAGATCCCCTGGATTAGTAAATGGCAATCCTTTTCATTATTCTTGCCTGGAAAAATTCCACAGACAGAGGATCCTAGCAAGCTACAGTCCATGGGGTCCCAAAGGGTTGGATATGACTAAGCACACACACTAACCACCACACAGAGTAATGTGTTTCTTTGTTTCTAGCGAGCATTTGAAACTTTTTCTACACTGCAAAAATAAAAAATGTGTGGTCATGGTTGTGATCCAACACATTATCATGCACTGTTCATTTATACAATGCTTCAAAGTGAAGTGAAAAGTTGCTCAGTCGTGTCTGACTCTTTGCAGCCCCATGAGTATAGCCCACCAGGCTCCTCCATCCATGGGATTCTCCAGGCAAGAAGCCTGGAGTAGGTTGCCATTTAGCAGATTTCAATTTAAGTTATTTGGAGTCTGGTACCTACACAATTCCATTTCCATAGGACAGATTATTTGATACTGTGCTAAGTGTTTCTTTGCCTGAATTACCCCTTGTATAATCTTTGTTCTCCAAACTCAGAATTTCAAACATAAACAAAAGTAGAGTAGAATAACATTATGTTATAACACCCAGTATATTTATTGTCTATATTCAAAAATTCATAATATATAAACATTTCTGTTAACTTTTTGCCCCCACACCCACTGTCTTCAATGGATTATTTTGAGCCTAATTCTAGGCAATATATAATTTTATATGTAAATCGCTCATAGTTATAAAAATATAAGGGATTTTTTTCTTAAAAAAATCACACCTGCAAGACCATTGACACAGCACTTGAAAAAAAATTAAACTGGTTAATAGAATCAAGTGTCAGGCAAGTNACCCCCACTGTCTTCAATGGATTATTTTGAGCCTAATTCTAGGCAATATATAATTTTATATGTAAATCGCTCATAGTTATAAAAATATAAGGGATTTTTTTCTTAAAAAAATCACACCTGCAAGACCATTGACACAGCACTTGAAAAAAAATTAAACTGGTTAATAGAATCAAGTGTCAGGCAAGTGTCCAAATGTCCACAGTTATCTTATTCATAGCTTTTCTCTATCTCTTCCACTCTCCGTGAAATTATTGTGCTTAATTTGACTGATTAAAATCAGAACCTAAATAAAGTTGACCAATATAATTTTGTTGTTGTCACCAAAGTCTCTTATAGTCTGTCAGTTTCTCCTTTTTTCAAACTTGCTATTTATTCTTGGAGACATCACCTTTGCCTCCATATCCAGCACCCATTACCTTATTACAATGAGTTCACTGGCAAGACTTAAGTTCATCTTGCATAGGCAGGTATCCCATTGCCTCAGTGAGAGACTGGAGTTTCACAAATAAGACAATTTTGCCCAAGGACATATTTCCTAAAACTGGCAAGAGTGTGGCGTTGCTTGACATAGAGCTTCATTTCTTGTGATCCCAAAAATGTCTGAGGCAAAGTGGTTTTTATTTAGGAAGGAGGGTGTCAAGAAAATGTCAGTCATAGAGGAAAGTGGGATTTAGTTGCATCATCATGAAAGTGCAAATGTTTCTGTTTCACAGAAACTTCAGGGGCTGAGTCCTGCAGCAGATGTGAGAAGAGCTTGCTGGTAGACCTTAGGCTGAACACTTGCATAAACAGGAGCCNAGTTGCATCATCATGAAAGTGCAAATGTTTCTGTTTCACAGAAACTTCAGGGGCTGAGTCCTGCAGCAGATGTGAGAAGAGCTTGCTGGTAGACCTTAGGCTGAACACTTGCATAAACAGGAGCCCAGGTCCTCAGCTCTTCCACAAATCTCCTCTGTGATGCCAATGTGGAGCCTGGGGGCATTTTGGAATGCCCTAGAAGGACCTGGAGGACCTGGAATAGTTGAGCTGAGCCATCTGTGTCATTTTGCAATAAGGGCCCATGACATCCATGATGGAATTCAAGTCAATCTTTGAAGAGCAACATCACAACAAAGATGCAGATATAAAGGCAATAATGAGCAATGTGGCAAGAGGGCATAACCATAAAAAAGGAGGAAGAGGTAGGAAACATGGACCAGAGAACAGGACAGAGTAGAGACAGCAAACACAGGGAATCTGAGAGCATAACTATTATACTTGTTGACTACTGGAGCCTCAGTGCCTGGCACAAGCACAGTAAACACTTAAGAGACATTAAATACATGCATGAATGAATTATTGAAGGAAAACAAACCCACCCAACCAATTAAAAGTATAAATCTTGACAGATTGGGACAATATTACAGACATATTACCAAACAGGGTGGAGAAATGGGAGGATGCAGGGAGTTGTCAGGTTGCTCTGTTCTTTTGAAATATTTATTTATTTGTTTGGCTGTGCCAGGTCTTAGTTGTGGCACTCAGGATCTTCATGCAGCATGAGGGATCTCTAGTTGCAGGATGTGGGTTCTTATTTCTGGCAGGTGGGATCTAGTTCCCTGATAAGAATATGAACCTGGACCCCCCAAACTGGGAGCATGGAAACTTAGCCACTGGACTGCTAAGGAAGTCCCCAGATTGCTCTATTCTTGAAATATTTCCAACAAGATTTTAAAAATCAATTACTTAATTTCATTATCATATTTTCATGAATGTCTAGGCATAGAATATCTAGCCCCTTGGTCCTAATACACAAAGAGCCTGGGATTTGATTCATGAAACAAACAGCATACAAAGAGGATTTACTATAGCTAAGGGGTATCTTGAGAAGAGAAGCACAATTGATAAAGTCAAGATGATGGAAGTGAATCTCATATTGTGAAGAGAAACCACACATATGTACTTAGTTTGTGTATACAAGGAAGGATGTTGTCTTCACTGTATTTTCAGGGTAAAAAGTTAAAAATGAAATAATCAGCTTTCTNGGAATACCTTCCACTGCAATGGTCAAATTATTAATATTATATTGTTGTTTGTGATGAGGTAGTTGTTTTATTTCCCCACAAGCTGGCGGGGGAAAGAAGGCAGTCTCATTAGTACATACCTGCACTTTTGGTTCCCCCCCTCCTTGAAGCATTAGATTTAGTTTCACTATCAGTAGAAAACAAGGTCAAAGCCTGTGTTATAGCATTACACAAAGTCCATAACTTTAAAGGGATCATATTACCCTTCTGATGTTGTTTTTTTAATCTTTATTGAATTATTTTCCTTTTTTAAAAAAATTTTAACTGTAACTTTGAGAATGAAACCAATGACAATATTTCTCCACCAAGCGAAAGAGCTCACTCAATCGACGAGTCGAAGGCTTAACGCCTATGGAGTGGAGAAGCCCTTGGACTAACTCCATGTGTTGTGCCCGTAATGATGATGATCACCTGTCTGCCAGGGTGAAGAGTTCCCCATGATATTTTTGAAAGTTCCCTTGCCTGCCAGGGTGAGGAATTCCCCCTGATTTTTCCGAAAGTTCCCCTGCTATGGATTTTAAAATCCCCCAGGGGTTACTCACCCTTTCGGTTTCACTTGAGCCCCACATTGGGCGCCAGTTGATTACTGGAGATTTCAAGCGAAATGACATAAAACACACAAGACGAACGAGACATAGACACACACACACACTCTGGCCAGAGGAAAAAACTGCTGTGCCTAATAATGGCGGTTTATTATTATATATCCCCCAGAAACATTCCAGACCTTATGAATAAGCCTTTCAGCATAGTGCAGGTGCATACATGTTATCATACAGCAAGGGGAGTGAAACCTTGCAAAGTCTGTCTAAAGTCTTCTTTTTTCTTTTTATCAAAAGAAAGGAATATTCTCTCATTAACAATAGACCACTAAACTCAAGGCTGTGTCCAGACTCCTTGGCAGAATGCCTCATTTGCCAGCATGTTTAGCCTTGAGCAGAGAGACCCGCTTGCATGCATGTCTCCACTTTCCCCATAGTGTCTGCATTAACCCTTCAAAGATGACAGATCAGAAGCATGTGTGAGTTGGCAGATAAGGGATANTGGCTCCGCTTTCCCCATAGTGTCTGCATTAACCCTTCAAAGATGACAGATCAGAAGCATGTGTGAGTTGGCAGATAAGGGATATCCTCAATGGCTAAGTAGTGAAGAGTTGTTGTCCCCAGCATGTCCACATTTAAGCTTTTAGCTTAATGTCTGCAAAACACAGAAGGGACATGTCTCAGCTTATTGAGAGGAGCATGGAGGCAGCAATATTGGAATTTCAGAGATCCAAAGTTCTTTAGGCCAATGGCTATTAAGTTTGTAAATTTTTGAAACTTGTATCAATGTCCATGAAAGATCACCACTCAAGGCACAAATCAACAAGATGAACAATATATTTTGTCCAGAGGAGATGAACCATCTTCCAGCTTGCTCACCTTGTTGACAGAAGAAAGTCGAGTGATTCATAATGGACTATGAAGAAAGCTGTACTAGTCAGAATAGAGAGGATATGTGGGTCCAAGTATATGAGTTCGCATTAACCAAAGGACGTATGGCTGCTACTGAGGCTGAGCCATCAGCCTTTTGGAAGCAGAGATAAATGCTGAGCCCTCAGGATGCTTCTGCCTCTTCAAAAGACCAGCAAGCTACTTGGTGGTAAATAAATTACATCCTTCTCCTTTGAATACCTAATGCCATGACCATTGCCTGGTCAGCTTGGAATCTTCATGCTGTGAAATCTGTGGGCAAAGGAAGGAGTCACTACCCTGTAAAAGCTGTAATCCTTACCATGTGATCTGTTTTACCATGAAGAGAGAGAATTTGATAGAGATAGGGTTTAGATCAAACACTCAGGAACAAAGGTCTGAGTTATTTCACTTGGATCAGAAACCTTGCCAGCAGAAATAGTAGTCCAAGATGTTAGGAATACAGAATGAGAAGTGGAGGATGGACAGAAAGAAAATCTTATTGCCCAGCTTTTGTATTCCTTGGTTCAGTCTGCTATTGGTTGAATCAGTGATTAGTGAAACATGGAAAAGCAGAACCTGTGAATATAAAGGACTGGCTGTACAGGACTTGACCATCCTTGGATTTTGGGATCCACAGTGAGTTCTGGAATCAGACAGTGACTTGTGGATGCCAAGGAGAGCTATACAGATTTGGGACAATATGCACCATCAAGGACTATAGCTAATCCCATTGATATTCATAGAACATATTTTGTTAAGCATTTGTGATTGACTACTAATCAAAAATAAGTGACCTGACAGAATGAACTTGCAAGTAATGAAATATAGATGATACTTCAGTGCCTTTCTCTTTTTCCCTGAGCATATATAACTCTATAAGCTGAAGGTTGCCTAAGTAGAAATATCTGAGTCTGCTCCTTGGGGCATTTTGTCTGGCTGTGGGGGCATGCTGGGTCTTTGCACAGGGCAGGTATGCCAGAGTATTAACTATGCCAGCCACAGTCCTGGATCACTGAAGAGCAGGGAGTTTATGTATAACCACCAGAGCTTCAAGTCAGCCCTCAGTGGACTAAACTCCAGTGCCCACAGTAGTGACTGACTTGATTACAAACCAAACTCTTCCTGGCTTGCTTCTATTCTGTGTCTCAAGACTGAACTTCTTTACTGGTATTTCTTGAGCTTATTCCCCAAATAAACTATTGCAATTAAAATCCCTCTTTGAAAATTTTAATTGCTTATTTTTTTAATTGCAGGTTAATTATTTACAATATTCTGATAGCTTTTGCCATACATCTATATGAATTGGCCATAGGTAAACATGTGTCCCCTTCATCCTGAATCCCCTCCCACCACCCTCCCCACCCTATCTCTCCAGGTTTCACAGATCACCTGCATCATACCTCAAACTTGCACTGCTTTAATGTATATGTTTCAATGTTATATGCTCAAATCATCTGACTTTCTCCCTTTTCAGAGTCTATTCCTGAAGAAACTCACACTAAGACAATGATCTGTGGAGACTGAAGAAGCTGAGTTTAGGCTTGCATTTTGAGGGAACTATTGCACTTAAGAGATAAAGAATTTCAGAAGGTTATAGTTGATGAAATTCTAGAACCCTTTAAATATGCAATTCTAAATGCAATATATGCATTTTTATTGCATATTCTATATGCATTATAATCAGTCTCCCATTCATAATATATAGGTAAAACAAGCTAAAGTCCACATAAGTTAGTGGCTTAGCATAAAATTTTCTTCTAATTTTTAGCTAGTTACATTAACTTGTCCATGTACCTCTCAGTTTTAATTCACTGAGGCCTCTAAGGCAACTACCAAATATCTAAAGAAGGCACAATTACTCCCAATAGGGCAGAAAAGAGATAACTAAAGTTCCCATAATTTTGATGAATTATATATTATAAGAAATTATTCAGAGATTNTACATTAACTTGTCCATGTACCTCTCAGTTTTAATTCACTGAGGCCTCTAAGGCAACTACCAAATATCTAAAGAAGGCACAATTTCTCCCAATAGGACAGAAAAGAGATAATTAAAGTTCCCATAATTTTGATGAATTATATATTATAAGAAATTATTCAGAGATTGTTGGAACATGAAATTTTGTTCATTAATGTTTATAAATACATTCATTACAACAGTCTATGATGTATTTACCAGTAAGCATAATAGCAGAAATAAAAATCTTACCTCTCTACTAAACTATGTCTCCTGATCTCAGAGATTTTACAGTCATCTCTTTTCCAATAACTACCTATTTTATTTGTTTGCTCTAAGGCTCTCAGTTTTCCCCAACAGCAATATATAGTCTTTACAAAGAATATTTAAGAATAGAAATATAAGCTTAAAGTGCATACTTTTTTCGCTCTAAACTTTGGCTTCCTTTTTTCTTGAAACAACTATTGTTCCCAGTTCCTTGAATATCTTTCTTGATATTTTCCTGCATGTGTGCACATACAAAGGTTTGACACACATGTACAACCACATAATCACATCAGGCACATGGAAATGCATATATTTACATAAATGAGATCATATTACCCATAGCACTTAAGAACTTGCATTATTGATGTAATGGATCTTCAAGATGATTTGTAGCAAGGTGTCAAACTCACCCATTTTTTATTTATTATTTTCATTGTATTGGCTCATATGGGTATACTCCAATTTTTAACTATGTCTATATTGATAGCTTTTAAATTTCTTCTGATTTATATCCTATGACAAACTGTAACACTGTAATCAACTTTCTTAGATGCTTATCTTGCAATATTTGAAAGGACAGATTTTTAGAAGTGGAATTTTGGAGTTTAACAGCTAAGACACTTTAAATTATAAAAATAATGAGAAATTGCTTTCCTTAAATTTATTATAACATTTTATAAATACCACTTATATTACTTTTTGAATTTGCTTGTTTTATTTTATTAAGCAAAAATTGTATCACTTGTAATGTTGATGATCTATTTAAGATACTTATTGGTTGTTTGTGCTTCTTCTACCATGAATTGTTTATTTACATATTTTGTTCTTTTTCTACTGCATTGTTATATATTTAAATTTGTGACTTATAAGAGCATTCATGTATTACAAATACTAATTTTAATTTAAATATTGCACATATTTTCCTAGCGTTTATTTTAAACACTTTGTTAATATTTTCTTCTCTGATAGACTGCCCCATTTTCATGTATTCAAATCACTCACAATAAAAATCAAATCACACATATTTGGAGCATTTACTTATTAACTAAATTCAAGTTTTGTTTGTCAAGTTTCTTTGATTATAATTATATGAATTTTGGGAGGCAAACAGCATTTCAAATTATACTCGCTTTCTTAAGTTATTCCCAAACTCATTCAGCCAGTTCGCAGATATTTACCATATTTCTGTCATTGACAATATAGCTATGAACAACAAATTGACAGCTTATTCTTTTCTGTGGGTGATATTTTAGCACTTAAAGATCATTGTATATACAAAATAATCTCACCATCCAAAAGCAGTGAAAGTAAACGTGAAAGTGAAGTTGTTCAGTCATGTCTGACACTTGGCAACCCTGTGGACTGTAGCCTACCAGGCTCTTCTGTTCATAGGCTTCTCCAGGCAAGAACATCGGAGTGGGTTGCCATTGCCTTCTCCAAGGGATCTTCCTGATCCAGGGATCAAACTAGGGTCTCCCACATTGTAGGCAGATGTTTTACCATCTGAACTACCAGGGAAGTCATTTCTCCAAAAGAAGTCATTTCTCTTATATCTCTGATTCCTATTACTAACTCTTATAACATTTTCAATTATTTGTATGCACATTCATACAACTATCTCTTCTAATTTCCCTTTCCTTTCCCCCATCATGACATAAATATTCTGTCCATACTTCCTTGACCTGCATGTACAGGTTTCCTCTTTCTTTTTCCTCTCCTGCATTTTTATACCATCATGTTGGTTCATAAGTAAGGCAACCTTTATTTCCCCTCATTTTCCTGTCCTCCGTGTTTACTGCTGTCAAATACAAGATCCTAACACACAATTTTGATCATATCAAAATATCAGATCAAGTCCTTCAAACTCTTTTCTTCAAACTTTCAAGAATACAAACTTGGCCTGGCATTCAAAGGGGTCTGACACTGAAAAATCTTGCACAGTGAGAAATGTGATTTGCTTCTGAAAATTAATAGAATCCTTATTTTCAGAAGTAGAGAATGCATGTATTAGAGAGGAGTGTGGCATCAGCAGATAGTGGACAAAAGCAAAGNCTGAAAAATCTTGCACAGTGAGAAATGTGATTTGCTTCTGAAAATTAATAGAATCCTTATTTTCAGAAGTAGAGAATGCATGTATTAGAGAGGAGTGTGGCATCAGCAGATAGTGGACAAAAGCAAAGTAGATGGAATAGGAAAGATGAATAGAATGAACAAGAGTCGTGTGTATGCTTTGTTTCTTGTCGCTTTGAGCACGTTTTGTCACTTTCATATTCACAATAAGGATTGTATTGTCCTCAGTATTTAACGAATGTCCAAGGCAGAGAAACAGATGTTGATATAGATTATTTGTTTGGGAGTTGCCTTCCTATTTGAGTAAGGGTCAAGAGGGCTTCCCAGGTGGCACAGTGGTAAAGAATCTGCCTGCCAATGTAGGAGACACAAGAAACATGGGTTTGATCCTTGAATGGGGAAGATACCATAGAGTAGGAAATGGCAACCCACTCCAGTATTTTTTTCTGAAGGATTCCATGGACAGAGAAGCCTGGCACCCTACAGTCCATAGGATTGCAAAGACTTGGACACAACTGAGCAACTGAGCAAGCACACATGTGTTGATCATGATGGCTCAGGAGAAACCATTTTTGGAACAATAATTTGGTAGTAGTTTGTCAGTGCTTACCAGGTACTAGGTATTGCCTAATGCTTTACATTCCTTATATTATTTAATCCCTGAACATCCATATGATATAATTTTATCATTTCTATTCATTTAAAAGATAAAGTAACTGAGGCTTAAGGGTCTAATTAATCCCCTGGAGAAGGAAATGGCTACCCACTCCAGTATTCTTGCCTGGAGAATTCTATGGACAGAAGAACCTGGCACATTCCAGTCCGTGGGTCACAAAGCGACGAACATGACTGAGTGACTAACACTTTCACTTTTTCAGTATATCAGATGCCAAAGCTAAGTGCATGATAGAAACAGAATTTGAACCTACAGAGACATACACAAATTTTATTACATAGAACAGGACCTAAAGTATGTTAGGGTTACAAAATAAGTAAAGAAAATGATAATATGAAGTAGAAAACCTAAATACATAAAAGGCATATACTTTAAGTTTTTAAAATGTTAAATAAATTAAAAATTAATTCCTTATTATACTACGGTGAATTCTTTCAGATTTTTAGTGTTGACACATTCTAATTCTACAAAAGTGTTTCTTGAAAAGAATAAGTCTTGGAAAGCTTCATATTTAATTTTTCAATGTTAATTATTTTTCTGAAAAAAAAAGAATGACTATACATAAGTATAGATGTAATAATCTTACATAAATTGACATATTGACATACATATAATGAACGAGTATGTAAAACTTATAATTTACTTTNAGGGTCTCACAGAGGAAAGATGAAGAAAATGTTCCTAGTTTAGTGAAAATAGCACCTTGCTACGGTTGTTTTATCAGTAGACCCTTTTACTAAAATCTGGAAATTTCCACCCCAAGGTGGATACTCATTACCATTTATATGTCTTGGAATGTGGCCAGTGTCTTTCGTGCATATTTTTCTAGACTCTACCTCTTATAATGGCCTCTGGATAAAAGTGAGACCTAGGTTTTGACATAACAACATCATCAAGCTATTAACCAATGTAATTAAACCACATGGCAGTAATTTGAAACATGTTGTACCCATCTCATTTCAGACTCATATGAATCCTGAACTTGCTTCTAATTCCTTCACTGCCATGAAGATGAATTAGAAAATAGGAAGGAGGTATGTGGGAATCTTGGGGGTTTAACTCTTATTTTGATATTCCAGGGTTTGGGGACCTTAGAGGAATCAGTCTGAGTTTCAAGCATCTTTGTGCATCTCAGCCTTTTCTACAACAGTCTTGTATTCTAAATCTTCAATCTTTCCACATTTCCAATTCCATACATCAAAAATTCTAAAATAATGTACTTTAAATACTGAAGTGCAAATCATAGGAGAAGTGATTCTAAAAGTAACAAGTGTAGATATGCAGGCATTTATGGTGAAGTATTAAGCTGGGGAAAATAGTAACTTTAGTAGAGTTTAGACTCTTTAAATTCAAGTATTGAAAAATTATGCCTTGTTTTGAATGAACGTTTTGTTTTCCATGAAGGTAACACAAAAAGAAACAGCCCTGAATTGATATCACCCATATTTAGCTACAAACTAAACCTCCAAATCTCAAATCAACTAAGATACTATTAGAAACAAGTGCAGCAAGATAGACAGTTGAAAAACTAGACCAAAAACAAAATGATTTCCTGTGAATTATTTTCATGAAATTAGTATACACTTAGGTATAAAAATTTGTATGCAGACTACATAGTCTGGGTAAATTAGCTTGTGGAGTAACCATTACCTGCTGAGAACAATTATGAAAGTTGGATAAAGTACCAAAAAATATCTATTTGAAATCATGGAAGAACTATCAGAAGTGAGTGACAAAACTTGAGGAGCCAAGCTTTTATGAAGAAATAATGGAAGATATTTTTAAATTGAAATAAGAACCGTCTTTTACACTGTTTCAGAAGCAGCTCAAGGCAAGATATAGAGAACCCAAGGACAAACTGAAGGCTAAANAAGTGAGTGACAAAACTTGAGGAGCCAAGCTTTTATGAAGAAATAATGGAAGATATTTTTAAATTGAAATAAGAACCATCTTTTACACTGTTTCAGAAGCAGCTCAAGGCAAGATATAGAGAACCCAAGGACAAACGGAAGGCTAAAATGTCCAGACTGGTGGTAGTTTCACAGTGCTAGGAAAATGAAAACTGGACATTAGGGCCAACCAAGAAAGAGGAAACCTAGTATACATCTCAGGAGTCAGGAAGAAAAAGAAATTGCTCAGTCCATTTGAAGACTGATACATTTTGTTTACTAACTCAAGCCCTAACTAGGTTAATACAATATACACTTTATTCAAACTATCTGCCAGAAGCTAAGGAGGTTTTGGTACCCCTACAATTTTTCAGGCCAAAAGTCCAGTTTCACTAGACAATTAACCAATCAAAACCAATCAAATAACACTATCAGAAGGAAAACAGACAACAGACAGAGTCACAAGTGATGTAAACAGTGGAGTTATTCTGTGTAACTTTAAAATAACTACAATTGATATGAGAAAATACAGGGGATAACTGACATCTTAAACAAACAATTGTAATCTATACAAAGAGAATGAGTGAAAATCCAAGGATTAAATAAACTGGAGAAATTGCCTGGTGTTCCAGCGGTTAGGACTTCATGCTGTCAGTACTGAGAGGTAAATTCAATCCCTGGTCGAGANTAACTCAAGCCCTAACTAGGTTAATACAATATACACTTTATTCAAACTATCTGCCAGAAGCTAAGGAGGTTTTGGTACCCCTACAATTTTTCAGGCCAAAAGTCCAGTTTCACTAGACAATTAACCAATCAAAACCAATCAAATAACACTATCAGAAGGAAAACAGACAACAGACAGAGTCACAAGTGATGTAAACAGTGGAGTTATTCTGTGTAACTTTAAAATAACTACAACTGATATGAGAAAATACAGGGGATAACTGACATCTTAAACAAACAATTGTAATCTATACAAAGAGAACGAGTGAAAATCCAAGGATTAAATAAACTGGAGAAATTGCCTGGTGTTCCAGCGGTTAGGACTTCATGCTGTCAGTGCTGAGAGGTAAATTCAATCCCTGGTCGAGAAACTAAGATCCCACAAGCTGTGTGGTATAACAAAATAAATAAATAAATAAATAAAACACATCAGTACTTTAAGACTGTACTAGATATGTACAATAGCAAAGTGGACACAATGGAATAGAGGATTAATAAGCAAAATATAGATTCACAGGATATTATCAAGATTGAAATACTGACAGAAAATGGAAAATGCCTCTGTGAGAGGGTAGAAAAAAATGTTTAAAGGATGTAACAATTCTCAAAAAGAGAGGAGCTATAATGAAAAATGAAGGCAGAAACGTTTGAAGAAGTAACAGCTAAGAATTTTCAAAAACTGATAAAAGATACAAAGATATTTGCTACCAAGCAAAGTAGGATAAAAAAAAAAAAGAGAAAGTGCGTATATAGGCATATTGTAAAAAAAAAAAAAAAAAAAAAGACTGGAGTGTTTCCCTAGTGGCTCAGTGGTAAAGAATCCGCCCCCCCCAAGCAGGAGACGCAGGTTTGATCCCTTCATCAGGAAGATCCCCTGGGAAGGAAATAGCAACCCACGTCAATATTCTTGCCAGGGAAATCCCATAAGCAGAGAAGCCTGGTGGGCTATAGTCTATGGGGTCCCAAAGACTCAGACACAACTTAGCAACAACAGTAAAGCTGAAGAAACCACTGAGAAAGTGAACATCTTAAAAGAGTCTAGATTAAAAAACAAACAAACAAAAAAAACTGCCTTGTTTTAAATATCAAAAATGATATGACAACTAACTTCTCAGAAGAAAAGATGGAAGCTTTAAGATGATGGAATGGCATTTAAAATGTTTGGTTTCTCCACATTTTGAAGATTTTCTTTAAAAAATTGTCTCCCCAAAAGCTAGCTGTATAGTAATTAGATAATAATTATCTTAGAAATGAGTGATTTATATTGATAGAGGTCATCAGGCTAATCCCTAAAATTTTATAGACTTCTTAGAAAATAAACTGAAGAACAGACACTGCTTAAATTGAGACAATGATTGCTAGAAAGGAGAGAAATGTCTGAAGTACCAGACTGGATCTGGAGAAAACATTTAATGTGAAACAATCCAATGTAGAATAAATACATATTAACATACCTTTAAAAAAATGGTGTATAGCTACTTAAAAATGTTGTATTGGTTTCTCCTGTACAACCAAGTGAATCAACTGTATGCATACATATGTCCCCTCCCTTTTAGGTTTCCCATCCACCCCCCCCCCACCTTTGATTCCACTCACCTAGGTCATCATAGAGAACCAAGTTGATCTCCCTGTGCTAAACAGCAGGTTCCCACCAACTATCTGTTTCACACATGAAGGCAATGGCTCCCCACTCCAGTGGTCTTGCCTGGAAAATCCCATGGACGGAGGAGCCTGGTAGGCTGCACTCCATGGGGTCGCTATGAGTCGGACACGACTAAGTAACTTCACTTTCATTTTTCACTTTCATGCATTGGAGGAGGAAATGGCAAACCACTCCAGTGTTCTTGCCTGGAGAATCCCAGGGACGGGGGAGCCTGGTGGGCTGCCATCTATGGGGTCGCACAGAGTTAGACACGACTGAAGCAACTTAGCAGCAGCAGCAGCAGTGTACATATGTCATTCCTAATCTTCCAATTCATCCCACCCACTTCTTCCCACCCTGGGTCCACATGTTCATTCTGTCCTCTGTGTTTGTGTCTCTATTCCTGCCCTGTAAGTAGGTTCATCTGTATCATTTTTCTAGGTTTTACATATATACATTAATATATATTTGCTTTTCTCTTTCTGACTTACTCTGTATTACAGACTCAGTGTCCATCCACATCTCTACAAATGACCCAACTTCATTTCTTTTTTGGCTGCGTAATATTTCATTGTATATATATATATATATATGTCACATCTTCTTTATCCATTCATCTGT